>BSBK01002368.1:600000-1157500 GCA_027943335.1 Chamaecyparis obtusa
TTTACTCATAGAACCATCAAGGAATAAACTTAACCATAAAATATGCAACGCACGAAAGTTGTGCATTGTGATCTAGAGTTTATCTTGAGATCATCTATAGAACTAAAAGCTAACTCAAGTTGAACGGTTAACTTCGCATCAAAGTAATGGATGTCTCACATAATCAGGCTCTTAACTTGAACTGTAACTCAAACTATTCCACAAAAACTAGATCAGATTTTTTATCAATTAGATCAGTACCAGTTTGTTGTTGGATGTTGAATAAGACCAATACTAAGGACTTGGTTCAGTCTACCAGTTTATCTAACTACTTAGTTGACTGGTGCATATACTATGTGCTTTATCTGCCAGTGTCATCTAAGTAATGCGAGCGATCGGTGATCCTCAACCGGTGTGAATGGGTTTTATGAAATACACTAACGACAACTTATATTGCTAACAATCTTCCCCTTTGTCATTGGTGGCAAAACAAACAAAACCATTCATAAAATAGTTGTTCAAACCTTGGTTAGAGAGATGGAATACTGCCCTTGTTGTCTTGCCTGATTGAATGCTCTACTCATGCCCGAAACTTCCCCTAACTAAGTCCTTTGGTTTTTATTGCAAATAGCTTCCCCTATTTGCCTCCATAAGACAAAGGGTTATGGCTTCCTTCACATTTGAAGCTGTGTGAAGATATCCTTATAGATGTTCTTGGCAGAGTGTAGAAACAGTGCCCATTGACCGATTATATGTTCAATATTTTGTTGGGCAACCTTTAGAGATACAATGATGTTTTCCATATCATCAACAGTTTTGTAGTTCGGTTCATTAACCGGAACATCAGTTGAAGTAGCTGTCTGGTGCATGAAATCAAGAGTTGGGGCCAAAAATATTTTGAATCCAACGATGTCTTGAATCCTTTTGTTCTTTTCTTCTGAAGCCTTTCTGAGGACTAGAGTAAGACTAGCAATTTCTCTGCTAAAATTTGTGGCTGTTTTGGTCTTGATGTCAAATTGGTTGGACAAAGCTCTTATGTCTTCTGAAGTCTTTGTAGCTTTGTCAGTTAAGTCAGTCAAGAAAATCTCAAAATTTGAAGTTCTACTTAACAAATTTTCTGCAACTTGTATCTGTTGTTGAAGAACTTTTAGATTATTTAGCAGAATGGCTTTAATATTTGCAACTTGCTTGTGAAGAAGCTCTACTCTTTTCTGCGCATAGTGTTCAATAGCCACTATTTTTGGATCAATCAGATCTTCACCAATGGTTGCAGTCAACACTTCCAATTGGTCGATGACTGGTTCATCTTCATCAATATCAACATCCAGCACAAAGTGATACGGGATATCTTTTACTTTATTCAAAACCATATCATGTTTTCTTTTAGTGAGCTCTTTCAGTTGTCTTGTTGACATTTTGCTGATGTCAACTATTGTCTCAGTTGTTTTGCCCCTTTTTGCTTCAGATTCTTCAGATAATGAGATTTTGTTTAGAGGAGCTGGCAATATTTTCTTGTTCCTTTCCTTTTCTCTATTCTTGTGCCTTTGGAGCTTGCTCATGTTCACTTGCATCTTGTTTTTCTATCTTGCTTCCCTCTTCTGGTCTGGCTTTTGATGACTGAATGTTTATCCCGAGCATAGCATCTTCTTGTCAAGAGGTTTCTTTTGATGGATCATCTGTAGTGATCCCTTCACCTCCTTTATCTAATCTGTCAATGGGAACATTGACAGAAGTCTGTCCCAATACAACCGGTTCACTAGAAGTGAACTTTTTTGTGGGGACTTCCTACTCATCAGATATCGGAGTCTGAGTTGCAGTAAACTGAATAGGTGGATCCACAATTGTAGTAGTGTGATCCTGAGGACCTGTTTCTTCAAGGGTATGGAAATCATACTCTCCCAAAAATCTAAGGTCTCTTTAAAGACTTCATTCTCATAACCATTTAGAATCTTGGTGACTCTATAATTTGTGTCTAGATTCATGGATGTAGCGCCTAAAAGAAGCGTGACACTTTTATCACTCAAGCCAAGTCTAGCTTTCTCTAGTGCTTCTTTATTGATTTGAGAGTTTCTCTCCAGACCAGTTCTCCATTTTTCCTGAAGCTTGCCATTCAATTCGAGAGAAAACTTACCTCTATAATCCCTGGGTGTTTTCATGAATTCTAGAAGACTTTTAACAAGAGCTTCTTCTATTGTTTGTTTATCTTCCTCAGCTAACACGCTATACCATTTGGCAACATTATCTATTTCTCCAAAATTGGTAATTTTAGCTACAATGTCATTAACAGTCATGGTGCGAGCCTTACCTTTTTCTGGAGATACAAGAAGGGTAGGATTTGTCAATTCATCGATAATGTCAATGATGACTGGTTTGTCTGCTCTGAATACTCCTTTTTTGGTGTCATGAACTAGTGGAGATGTTGCCTTTTGGCGTTCTTCCTCTGCTTTTTGTTGTGTTCGAAGTAGGTTGTTCCAGATGGCTACTCCTTCAGTATGGACTTTCTCAATTTCTCCAATCAACAAGAGGTTTGTTCTTTTCTTTATCAAGAAATTCTGCTTGTTTAGTTCAGCTTGTTTACTTGCTTCTTCCAGAGTAAGATGATTTTGCACTTCTAGCAAAGCTTGATTCCTTAGCTCTTTTTCCTTTTCCATTGAAGCTTTCCACCTGCCTTGAAGGATATTTAAAAAATCCTTAGGCAGTACCTTTTGAAGCTCAGAAGGGCTTAGATTGAACTTGTGCAGGCATACAACGATAGCCTCTTCAATTTTTCTTCGGTCTTCATCATTAGCTAAAGTGTATCTTCTGTTGACATTAGCCATTCCTCCGGTTTCCTTCAGTCCGGTTACAAATTCATCTATCATTGGTTTTCCTTTTCTTGGTGGATCCACCTTTGCTTTCTTGTCGGTCCTCTTCTTTCTTTCATTGAGCAGAACTGTATCCTCTGAATCGGTTTCCTCTGCTTCTTGCTCCTGTGAGATTGGCTCTGGTTGAGATTTCTTCTTCTGTGCCTTTGGTGGTGCAATTTCTAATTTCTTCTTTGGTGTATGCGATCTCTTTACATAAACATTCTTGATTGGAACCTTCTCTAATTTATTTAGTATCTCCTCATAGGTTCCAAACCGTTGAGCTAGTAGATCCAAATTTGCTTTTTCCAAGGCCTCCACATACATCATTGCAAACTTTGTTGTCATTTCATATCCAAACTCAGGTGTGTACTCGGTTCTTGGTTCTACTGCTTGAATGATGCAGGAGTCAGTAGACACCAAAAAGCATACCTCCTTTTTGTATTTTTCAATAATAGTGGATGGGATTCTTTCTCTAGCATGCATTTTTAGTTGAAATGCATTGAAGTAATTGGTCATTTCCTTGTCAAACTGGTCTCCTAGTTCATTAGCCATGTCACTGATTTGCATCATGACCGGTCGATATGTTGCCCACGTTACTTTTCCTTTACCGAGAAAGAAGTTAGAATAGTAGAAGTGAAGACATACCAAGAGTGTTCCAAATTTCAGTGATTTCTTCTTGACAATGCCCAACTTCTTCATGTTTTCAAAGTTTTTTCCTCTTAGCATTTCACATATATCATATTGAGCATCGTCATGAACAATTATAAAGGCTGCATGTATGCCTCCACTCGGTATGTTGTTGAGGTTACTTGATTGATATACTTTGTAACCGATTACAACTGATGCAAATCGAACAACTGGATCCTCAATGTTAGTTACGGTCATCAATTGCTTGTCAAATTTGGACTTTGTTAGATTAGCCACCACTGCATTAGATATGGTTCTCAAAGTAAGCGCCTCTCCCTAATTGCAGAACCTAGTTACCCTGTAGAGATCTTCTTTCGTGATTGAAGTGCAGATTCCTCTCATAAGCCAAAATCTTGGATCATGCACCCGACTGACTACATGCGAATCCACTGAGGTTTGAAGATGACTGGATACAAGACTCCATTTATGATTCTCGATGATACTAGCTTTGTGTAGCCATTGGGATGATTACCATCAGGGCACAGCGAGTGATACTCATTCTGTATGTACATTTCTCCTAGCTCTTCTTGCTTAGTGTGAATAAACACAGTTACATCTTCTGTCAGGAGCAGTCCTTTAGGTATTGAGGAGAGTGCGCCAGCCATGTCGATCTCCTTGTCTTGATTTGGTGAGATGTCAAAAGGATTATGCTCCCTTTGATTTGCAGGAACAAGCTTTGCCTTGTATGATGAGGATGCCATTGTTCTAACTTGGTTGCTTAGCAATGAATAGATCGGTTTGACAGATAATCTTACTCAATGATCGAGATGCAAGAACTTTGCTCAAGCAGAGATTAGATAACATAAAATTGCAAGGTAAAAAGGAAAGAGTTAACCTTCTTTTCTTTTATAGGAATAGGGCATAAGGGTAATTACCAAAGGGTAACTATTTGTTAAATGACTATAGTAATAAATGCCTTACCTAACCTTTCTTGACACCTTTTCTAACTGGTAGTCTGACTTTTTCAATTTGGCATGTCCTGGTTGATCACCTCATGTCCTTCCAATTTATTCTGTAGCCTGAGTGAGATAGGACTCACCAGTTCTACCGAGAACGATAGTTGTACTACCAGTTCCCTCTAGGCCTTGAAGACTTAACTTGCAGAAGAAATATCACCATCTTGTGATGATGATTTTACCTTCGTTGCCTCCTCGGAAAAGTTCTTTGATTCCTTGACAACCATAGTTTCTTCACTACTTTCTTGGTTTCTTTGTCTTTGTTGTTCCTTTTATCAGAACTCAAGGTCTTCACCACTAGTCCGTCTGATCCTTTGTTTCTGTTCATGTTCTGGTTCCGGCAGTTTTTAGCTAGGTGACCGACTTTGTTGTAGTAATGGCAGACTATACCGGTTGCTTTCCATGGATTCATCCCTCTTGGATTAGGTGGTTCACTCCATGATTCTCTGTTGCAATGCATCTCTTTATTTGGATGATCAGTTGCATTTCGGTTTCTACCCTTTTTTGAGAATATCGGTCTAGGTGATCTGAATGCCATAGTCTTTGATTTGCATTCTTTAGTCTTGTGTCCAAATTTGTTGCAGGCATAACAGTATCCCTTGAAGCTTCCCCTACTTGCGTTGGACCTGGATAAGGGACTGGACCAGCACTCATTGGTCTTTTGGCCCTTTTTGCAAGAGTTTTTACAAAAATTGTTGTTGGTTCTTACTGGTGCATTTCTACAATTTTTAGTGTCATGACCTGGTTTTCCACTAGGCTTACAAGAGGTGTAAAAGTTTTTCCTACCTCTTTGTGCTAGAGTCTTCCTTTTGTTGACTCCATCGATAAAACCGAGACCGGTGTGATCATTGTGCCTTCGTTGAGCATTGAATTGCTCATCGAGCTTGACCGAGCTTTCATTGTATCTTCTTAGCATTTCATTCCTTCTTTCAAGGACTTTCATTTGTTCCTTAAGTTGATATATCTCGATTGCTAGCTTCTTGCATGCTTCATCTCTAACCTGCCATGCTTTATGCATATTGGCATTTTCTTGCGTGGCAATCAACAAGTGCTCTTGGAGTTGCAGAATGAGGAGTTCATTGGCTCTTGCAACTTCCTCTGCCTGGTTCATTTCTTTTTTAGAAGCTATTGATGTCTTGACTACTGTGTTCCTTTTGCTTTCAGTTTTTCATTTCTGCTCAATCAGTTCAGTCATTCTTAGAGCATTTAACTTTTGCTCCTTTTTGAGATCAGTAATCTAACCAATTAGAATCTGATTCTTTTCAGTAAGCTCGGAGACTACTTCCTCAGCCTCATCAGACCCACTCTGCCCAGAGAATTTGTCGATGGTTTCATTGCTCTCATTTAGTTGCAGAGCCAGCTCCTTTCTCTTTGCAAGTGACTTCCTCAGTCTATTTTCCAATGAGGCAATAATTTCATTGGCTTCCTCTAGTTGTTTCTAGTTCCGGTAACCCTCCATGATCTTTTTCTCAAGTTGTTAAACTTTTATTGTGTAGAGAACTAAGCTCTGATACCAATTGATGTTATCTTACCGGTTACTGAGAGGGAGGTGTGAATCAGTAAATGCTAAATCTTACTATTTAAAACTTGCAAACAGATTCTAGAATTCAAAGTAGAAAGTTAATAGTCATTTACAAGCATAAACTGAATCACATAGATCTACACAAATATTTGTACGTGGAAACCCTCGGTTAGAGAGAAAAAACTACGGTGAGATAGAGCTCACAACTTCACTAGTTCCAAATGAAGGTGCCCTGTTAGGAGCTTTCAAAGCACTGGTTAAGGTGCTACCCGGTTAAGGGATTTTACAAGAGATCTGTTAAGATCTAAACCCTATTAGGAGCTACCTAGTTATAGGACTTTGCACATCGACAAGATGTTACCCTGTTAGGGGATTTTTACAACAAACCGATTAGGTCCACCCTAATATAGGGATTTGTATATGATGAAATATCTTTCAAAAATAGTGATCTACAATGACACTGATTGTCTGATTAGATCATACCTATAGATTCCTTCCCCTGTTTGCCTAGTTGTTGATCTTCTTTTCTACCTTCACCTTTGTGTCTGTAACACTCCTCAGAAGATATCTTTCCTCTGCTCTCTGCATTTTTCACTTCTCAAAAATAGTGCCTTACTTTGCGTCCTATGTCTAATATTTATACAAGAGTGATCCTCTTGACTCGTTGAACCACCAGGGAATAAACTTGACCATAAAATATGCAACGCATGAAAGCTATGTGTTGTGATCTAGATTTTATCTTGAGATCATCTATAGAACTAAAAGCTAACTCAAGTTGAACGGTTAACTTCGCATCAAAGTAATGGATGTCTCACATAATCAGGCTCTTAACTCGAATTGTTCCACAAAAATGAGACCGGATTTTTCTATCAATTAGATCAGTACTAGTTTATCGTTGGATGTTGAATAAGACCGATACTGAGGACTTGGTTCAGTCTACCGATTTATCTAACTACTTAGTTTACCAGTGCATATACTATGTGCTTTATCTATCAGTGTCATCTAAGTAATGTGAGCGACCCGTGATCCTCAACCGATGTGAATGGGTTTGATGAAATACACTAATGACAACTTATATTGCTAATAGGAACATCTATCCTGATTGGCCCTTCTTGGAAGAATGTGGTTCTTTTGTGGGGTATATCTCCCTGTAACAGAGCTATTTGGGTTAGGTTGAAGGTCAAGAATTTTGAATTTGGTATATGTTCAATTTATGACCCAAATGATCGCAGTGGCAGGATTGAGTTATGGAAGTGGCTTGCTGACCTATAGCCCATCCCTTGGATTGTAGCAGGAGATTTCAACATGGCGGAGAGGGCTCAAGATAAATTGGGAGATCTCAGGTTTGATTGGAAAGGCAATGAGCCCCTCTTCTAGTGCAGAATGATCAACAAACTTAATCTGTTTGACCCCTTTGCAGGGAAAAAGAGTGACTAAGGCATCTGGTATACATGGTCTAATTTTCAAAGAGGAGAAAGGAGAATTTATTCCAGATTGGATAGGTTCTACCTTAATAAAATATGGTTTAGTTGTCAACCCTATCCTGACAACAATTGTGTGAAAGTAATACCCTTCACCCTATTAGACCACCACCCCATTTTTTCTTCCATTCAACTCATCGGGGAACAAACTTCTGCCACCCCTCCTAAGCAAGGCTTTTCCCTAAACACTTCCCTTTTAAGGGATGAGGATGTCCAGGCAACGGTCAAGATCATTGCCTGGTACAATGAGAAGGTTGCACAACATGACTTAGATATTGATAGATGGAATCAAACCACTAAATCTTGGCAGGACTAGCTCAAAACTATAGGTATTAAAAAGGCTAAAGATTCTAGAATGTTGGAATACAGACTAGCAGAATCTCTGCAAGAGGTAGAATCTCAGATTCAAGACAATCCTTCCTCTGAAGTGCTCCTTGAAAATGTTATATCTTGCAGAGATTCTCTCAGAAGAATTCAATTGGTTAAATCTAGAGGAGCCAGGATCAATTGGATCAATCTGGGGGATAGAGGATCCAAATTCTTCTTTCAAACTCTTAAGAAGAAAGAAGCAAGAGATAAAATTGCTAGTATTAGAACTTAGGACTCTGTGGTATCTTCTCAGTAGGAGATCCTCAATGCCTTCTCCTCCTTCTACCAAGAACTCTTTACCTCTGCAGATTTTGACCCCTCCATGGAGGAAGCCAGAGACAAGATTAGAACCCTCATCCCTAAGAAAGTTAGAGAGGAGGAGGCTAAGCTTTTGGATTTGGAGTTATCAGAGAAGGAAATCAAAGTAGCCATCAATAGAATGGCTAACGATAAAGCTTCGGGGCCATATGGGCTATCGATTGAGTTTTACAAAACCAACATAAATTGGATTGTACCTAAACTTCTGTAGGTCTATGAGGAAGCTATTGAAGTAGGTACTCTTGGCCCTAAGTTAAATGTTGGCCTCATTAAACTCATTCCTAAAGAGGGTGATAGGCTTCTAATAAAAAATTGGAGACCTATTAGTTTACTAAATGTTGTCTACAAGATCTTAGCCAAGGTTCTTGCAGTGAGAATTGAGAAGCTTCTCCCCTCAGTGATTAATAGCACTCAAACAGGATTTGTCAAGGGGAGGTATATCCTTGAGAATCTTATCACCTGTTGGGAGGCCATGAACTGGGCTAAAGTTACAGGTCAAAACTGTGTCATGCTCCTTATTGATTATGAGAAGGCATATGATAGGATTGAGTGGAGGTTCATCATGATGATGTTGGAAGCTCTTGGTTTTCCCCCCTGCTTCTGGAAGATGGTATCAACACTCCTATATGGTGCAATGGTTGCAGTTGAAATCAATGGTGTCAAGTTAGAATTCTTCAGTCTCTCCCTCCAGGTCTATAAGACAAGGTTTCCCTCTAGCCCCCTCCCTATTTGTTATTATAGAAGACTCTTTGCACTACCTCCTTAGAGATGATTCCCTCTCCCCTAAAGTGAAAGGTATCCTTCTCCCCAATAATCAGGAGGTCTCCAATGTCCAGTTTGATGATGACACCTCCATCCTCCTTCTCCTTGAAGAGTCTAACATGAGACTCCTGATGAGAAAACTTGACATTTTTTGCCAAGCCTCCGGTAGTAAGATCTCTTTATCCAAGTTTGTTATGTTGGGATGGGATCTGAATCCACCTGAATGGTGGGGTAACTTTGAATTTGCTTGGGGTAGTCTAGACCACATGGTCAGATACTTGGGCATCCCCTTCTTTGTTTCTCCTAATCTCAACCAGATGTGGGAATGGGTCTTTGAGAGGATTAACAAAAAGCTCACTAAATGAGATAGTAACCTTCTATCCTTCCTTGGTAGATTTCAGGTATGCCAGAAGATCCTCTCTTCCTATCCAATCTACTTCTCTTCCATGTGGCTCTTTAATCAACTGCAATTTAGCTCTATCCAAAAAGTAATCAGGGATTTTTTATGGTCGGATGGCAAAGGGAATAAAAGATTTCATGTTGTTTCCTGGGAATGGTGCTCAAGGGGCAGACCCTGGGGAGGTCTAGGCCTAAAGGACCTCAAATCTCAAGGAATTACCTTAGCTGTCAAGTGGATAGCTAAGGTGGGGGAGGGGGAAGAGCCATGGAAAGTACTGGTAAGAAACAATCTGCAGATGGCACATTGTAGCAGGCCTAAAGGATGGCAGAACCTTTATTTTTCTGATTCTCTCACTATAGATGCCAATATAGCTGTTCAAGGATCAAGTGTTTTCAAGAGTATTTGGAAGGCTTGGAAGTATGTTAAGGGGTTCCTGATCAACAAGAGGCCAGTTGAGAGCACTGGGAATATTTGTAGGCTCGAATCTATTTGGTGGAACATAATGAACATAATGAAGCATGGTGCATTCAAATGGACATAATGAAGCTATTTGTAGGCTCAAATCTATTTGGTCTGATATGGTGAATGGTATTGCTTTCACACAATTGAATGGTGCATTCAAATGGACATAATGAAGCAACAATGATAATGATACAACAACAAATATGGGCTCACACAGGCTGTGAGCATAGCCAACTCCTAGAAAGATAAGGTTGAATACATACATACATGAGTAAATGAGCATAAACAATAGGGTACCAAACATTGCCTGAAGAGAAGATGGAAGGATGACCAGGGTGTGAATCCAATGTGCTCCTAGTTGATCCAGAATGTGCAAGAAGGAAATAAATGGGGTTAGATCCAAGGGATCTAAGCAATGCATGATATCCTATTACATATCCTCATCTATAGTCATGCATGTGCATAATCAAGCCATACATAATCAATCATGTGATGAATTGAAATCAAGTAATAGTTAATCATTGATGCCCTAGGTCATCACAGTAAGTCGTAAATAAAAATGCAAGGATCCAACAATAGTGCCCTAGTGTTAAACACGGGTCCTCAAAGATCCAAACAAGTAAAATATAGCAATGAGCATTATAATGTTGTGTCAATAACCAAATCAAATTGAGCAATGATATATACAAAAGGAAGAAATAGTCACAGGTTCGTGGCCTTAAGCAATCAAGTACAATAAATAATCATTAATGGAAGAAAATAATGATCAATGGAAGCAATCACGTACAATAATTAATCATCAATGGAATCAAATATGAGAGAGTAGAGTAGAGTTATGTTATTCCTTTAAACGTCTTTCTTTGTGTTTGATTTCATTATTTTAAGAATGTTGATAGTAACAATTGACACTGATGGGTGTGCAAACTATTTTTGTTTTTGTACATTCTTTGTAACTTTTGCCTTGTCTTAAGCCTGTCAAAACCCCTGTTTTGCCATTAATTATTAAGGAATATAGTGCATATAATAAAGTCTTAAGGTTTGAAATATTTCTTGAAAGAGTGGATGTTTAATGCATAAATATTGATATATGTTGGTTCATTATGTTACAGGAACTAAACATGCGAGGATATGGAATCGGCCATTTAGCTGGAAGAACAGTTTTGAAGTTGTTACTTTGTTACATTAAGCGCATAGTTTTGAATGGCTCAGATTTTGGTCATATGATATTTTAGTTAGACTGTTTTGCAAATTGTTATGTATGGCCAGCGGCCAAAACAAACTTTTCTCTATGTTTAGGAAATAGGCCAGCGGCCATTCTAGTTAGTTGTCAATATGGTTAAACATTTTAGGTTATATAAGCAAATGTGAATCAAAAGACATATGATCAATAATATATGAAACACCCTATTTTTGCATGATCTTTGAAATACTGAATTGAGAACGCGGAACTCCTGTAGCAGCTAGTTTTAAGATATCTCTCACCTTGCGAACGGGAGGAGGGCCCCCTCTTAGGAAACTTGGTGAGATTACTGTAGTTTATTTTGTAAGTATTTTCAGTATTATCGATTTCGTATGTGCATTTCCAAGAAGTTTGCTATATATGTTTGATTGAATTTATACAGAGCCTGTCGATTGATCATAAATTTAATTGTCTGATGAAATAGTTGGTTGTGACAGTTTATAAAGAAATTGTTTTGTTATTACATAAATCTATTACTGTTCCCCGTATTCTTCCTACCGCCTACATTCATCCTTAATACTCACAATATCATTTGTTGTATTCCTCTTACCATATCCTTTCAGTTATTGAGCTAAAATACTCACAATATTCATAACTTCCTGTCGCCATCTATAGTACTCTCTGCCCTCCTTATCATACTTCCTACCGCACTCATCACACTTTCTGTTGCACTGTATTAAAACCAATCGATTAAAAACCTCCTGTCGCTACCATACTTCCTGTCGCAGTTTAAGCAGATTACAATCCTTAATTAAACCAACTTCTAATCAGACAACAACTTTCACAATAAGCATTCATTGTGATTAATTATTTAGAAGAGTGTGATTCATTATTTCGAGGTGTGTTGATAGCATTTATAAATATATTGTTTAATCGTTAAAGGGTGCGAACTTTAGGTGAATTTAATCCATTTATAGAAGTATTGTTTGAATCTTAAAATTTATTTTGCAATAGATGTGTGGTAGTTTAATTTATTAGTAAATAGTAATATGCATTCATAAAACTCTTGATTTATTACTTTCACCCCTTGAGCAGATAGCCGTTATATCTCTCACGAGTTTACGAATCCCAGATTGACATTCTTAAGTTTAATTTCGATTCAACTATATCCATAAAAGGTTATCCCAGTGAACCTCAATTATACCCAACATTTTTGGCACCGCTGCCGGGGAGAGATATTAAAGGCGTGAAACTATAATAGGTCAAGATAGGAATAGTGAGCCCTCAAGAAGTCTTGAGCAATTGTCGGCCTTGCTTAAGCTAGTACCTTTGGTTTCCACTGTAGTAAATCATTTAGGTGCATGAATAGACCTAGAGATAGTCAAGGCAGGTTTGTTAAGAAAGAATTAGCAAGTAGTTCAAAAATTCAAAAACCACAAAAAGAGAAGAGGTCATTGAATAACAAACCTAAATCAAACGAAGAAGCCAATTTACAGCCACTTTCACAGTTTGACTTCCCTACTACATCTTCTGAAATCTTTCAACAATTCAAAGACTCATACGACACTAGGTGTAGTAAACCTCAGGATCTACCGAAGAAACCTTTTACAATATATCACACACCTTGGGCAACACAAGTTTTAGAGGAAATCATGGGTGATAATGCGGGAAATGTGGGGGAAGGAAATAATGCTGGTAATGCCATTGTCCAACACAATACGACCTTTGAGTTTCCCATTCGACCTCTTGAGGATAATGCCCCTATGAAAAATATCCCTCACTCAGCACTTCCTATATTTAGAGGATCAACCTCTGAGGATCCTGATATGTTTCTATTTGAATTTGATGTCCTTTGTAATAGTTATGACTATCAAAGTGATGCACAAAAATTAAAGCTATTTCTAGCTACATTAAAAGATGTTGCGTTACGATGGTTTATGAGTCTTAGGGACATTAGAACATGGGATCAAATGAAGGATGCTTTTCTGGAAAAATATTAGGAGTATTGCAAAACTAAGGAAGTATGGGATGAAATCTTTCGCATGACTCAACGGGAAGATGAGCCAGTTGAAGATTTCCTAGAGCGTTTTGCCTTTAGTTTACAATGCTCAAGATGCCCTGATTTAACTGCGGACACTATCAAAATGCTCTTTCTAAGAGGGATTCGCGATGAAACCATGGATGCCAAAAATTTGATTGGTAAAGGTGATATTTCTAAAATGCGCTTTGATGATATTTGTGACATATGCAGGAACTATTCGCGATCTCATAGATCTGTTCGTGGACCTTCAAGTAAGTTTTCCACCATGGGTAATGCATCAGTATCTCCAAACGAGAAATTGGTAACTTACTTGAAGACCTTAAAACTGATTTATTAAATCACATGGGCAAGCAAATTGACACTTTGTATACTCGCAGGAAACAAGAAGAAGCTGAAAAGGCCTTAGCAGTATACTGCCCAACTTGTCATAAGAAGCATGGACCAAAATATTGCCCTTATAATCAGACTCATGTTGCATCCCTTGAGGAAGCTAGCAAGACTTCAACACTACTCCCATTTCCTGAAGGGAATGTTCCTATGGAGTACACTGAAGAACTAGTTTACTATATAGCTCCACGACGCCCATTTCCACCTAGAGGGTTTTCTAATGAATATTTTTCAGGACCATCTCAACAATTTTCCAGCCAAAGTCCATGGTATGGTGGTTGGCAACAATCTCAGCCTTATTCTCAATGGCCCCAAACTTTTCAACCTAGTACACAACCATGGCATCAGGCATGGAGGCCACATGCGCCACAATTTTCGTATCCACCTCCGCAACCTTATACACCACCTTATTTTCCACAACAATCCTTTCCACCACCACCAATGATAAGTCCCTATCAACAACCTCAACAATGTCTTCCTCCAATACCTTCATCTTCTTCAAGTCCACCTTTAAATCCACCACAACCGCCTAGACCCGCATCCATGCCAACTCAACTGAATCCAAATCCCAACAAAAAACCTCCTCAGCCTGTATATAATAATGAGGTGGCAAATTATCCTACTTATCCAATAAATGCAGTCGAACTGGAAGGAGTTCAGTTAAGGTCAGGGAAGGCTCTCCAAGGGCCAACTATCACAGAAATTGAAGAAGAAGATAAGGAGGACATTCCAAAGGAACCTCCCTTTCCTCCACCCTTTCCTGAACGCTTGCTTTCTAAACCTATACCAAAGGAACCCACACAAACTGAGTTTGATTTTATGAATGAACTTAGGAATGTTAACATCAAAATTCCTCTTTTGCAGGCTCTTAAGGATATTCCAGTATACAATAAAACAGTACGCG
The DNA here is from genome assembly GCA_027943335.1 of Chamaecyparis obtusa. Lineage (NCBI taxonomy): Eukaryota > Viridiplantae > Streptophyta > Pinopsida > Cupressales > Cupressaceae > Chamaecyparis > Chamaecyparis obtusa. Next base: position 614,295 of record BSBK01002368.1, read on the forward strand.
AGTTATGCACCCGGCGACAGAAAAAGAAGGAAGATCCAAAGACTGTTCAAGTTATTGGACAATTAGCTGAATTGATGTTGGGGAATATAACCATTCCAAAATATGTAGATCCTGGTAGCCCTGTTATACAGGTAAGCATCGGTACAATTGTTATTCCTAACACACTTGTAGATCTAGGTGCTGCTATAAATGTGATGACCAATGAAACAAAAATCAAATTATCTTTGGATGGACTTAGACCTACTCCTACAGTGCTTCAGATGGCTGATCGATCCTTAGTCAAACCAGAGGGGATTATAGAAGATGTTGTTCTTTCCATTGATAGTTGGGATTATCCAACCGATTTTATGATTTTGCAACCAAAAGCTAAGTTGGGGGGGTATCCTTTAATTCTAGGGAGACCCTGGTTAGCAGCTGCCAATGCTCATATCAATTGTCGGTCAGGTAACATGGTTATTTCCAATGGAGAGAAAACAAAACAATTGACCTTATATCCCCCAGCTCACCCCTTGTTGGACACAGAAGATCCTGCATGGATTGATAGTGATCTGGAAGATTCAGTACCAATCCTTGCCATTGAGCAAGTCCATCACCTTGAGGAGCCTACTGAGGACACCATTTTGCTGAACTTTCTTCAAAATAGGTATGAGTCCAATGATATCTTAGAAACTATGGTTTTTCCTTCTCATACAACTGTTGATTGTCCTTTTGGGAATTTTCCTCTTATCAACAAGTCTCAATCTATCAAACACTTTTTCATCTTACATCAGCTTTTGCCACATCAATGTTTGTATAGTCCATTATTATCTTTAGATAAACCAGGAGCATCAACAGAACTCATTCTTAATGCTCCTACACCTTCAGAACCTATGGAGATTTTACCAGGACGTACTCTTAATATTAACCCACAATTGACACCAACCCAAGTCAAAAATCTCATAGGTGTGCTTAAAGAACATAAAGATGCATTTGCATGGAGTATCAAGATATGCGAGGTATCCATCCAGATACTTGTATGCACCATATTTACATAGAAGAAGGAAGTCGCCCCGTTCGACAACCACAACGAAGACTTAATCCTGCTTTACGCGACATAGTCAAGGAAGAGCTTCAGAAATTATTGAATGTTGGTTTTATATATCCTATCTCAGATAGCAGGTGGGTATCTCCCTTGGTTGTTGTTCCAAAGAAAAATGGTAAGTGGCGTATTTGTGTTGATTATAGAGCTTTAAATAAGGCTACTAAGAAGGATCACTTTCCATTACCCTTTATTGATCAAGTTTTGGATACTCTTGCAGGGAAACGATTCTTCTCCTTCTTGGATGGATTCAGCGGATACAATCAAATCCACATTGCCCCAGAAGATCAGGATAAGACCACTTTCACTTGTCCGTGGGGAACTTTTGCATACAATGTTCTTCCTTTTGGATTATGTAATGCCCCTGCTACCTTTCAACGAGCAGTATTAAGCATCTTTGCTGATCTAGTTAACGATTGTGTAGAAGTTTATATGGATGATTTTACTGTTCATGGGAATACTTTTGAAGAAGCCAGAGATAATTTGGAGAAAGTACTTAAAAGATGTATTGACACCAACTTATCACTAAGCCATGAGAAGTGTCATATGTTAATGACTGAAGGAATTGTCTTAGGCCACCTTATCTCCTCAAAAGGTATCCAAGTTGACCCCAAAAAGGTCCAAATAATCCAAGACCTCCCTATACCTTCAACTCAGAAAGATGTTAGGAGTTTCCTTGGTCATGCTGGATATTACAAGAGATTTATTGAAAAGTTCAGTAAGATTGCTTCTCCTTTATTTGCTCTATTAGCCAAAGATGTTGTCTTCACTTGGACCCCTGAATGTCAAGAATCTTTTGAGACTATTAAGAACAAACTTTTGACTACTCCCGTCCTTAGGGGCCCTAATTGGGAATTACCATTCCACATTCATACTGATGCTTCTGATTTTTCAATGGGAGCAGTACTCGGACAAAAGAAGACAACCTATTCTATTCCATTTACTACGTTAGCAAGAACTTCATTGGTGCCGAGGTAAACTATACGGTAACTGAAAAAGAATTTTTAGCTGTTGTTTATGCTATTAATAAATTTCGGCATTATATTACTAGTTATAAAGTGTTTGTTCATACTGATCATTCAGCAATTTGATTTTTAATGAATAAACCTGTGGTAACTGGTAGAGTTATTAGATGGTTACTTTTATTACAAGAATTTGATGTCACTATACTTGATAAGCCTAGTTGAGAAAATGTGGTTGCAGATTTCTTGTCTCGGTTACAACAATCAAATGGTGAATCTGTTCCTGTTGATGATATGTTTCATGACGAACACCTCTTTGCCATTTCCACCAAGAGTCCGTGGTATGCCGACATTGCCAACTATTTGGTTACATGCAAGTTTCCAGCGCACTTTTCTCCTCGAGAATGTCAGAAGTTGGTAAGCCTGAGTGGACAGTATACATGGATCAATGGTCTTCTCTTCCGTACCGGCATTGATAACATTATGCATTGGTGTGTCCCTAAAGAGGATGTCTTTGATATTCTCCGTGCCTGCCATACTGAACCTTGTGGAGGACACTTTGCTGCTCAACGGACTGCTCAAAAGATTCTTACTGTAGGATATTACTGGCCTTCACTCCATAAGGATTGCAAACGTTATGTTCATCATTGTGATCAATGCCAGCGAATGGGTCGTCCTACTCGTTCTGATGAAATGCCACTCCATCCTCAGCTTTCTATTGAACCTTTTGAGAAGTGGGGTCTTGACTTTGTGGGCCCTATCAATCCACCTTCTAATAACAAGGAATATATTCTTGTTTGTACTGATTATGTTACCAAGTGGGTTGAAGTGGTGGCCCTCAAGCATGCTCGCGATTCTAAAGTTGCTGCCTTCTTGTACTCTGAAATTTTCACCCGCTTTGGTGTTCCACGGGAGATTACTACGGATCAAGGACCCCAGTTCACTTCAGATCTTATTGCTGCATTAGTCAAAGAGTATGAAATTCGTCACCGAAAATCATCACCCTATCACCCTCAAGCAAATGGATAGGTAGAGGTCACTAATCGGGAATTGGAGAATATTCTTACCAAGACTGTTGCTCTTCATAAGCGAGATTGGGCCACAGGGCTTCCTGAAGCTGTGTGGGCCTATCGTACAACATGGAAGACCACTACTGGTCTGACCCCTTATGAACTAGTCTATGGTAAGAGGGTTGTTCTTCCTATTGAGTTCGAGATTAAGACTCTTCGAACCGCACTTCAACTGGGTTTGAGTCTCTCTGATGCTCAGTAGGAACGCCTAACACAACTCCATTCCCTGGATGAACTCCGTCAAGATGCACTCCTCCATACTGAACTTGTCCAAAATCAACGAGCACTTTGGCACGACAAACACATTCGTCAGCGCTCTTTCCAGCCTGGTGATTGGGCACTTTTGTACGATTCCCGGTTCCAAGATTTCAAAGGCAAGTTTCACACAAGATGGCTTGGACCTTACGAGGTTGAGTATGTATATAACAATGGTGTAGTTTAGCTCCGCACAGTAGATTTTGAATGTCGCAAGCTCCTTGTTAATGGCCATCGACTGAAGCTATATAAAAAGCCTCTCTCCAAGGAAGCTTTCTCTGTGGCGCTTGCTAAGGAACTCACCTTGGTTCCTTATGGTCTTCCTCAACATTGCTAGAATATGTATATGCTTATATATATATATATATATAAAATATATCAAAAAAAAAAAAAAAAGAAGAAGAAGAAAAAAAGAAAAAAAAAGAAAAAAGGATCCAACAATGAAAACCAGTCTCTGGCGTTGTTGGCCAACTACTTGTCGAAAACTGGGTAATCCAGCGACTTGTAGTTGTCAAAACTCCTTGGTAGTGAAAACTGGTTCGCCAGCGCTGCCGGGTGGCACTTGATTGACAACCAATTTCTTGGCGGTCTAGTGTCATAAATTTTTTTTTATTAAAAAAAAACACCAAAAAGGGCCGCCAATAGCCCCACTTATCTTTTGGCGCGTGCGACAGGAGCTTTCCAGGTCCCTATTGCCCATCTCTCGGTGGCGGGTCGTTCTTTGGTGGCTGCGACAGGAGGTTTTCGAGCTCCTGTCGCCCTTCTTTCGGCGGAGGGTCATTTTATGGTGGGTGCGACAGGAGGTGTGCTAATTCCTATCGCCCCTCCTCTCGGCGTTCTTTGTTCGTGGTTTTCCTGACGCTCCAATTTTTCCTACCGCCTCCACTGTTGCGCCTGCCACGTATCTCTATTCCCTGTCTTTTCATTGGCTGCCTATCCTTTCTCCTCTCTTTCTGCCGTCGGTTTCCATTTACTCTTCACGTGCCTGTTGTCTTTTTCCTTACGGCTGACGGCACTTTTTCCATGATCACTGATCTCCTTGGATTTGCTGACGACTTCGCCTCGACCTCCACATTGTCACCACGTCAGGAAGTATTTTCTTACCTTATGCTTTATTTTATGTACTTTATTTTCTTATTGATTACTTGGCATGACTGGGATGGATCAGCCGCTTAAGCTGGGGGGGGTCCTGGGACATGCCATCATTTTTGCATACACCCTTATGGAGTCATCATTTCCACGTCAGTTCTTACACGCTCCTTTCCATTATTACTAATCCCTGCGCCAGGTCACTTCTACATGAGTCTTTTGTCCTTAACAATTAATTACACCGCCTTTGCCATTATTATTACTTTTTATTGGCGTTGTCCTCATCTCCCTATTGCTAAATCCACTTCATACTTCCTGTCACTTTCATTTTTGCTGTTGCTTTTTGTTTTCCACTGTGATAAACCTTTCAAATTTTGTTGCCTGTTAAACATGGGGGGTAAACACCTTCGCTATGAACCTGATTCAATGGACAAATTGCATGCTGCTGAAGAGGCAATGAAAATTTTTGCTCATGCTGGCTGGATGGAGTTCTTTAAACGATTGAGTGGGTTTGATGCTACTGTCGCTGCGGAATTTGCTACAGGCTTCTAGGGGGACAGTGCTACAGTTCGTGGACTCCAATTCCTAGTGAACTTGCAGATTATTGCACAGGTCACTGGTTTGCCTCAAGTTGGTGATAATTTCTTTCCTACCGCGTCATCCAGAGTTACCGATTTGAAACCTCACAAAAAGCAGTTTCTACAACGCGGCAAATCGGTTGAGAACATCCAGGGGCAAGGGATAGCAAGGAAATCACTTCCGGAGCCATGGGATGATGTTGCCAAGTTTTTAATTCACTATATCACCTGCGAAGGTCACTTCAAGTATGTATTTGCCCACCATTTCCGCTTAATGTTACATTTGCAATATGGTGTTCTTGTTAATTTTCCCTATTACCTATTTTGTTCCCTGAAATGGTCTTGTGACCAATACAATCGGGGACATGCTGATTCCTTGGCCCACCATGGATTAATCAAGCTCATTATTAACCATAACCTTCGCCTGGCTTAGCCACCTCTCGAATGGGATGCCTTTGTGAATTCAACTCCTATAGAAAGTCCTCAATCTCCTGCCGCCGATGATACCCCTGAAGCCAGTTCTTCCAAAAAGTGGCGCTTGAAACCCTCAAGCCTACCCGAAGTAAAAGCCTCAAAGCCTAAGAGAAAAGCGGAAAGTGAAACCCCAGAACATAGCCCTCATCCCATGATTACGCGATAGAAGCAGCATACCCCTGATAAATTGCCAGGGTTAGTTGACACAATGGAATCCGCAAGCGATATGGAAATTTTGGGAACAAAAGAACCCCAGACAAAGAGCACTCAATTTTTGAGAAGGATGAGGAGCCAGCAGCGTAGAAATAAGAAATCACAACAGCAAAAAGAAGCCTCTACTCTAGAGAAAACAATTTCTGACGCAGAAGAGCCACTTGAACAATAAAATGCAGGAGAAATTGGACAACATGGCACCGAATTCAGCAAAGCATTTAGTGAAAAAGTTGGGGAGGACACTAATGTTGAGATTAATAAAGAAGAAGGCATTATGGACGATCAGCAAAAGAACCTTGAAACTGCAAAATCACAGGAAGATGTCCATGAAGAACATGCTCAACAAGAAGGAATCATAATGCAAGAACACTCTAATACCACTACTGATATGGTCCTTTATTAGGGTCTCAATGTGGAGCCTCCTCCTGACACTGCTCTTGTAATGGTTGCTATCAGTAATGTTCAACTCCCTGTCGCACCTATAGTTCAAAATGACCCTAATGCAATTGTTACAGGAACAAGTGAAATTTATGAAGTTCCTGACGCTGAACAGAATATGTCCCTCTTTTCTACTATACAATTATGGCAGATGATCACTCAGCTCCACCAATCACACCAACAGTTGCAGTTACAGCTACAAGCACTCATCTCTCAGGAAAAGGGAATCACTGGTGTAACCAGAGCTGAAGCAGATACAGAGATATTAAATGAGAAGCCTATTCAATCCAGCCACACACCTAATTTGCATGAGGACATGCAAAACCTTTGAGCTGGGGGGAAAATGATGGGTGTGCAAACTGTTTTTGTTTTTGTACATTCTTTGTAACTTTTGCCTTGTCTTAAGCCTGTCAAAACCCCTGTTTTGCCATTAATTATTAAGGAATATAGTGCATATAATAAAGTCTTAAGGTTTGAAATATTTCTTGAAAGAGTGGATGTTTAATGCATAAATATTGATATATGTTGGTTCATTCTGTTACAGGAACTAAACATGCGAGGATATGGAGTTGGCCATTTAGCTAGAAGAACAGTTTTGAAGTTGTTACTTTGTTACATTAAGCGCATAGTTTTGAATGGCTCAGATTTTGGTCATATGATATTTTAGTTAGACTATTTTGCAAATTGTTATGTATGGCCAGCAGCCAAAACAAACTTTTCTCTATGTTTAGGAAATAGGCCAGCGACCATTCTAGTTAGTTGTCAATATGGTTAACCATTTTAGGTTATATAAGCAAATGTGAATCAAAAGACATATGATCAATAATATATGAAACACCCTGTTTTTGCATGATCTCTGAAATACTAAATTGAGAATGCGGAACTCCTGTAGTAGCTAGTTTTAAGATATCTCTCACCTTGCGAACCGGAGGAGGGCCCCCTCTTAGGAAACTTGGTGAGATTACTGTAGTTTATTTTGTAAGTATTTTCAGTATTATCGATTTCGTATGTGCATTTCCAAGAATTTTGCTATATATGTTTGATTGAATTTATACAGAGCCTGTCGATTGATCATAAATTTAATTGTCTAATGAAATAGTTGGTTGTGACAGTTTATAAAGAAATTGTTTTGTTATTACATAAATCTATTACTATTCACCGTATTCTTCCTACCGCCTGCATTCATCCTTAATACTCACAATATCATTTGTTGTATTCCTCTTACCATATCCTTTCAGTCATTGAGCTAAAATACTCACAATATTCATAACTTCCTGTCGCCATCTATAGTACTCTCTACCCTCCTTATCATACTTCCTACCACACTCATCACACTTTTTGTTGCACTGTATTAAAACCAGTCGATTAAAAACCTCCTGTCACTACCATACTTCCTGTCGCAGTTTAAGCAAATTACAATCCTTAATTAAACCAACTTCTAATCAGACAACAACTTTCACAATAAGCATTTGTTGTGATTAATTATTTAGAAGAGTGTGATTCATTATTTCGAGGTGTGTTGATAGCATTTATAAATATATTGTTTAATCGTTAAAGGGTGTGAACTTTAGGTGAATTTAATCCATTTATAGAAGTATTGTTTGAATCTTAAAATTTATTTTGCAATAGATGTGTGGTAGTTTAATTTATTAGTAAACAGTAATATGCATTCATAAAACTCTTGATTTATTACTTTCACCCCTTGAGCAGATAGCCGTTATATCTCTCACGAGTTTACGAATCCTGGATTGACATCTTAAGGGTAATTTTGATTCAACTATATCCATAAAAGGTTATCCCAGTGAACCTTAGTTATACCCAACAGACACAACAAAGCATTGGGGGAATGTTCCTAAGTGTTCCCAATGTTCCATAGTGCAGACAAAAGGTTGAAAGGACTCTAAAATAGCATCCCCAATCCCTTATCCAATGTTTAATGGTCCACTTATTCTCTGATTACAACAAATTAGTCCTAAACTATCTGATTAGATTAGTGAAGACTTTAATAAGTTCCTTGTCACAACTTGAAAAGTGACTGTGACTGTCTTTGGGACTGGAATATAGAGATAGATTTAGGAAAAAGGATTTGTCCACAAAATAAGTTGGAATACTTGTACTAAAATAATTTGAAGGAAGGTGTATGGTAGTCTAGGGAATGCCCTAACACCCTAGATAATGGTTGTGAGTCTAAGAAAGGCTAGTAGATTGTCAAGTTGTAGAGGTAACTAGGACTGTCATTAAAAAAGGACATAAGAGTCCTTGATAACTTGGTGGGTATGCAGTAGAAGTGGAAAGGTTTGATGTATGGGAAAAGCCTAGTGTCTAGAATAAGCTGGAGGCTAGGAATGTGTCTAGGAGAGTAGGAGATCTGGGAATGAAAGACAGTGAGTGCTTTGACCATTAAAGGTACTTTTGAAGTGGTAAGGAAGTGTTGTGTAGGCAGTGTAGAGGATCCATATATTGATCCAAAGTGAAGAATGTAGTTAGTGTTTGGTGTCTCACAATGAACTAAAAGATTTTCCTTACTGAATATGACATTGGGAAGAGGTTATTCAAGATTCTTAGGATCAAATTAGGATTCTATGCATCATAGTGGACATGAAAGTAGCCAAGTCTATGCACATTGTCTTGGAAGAACATACAATGCATAGACTTGGCTACTTTCATGTCTTGTTCTTAGTGAGTACCAATCCTTATGATGAACTAAAAGTAAGGCTTAGCGAGTATCATAATGTCTACTCACTAAGGATTGGAATATTTGTACATTAGAAATGAGCCGATAGTGAATCATGCAATGAATTGAAAACAAGTAATAGTTAATCATTGATGCCTTAGGTCATCACAACAAGCAGATAATAAAAATGCAAGGATCCAACAATAATGCCCTAGTGTTAAACACAGGTCCTCAAAGATCCAAACAAGTAAAATATAACAGTGAGCATTATAATGTTGTGTCAATAACCAAATCAAATCGAGCAATGATATATACAGAAGGAAGAAACAGTCACAGGCCTGCGGCCTTGAGCAATCAAGTACAATATATAATCATCAACGGAAGCAAATAATGATGCCCTAGCCCGATAGTCAATCATGTGATGAATTGAAAACTAGTAATAGTTAATCATTGATGCCCTAGGTCATCACATTAAGCAAATAATAAAAATGCAAGGATCCAGGAATAATGCCCTAGTGTTAAACACGGGTCCTCAAAGATCCAAACAAGTAAAATATAGTCGTGAGCATTATAATGTTGTGTCAATAACCAAATCAAATCGAGCAATGATATATACAAAAGCAAGAAACAGTCACAGGCCCGCCGCCTTGAGCAATCAAGTACAGTATATAATCATCAATGGAAGCAAATAATGATGCCCTAGCCCAATAGTCAATCATGCGATAAATTGAAAACAAGTAATAGTTAATCATTGATGCCCTAGGTCATCACAGTGCACAAGCAGATAATAAAAATGCAAGGATCCAACAATAATGCCCTAGTGTTAAACATGGGTCCTCAAAGATCCAAACGAGTAAAATACAACAATGAGCATTATAATGTTGTGTCAATAACCAAATAAAAGATATATACAGAAGGAAGAAATAGTTACAGGCCCACATCCTTCAACAAGTAAATAATCATCAATGGAAGTAAAGCATGATGCTTCGAGATCACATGAAGCAAATGGAATGATCAAAGATCCAAATAAACACCTACCTCTACTTGCCTAGCTCGAGTTCGCTCTTTTCACGTGCACAACTCGGATTTATGAAAATTAGAAATGAGCCTTTATTTTTCTTTTCTTTTTTGTTTATAATCATGCAGGTGTTGAAATTACGATAAAACCATCGCAATTACGACAGCATCGGGGCACTAGCAAAAAAAATAAAAATCACACACGAATGGTAGTGTCATCACTACCCATCATCGAAATTCGACCCCAAATGTTGTAGTGGTGAGAGAAAAACATGGAGCCAAAAAATGATCTAATGACAGGGAATTGTTGTAGTGGCAAATAACGTAAGCACTTGAATAAAATAAGCCTCAACTAGAGATCACCCCAAACTTTCCTATAACTCAACTAAATTAGTGGTGTAGACACAAACATGATTCCATGACACCCACTAGAAGTGCCAAATATCCCTAGAGTGAGGATATAAAAATAATATATGTGAAGTACATTCCTCACTATTTTTGTAAATAACACATATAGAAGGGCCCTTAAAACCTCTCTTTCACAAATTCTCCTTTAGACACTTATTTTAGGCCACAATCTATAGAAAAAAGTTGCATTTAGGCCAAAAGCATTTATTTCACACAACTTCCACCAAGGTATACCAAGATTACCATACAATTATCCAAATCCACATAACCCAAGATAATATAATTTTTTCCTTTGAATCAAGACAAGAACTACAAAGTCTACCAGTTTTATTCCAACTAACTCTTAACAATCCTCCACAATATAGCCCAACGACCAATGTTGGAAATTCTTCTAGCAAGTCGCCTCCATCTAACCCTTGAATTTAATAATTAGTTATAAATAAGTTTTAATTAATTATATATCAATAGATTTTTTTTAAATAATATTAAAATGAAATATATATTAAGCATTTCTACATTATAGGTTGTGGTTGGCATTTTAGTGCACCACTGATTATGGGTTGGCGCTTTTTAAAACAAGGCCATATTGCACTCATGGAAATGTAGATAGGATAGTTGGGTCATCTATTTGTAGGTGTTGTAGAATGGTTATGTACCTTTAAAGATGGTTAATATGTTTCTTCAATTATGGTTTTGAGCCTATTAATGGGGTCAATCCTTTTGATGCAAATTGCAATGTAAATATCTTTTGTTAATTTAATTTTAAGGTGTAACCCCTCCGCTACAATTTTCCTATCACAAAAAAATGAAATAAATTTATTTTTTAAAGATAGCTATCAACATTTTTGCATATATATTTTAGTCAATAAGCTATTTGTGTGACCTTTTAGCATGAAAATTTGTTGGCTTCTTGGAAAGTTGTTAGCTTCTAGTGTCCACTTTTGTAATGAAAAATAGGTTGGATAGATTGTTTGCAATAGTTTGAGGGTGTTTGAATGGGATTTTGCTTGAGTTTTGTGTGGTCATATTTATATCAATAGAATCTTAATTTTTTCACTATTATCCATCCTCGAATTTGAATTTTTTTATGAATAATGACAAGGTTTAGGTTTTAGGGTTTGTATTATGTATTATGTATTTGTTTTAGGATTCTACAATTTTTAGTAATAAGTGTGAGTTGTCTCAAGTGAAGCTTTACATAGTAACAAAATCTAGGGGTACCTTTTTGTCACATTTAGGATTTTTAATAGTTTAGAGCAAATATGAGTTATTAACGGGAGTTGATTATAACTATTACACACTAGCTCAACATAAAGATGAAGCCTCAAAGAAAGGGACAAAATTTCTTATGTGGGAAATTATTTGGAGTTAATTTTTTCAAGGAGTCAGATAAGGACTATGAGGCATCAATGTAGGAAAAATTGATAAAAGTAGAAAATATTTTCAATGACAATGATACATATGTGACTAAATTGATGGATGATGTCTTAAAAACCAATGTAGTACATTTATCTATGGCCTATATTGATTTTGCAAGGATGAAAATAGCTTTTATGTTTTTCAGTGTGAATGTTACTTTACAAGTAAAGTGTGCAAGAGCTCCTTCCTTAATAACCTCACATTGGAGATTATTTTATTCTTTTTGGTGAGAAATTTTTATGTCTACAAGGAAAATGAACCAATTTTTTAGGGAAATGGATGGACGAAAGTTACTTCCTTATGGTCCCATTTGGAGTTTCATGCCCAATTTTTGGGTTCCTATTGTAAGATTATTGCCAATGTAAATGTTAAAACAAATCATAAGAATTTTGTAAACAAAGTGTCATATCCCTTGCTAAGGAATTGGTTTTTCCATAATAGCTTACCATCTCTCTTTCTCAAGACTAACTCTATTGGTCTTTGGGTGTAATTTCATATACTAATCAATGTATCAAGTAATCAACAATCTTAACTAAATTCTAATAGCTTTAGCGATTTGCAACTTCCTTGATAGAGATTTACATGGGTTTAATTCAAAGAGATTTGTACATTCAAACCTTTTTTAGTCTTATTTATAGAGTCTAGGTGAAATATGGTTATTTCAAGTCAGTTATATTGAGAGTTGTTTGTTGAATAGTAGGAATACTGAGAGGGGGGGAGTAAACCAATATTCCCTTGAACCTTTAAGATCAATTCACTTAACAATTTGCATATTCTTCTCAACATACATGTAACATAAAGAAATGTGTAATCCAATAAACAAATGAAGTAGAGATATCATTAAAAGCAACATACACAAGAGAACATTTAACTTTTAACGTGGAAAACCCAAAAGTGAAAAACCATAGAGATGGTTAACTCTCAATATAATATAACTAGTTATAATATATTACAAAAGTGCTTGCCACAAGGCTCATTGTCAGAGGGCTCACTACCCAAAGAATGAAGGCTCATTCCTAGAGGGTTCACTGCCCAAGAGATAATAAATAGACAAAATGAACTCTTACAATTGTATCTCATACATGCATGAATTAAATTCCTTTGAGGCTGACTAAACTAACTTCATATACTTCATTATCTCTTATATGATTTGCTTATAATTCAATTACATATCACCACATATATGTTCGTTTCACATACCCACCAAAGGAGTACACCAAATATATATGTCAATCCAAACATAGTTCAAGTTGGCCAAACATGCTTTAACTAATAAATCAACTTCCAAAAATACTTTACACACTTTCACCAAAAATGCTTCATACATTTGACTTGCATAGGTCAACCAAAATATAACAAAAGTCAATACCAACTCAAATACATTAATCATGCAGAATACTTAGTCTTATCCCAAAACTGTAGGACCAAAAACATCCAACTAATGAAATGTAGATACTTTGACAAACTGTTCTATTTTGGAGGAACACAACAACTAACAGATTGAACTTTCAAACCATGTACCTCCTTGTTCAAAGATCCAAAACACGTAGAAACTTGAACATGGAAACATCTAGGACACATAAATATGCAATCCAAATTGTGAACCCATATCTATAATTGTGGAGAAATGTAAACCAAAACATGATGAAAATAGAGTCACAAAATTTCCATATAAGTCAACAAAAGTACATTGACATCAATGACAATCGGTCTAGAGTGTGCAAAACATTATCCTTCGATAAAATCATCAATGACAAACTTCCAACATTTTTTTCCTAACAATAGTCTCGCTCAATATAATAAATGTATTTAGGTTGCTTCTAGAGTATATTCATATTTACAAGAAAATTCCATAACAAGAGTTCCTATGGGTTAATATGAGAATTTTTAAGCTATCTAAAATTATTAAATCATATAATTAATCTAAAAATATATATTTTTCTGCTTTCTTTCTATTCAAACTTTTTTCTTTTATCGACACTTTAAATTTCTCTTTCACACTTCGTTAGGGTTTCAATTAGTTTCATGAACCATTTAAGTTACTAATATGTCCTTCACTTCTTATCTTTTTAACTTTGACTTGTTTGAAACAATTTCTCCCTTTTCATGAATTTTTTTATGATTTCATAGGTTTTGAGAATGCCTTTACTTACCAACATCTTTGTGAAGGCTCTGAGAATTTTGTATTACTAGGCATTGACTTCTTTTTTGAACTCTATCAATAATTCAATTGGTTTTGAAAACCCTTTGACATATCGAAATAACATATTTCACTTTGAAGACTTTTACTTTCCTTTATGTTACACAATTTGAACTTCGTTGATACTTAATAAGCTTTGAGAAATACCTTTAGAACTTCAAATAGTGAGGTGTCCTTTTGAATAGTAACATCTTTATCAAAAGTTTAAATGGTTTTGAGAACCTTGGAAACTACCGATATGTGCATTCCTTTGAAATATTTGATGTGAATTTCATTGGTACTAACAGATTGTAACAGATTATTCATTATTGAATTGCAAATTTTGTTTTTGCACATCAAGAATGATTTCTCCTCTCTCATGGATCAATGTGTTCAGGCCTCCATAGCTCCTTGCTTCTTCTTTCTCTTTCTGTGATAGGTGTTTGAATGCAAGTGTTCTTGGGAGCTGTGGGTTGTTTTCTCATCAACTCCAATATGGTATCAGAGCTTCAGATCTGTTTGCCCATGTCCTCTTCTTGAGAAATTTGGCCATGTTCGTCAAATCTGAGTTTTTTAGATGTTTTTCTGTCAGATCTGGAGGGGACCTCTTTTTTTGGTAACATTGGGCTCAAACGGACCTTACCATTGTGTTCAGAGAGCCCAAGAACCCCCAAATCCATACAAAATTTGTCCAATTCAGACAAAGTTGGAATTTGTGGCAATTTTTTTTTGCAACTGGCCCCAGCATGAATCCCGAGGCACTTTGGGCCAAAATGGACCTCAACATTAAGCTTGCAGTGCCCAAAAACCCCAGATCCATATAAGGCACGTCCAATTCGGACACCTTTGCATTTTGGGGCACTCTTTTTTTTGTACCAGACAGCCTAACACTCTTCCCAAGCCAAAATTTATACTAACTAGCATGCTTCCCAAGGCCAAAAAAATCTTTGTATTGGCACACAAATTGAGGCAAAAAAAATTACTACCCTACATGCAAATCAAGAAAAAAGTGGAACGCAAATTGAGGCAAAAATTTGTATGGTTTGCTACGCATCCCGAGGTGCGCATGCGATTTTTTAAAAAAATATTTTTTTTGGGTGGTGACAGCCATTTGGCCATCAAATTTAAGCCCATCATTTGATGACATCAGCATGCATCATCATCATTTTCACCATTTTTGGGCCCTCCAGCGCAGCAATTGGTTTTTTGCTCATAACTTGAGCATACGGTGTCAAAATCGGGCAAACAAGATATCGTCGCAAAGCTAGTTCCAAGCTCTATCCAAATCTGGAGGTTTGAATTTCTGATTTTTCTTGTTTGATGGTGTTTTTTACTATCAAAGGAAGATGTTTATTTTTGCACTCTGGGAGCTCTATCTTGTGCATCCAGACTCCGTTTTGGGCAAATGATATATCATTGGAAAGCTTGCTCTGTAAGATTTTCAGTGCTATGAGTCTTTTTTCTAGATTATGCTCCACATACATTTTATTTAGTTTTTTTTTTTTGCAATCTGGTGGATATCTTGTATGTTACAGGTATTGGGATCTCTTCCCTTTGAGGGATGGCTCATCTTAGGATGTTCTTTTGTTTCAGCAACCTTTTCTCTTCTTTGAGCAGTATATACTTCATTTTTGTAGCATTCTTATATATGCACACGCACTGAGATAAGTGTCATTCTATTGCATGTATGAGATTTTGCACATGTTCGTGCTCTATATACTTGCACTCCATTATAAAGTGCCAAGGGGGTTTGATGTTTGTCTTTGTTTTCCATCTACTTTTGTCATGTGAGCGTTCCTCCAATGACATTAGCCTCAGGTATCTCTATATGTGTTTGTACTCTCTCTGTAGTTCATATTGGGCAACCTTTTTAGTGTACCTGTCATTACTCCCTTGTCAACATTATGAGGGGGTTTCTATTGTTGGTTCTACTACTTCCTTGGTTTGATAGTGTGAGCTATGTATTCAGTATTTGATTCTATATACTAGGTGGATGTAGTGGTTGGGTACCTATGCATTCTGGTGAGATGGATCATTTACCATATGGACACTCTTTCTTTCCTATTTTTTGGATGCACTCTTCCAGCTTTGATTGATCAGCTCTTCATACTTTTGGTGTTTTTATGTCATCTATATTTTCGAGTTCAGGTGTTTGCCTCTTGATTTGAGTAGTGTCATTTGAGGGCACTCATGCAGATTATAGTATTCTGTATCTTCGACTTCAGTTGTTTGCCTTTGTTTGCCTCTTGATTCGAGTAGCGTCATTTGAGGGCACTCATGCAGATTACAGTCTTCTCTACCTAGTCATATTTCAATGGAGGATCTTCAGATCATCAGTTACTTCTTGATAAAGTTTGCAACTTCTTTCTTTAGTGATGTTGTACATGTTCATCCTTGTTCCTATTTTCTGGAACATTCCTAGTTTTTTAGGCTTCTTCAGTCCTTCAGACTAGTCTTTGTCTCTTTTTGGAGTAGAGTTTTTCCCATGTGGTTTTCTCTATTTCTCTACTTTATAGAGACTCTCTTTTGTAATTGGGTACCTAATCAGGCCTTTTATTGCCGGGACCCATTTGCTTTTAGTAGTTCTTTCTAGGTTTTTAGCTTCTCCCAAAGTTCATCTTAAGGGGGGGTGTTAGAGTAATAAAGTGTTTTCTTATTAATTGAATCATATTGATTTAATTATTAAGTCACTTATTTTCTCTTTCTACTTAAGCTAAACTTTAGGCATATAATAATTAATTACTTTATTAATTATTATTGTGCAACCTAGGTTTTACCTTTTTAGGTTTTTTTTTATCTCCTTTTATAAGGATTGATCTCCTTTGTTTTCATAACAGATTGTAACAGATTATTCATTATTGAATTGCAACTTTTGTTTTTGCACATCAAGAATGATTTCTCCTCTCTCGTGGATCAATGCATTCAGGCATCCATAGCTCCTTGCTTCTTCTTTCTTTTTCTGTGACAGGTGTTTGCATGCAAGTGTTCTTGGGAGCTGTGGGTTGTTTTCTCATCAACTCCAATAGGCACTTTGGTGAGTTTTGAGTACTCTACTTATTGTTGACATTAGGCTTGTCAGTGAAGTGCCCTTCAACATTAACTTTATTAGAGGTTTTCAAAGTTCACAAAACCTCACACATTACCAACATACTTGAGATATTAATTGATGGTGAAGGCTTTTGATATTCTAAGAGTTATTGGAGCCTCTAAGGTTATTGAAGTGAATTGAAATATTGACACACACATAAAAGAAAAAAAAAAGGAAAAAAAAGGTTACAAATATGCAAATACATCAACAATGCCCCTCTTAATATTCAACCAAGGGATATTAAACAAATTGTTAGCATAGAACAGGAAAAACAAGACACTAAGATATCTATGTAAAATACAACTACTTCCTATATAGAATAATAAAAGTATATCATCGCCCAAAAAACTTTATTCTTTTGAAAAAAATAAGTTTCTAAAGCATTCAAGTCTCATGATAAAATGAGTCATAGGCCATCTCAAAAAATCCCCATACTTAGACATTTATCAACCATCTTAGCATTTTTGTAAGTTTGGCTAACTATGTTAGTAGCCAAAAAGGTTTGTCTAACCACGAATTCTACCACAATCTTAAGTTTCATATTCTTTTGTCAGTATTTTAAGTTAAAATGTTAACTTTTAAATTTTCCATAGTTTGCGAGTTTAGTTTGTTAAACATTTGTGTGTGTCAATATTTTATCATATGTCAACAACTTTAGGAGTTTTAGTAACTTCTTAAACTCTTGAAAGCCTTCACTATCTACTGTAATTTTTAATATTTTAGTATTTCATAAGGTTTGACAAACCTTGTAGTCTCTTTCTCGAACTTTTTTTTTTATGGTTTTACAAACTCTTTATATTACCAATGTAGTACTCTTCTCAAATTTTTTCTTTGTTGACATTTTAAGTACCTTTGCAAACTTTATTGGTAACTATATGAGTTTTAGGAACCTTTTATTTACCATCTTCAATCGTATTAATAGTGATTTCTTCCTTCTTGTGAACTTGTTGGTAGTTTCATTGGTTTTGTGAGGTCTTCCTTTTATAGCTACCTTTTTTTGAAAAAAGAAGAAGAAAACTTCCTTGTCTTTTATTTCTCTTTCAATAATTTGATGCTTTTGAAACACTTTGTTGTAAGTTCAAGAAGTTTTACTAACCTCTGGTTTTACCAATTTCTATTCTTCTTTCTAACTATTATCTTCTTCTTTGATGCTTTTCTTCTCATGTCTTTCATTTATTGCCTTTGAGTAGTTCTAAAAAATTTATTAGTAACTTTCTTAGTTTGAAGAACCATTTTACTTACCAATATGCCTCTTCACTTTCAAGCTTTATCCTTATAAGACTGACTTTTCATTTGTCAACAGTTTCTTTACTTTTGAAAACTTCCATAACTTATGATACCCTTTTCCTTTAAGTTTCTTCAAAACCTCATCGATAATTTGATGAGTTCTCAAAACTTTCTCTTTTTCTACTTTCTTTTTATCTAAGATTTTCTCCTTTTATCAACACTTTAAACTTCTCTTTTACACATTGTCAGGGTTTCAATGCATTTTGCAAACCATTTGACTTAATGAAATGTCATGTGCTTCTTATCTTTTAAACTTTTCCTTTGTCGGCAAGTTCTCCCTTTTCATGAACTTGTTGACATTTTCGTGGGTTTTGAGAAAGCCTTTACATAATGAAATCTGATTCTAAGCATTGTGTACTATTGAGCATTGACTTATTTCTTGAAATCTATCAAAAATTCAATCGGCTTCAAAAACCCCTTGACTTGTCAACATAGTGTATTTCACTTCAAAGACTTCAACTTTGCTTTGTCTTAAACAATTTAAACTTCACCAACACTTTAATAAGTTTTGAGAACTTCATCTACTGTCAAGCTCCTTTAGAACTTCAAATAGTGAGATGTCCTTTCGAATAGTAACCTCTTTGTCAAAATTCTAAGTGGTTTTGAGAACCTTGGAAACTATTGATATGGAAACTACTGATATGTGCATTCCTTTAAAAAAATTGATGTTAATTTCATCAATATTTTAGTGAGTTTTAAGTACTCTACGTATTGTCAAAATTAGGCTTATCAGTGAAGTGCCCTTTGAAATTAACTTTATTAGACATTTGCAAAGTTCATAAAATTTCATAAATTATTGACATATTTGAGATTTCATTTGATTTTGAAGGCTTTTGGGGTTTGAAGAGTTATTGGAACCTCTAAAGTTATCAAAGTGGATTGAAATATTGACATGCACACATACAAGTTCAAATGTTCAAATACCTAAACAATGCCCCTCTTAATCTTCAACCAAGGGATATTGAAGAAATTTTGAGGATAGAATTGAAAAAATTAGACTTTAAGATATAAATGTAAAATACAACTACTTCCTCTATAGTTTACTAGAAGCATATGCAAGCTATATGCTATTTATTCTTTTAACAAAAATAAGTTTCTAAAGCATTTGAGTCTCATAATAAAATTCATTAAGTCATAGGCTATCTCAAAAAGCCTCCATACTTAGCTATTTATCAACTATGGACTGACACTTTTTCAAGTTTTGCTAACTATGTCGATAGTGAACAAGGTTTGTCTAACCACCATTTCTACCGAGCAATCTTGATATTCAAATTCATTTGTTGGTGTTTTAAGTTAAATGTTAACTTGTAAATTTTCCAAAGTCTATGAGTTTAGTTGGTTAACCATTTGTGTGTGTCATCATTACATGTTAGTAACTTTAGGAGTTTTAGTAACTTATTAAACTCCTGAAAGCCTTTGTTGTCTATTGTATTTTCAATTATGTTGGTAATCCATCTAGGGTTTCATGAACCTTGCAGACCTCTAATAAGGTTAAAGAGAAAGAGCATTTCACCGATAAGTTCAAAGAAAAGTTCTTGCTATCGATAATTGAAGAAGTTTCTAACACTTATCAAAGTACCAATAAAGGAGAGAAGGCTTAAATAAGATAATATCGATGAATTGAGAAGTTTTGAAAACATAGAAAAATATTGACAAAGCTATCAAGCAAAGTCAAAATGTCAATAAAACTTGAGAAAATTTTCAATAGAGGTGTCAGTAATGCAAAGGGTTTACAAAACCATCAAAATTACTTATAGAGTTTGGAAAAGGGGTTAAGTTGATGATAAAGAAAGAGAAGTCATGAAGTCTAAAGGGAAAGGGAAAAGCTTAAAGAAGATCGATAATGTAAAAAGAGATTGGTAATATAGGGAGTATCTAGAATCAATCTAAATATTGATAAGTTCAAAAAAAAAATCAAACTACTGACAATGAAAGTGAAAAGCTAAGAGAAAAGAAAATCCAATAGGAAAGAAACATAAAAATAGAAGGTACTCGCATTTTGGGCAATTCTCAAAACCAAAGAAATCACTGACAAAGAAGATGGAAGAAATGAAAATTGAGTTGCGTTAAAATCATAAGTTCAAGAAACCTATTGAACTTTTGATGAAATTTAGCACTTTAACTCAAAATGCAGAAGATAAATGATGATGAAAAAACAATGGCTTCAGTAAAATTATTGGTTAGCAAAACCTTGACGATTACTGACATGGTTACTAAAACTTACAAAAGCACTAGCATGGTGAAAAAAAGGCTTTGTATGAACACTTTTTGAGAGGGCCAAAGACTTTGTAGATTTACCCCACAAGACTAATAGCCTCTCTGCCAAAGTCAATCATCATCCATCATGGTTTTACGCCAAAAAGTTACGACTTCTAGACTATAAATATATAAACTACTTAATTGAAAACTAAAGTTTAAAAATATCAAATTTCAATAAAATAAATAATTAAAATAAAATAATAATCAATTTTTGATAACTTACCTTTAAATCATTTCGTTCTCTTAAAAAGATTCTATTTAACTAACAAGTAGTCTACATAATATGAACATTGCCTATCTAAATGATTTACATTTAATGTTTCATTAACCTTCAAATGCAAACCAATTTGATAACATCAAAGAATGCTTGATGTAATGACAAAATCGATATTACACCTCGATGAAGCTGACTTGAAATCTTCTTTAAAGCAAAAACGATTATATGACCAGACAAAATATGTGGGTTAATGTTTTTTTAACCTTCATTTTTCTCTTTATCCGATAAAAATAAAACTCCGGAAGAGTGGAAACGAGGGGCATCTTACACAAACCCCGATAAAACACTTGAATGAAATCCATAATCCAAATTTCCTCGGCGTTCATGTGATGTGGAGAGACGGTCGAACGCAGAATGCAAAGACAATTACAGAGCTCTGCCCTCAAGTCCGCACCATAATTTATCAAGTAAGTTCAATTTTCGAACGGATTAACTTCATGAATGTTCCACGTATTTGTATTTTGGACAGCTGTATTGATTTGTAATTCCATCGTAACATCAAACTTGATAGTTACAATTTATGTTTAATTCTTTTCAGTGCCCACAACTGTGTTCCATTTTAAAAAGTCTTTCAATTCCACTAATTTTGGTTCTGATCGTTGTGATATACTCCCCAGTGTCTGTTTCAGCAATAAACCCTAATGTACGACCTACTCATGTTTCAGCGGTCATTCCAAAAATTTGTGCTTCATCCTCAATTTTCATTTTCTACACAGAATTGCGTTAACTGGGATTTTCGTTATCTAAACTTAAAACTGTATGCCTTCAACTTTTGTTCAGACTGCTAAACTCTCTGGGAAAGCAGCATTAGAGCCGCAGGCCGAAATCTTAGTGAATATGAAGCACCGGGTTTAGCTAGTGCTTCAAGTTTATCTTTACTATACAAGGGATTTTAACTTTACTAATGTCAGAGATATTGCCTTAATCTCTCATAGAAGAACTTAACACGAGCCTTTAAGAAACATCTGCTTTATAATACAATTAGTGAGCTTTGAGCCCTTCTTTGAAAGCATTAGTATGAAGACTTGTGATATCCATAGCTTGTTGCCTCCACATCAATTGTTTATGAAGGAAAATTAAGCTTGCTTGCAACTCTGTCAACTTTGAGCAACATTGGATTTCCAACGCAGGAGCTTGGAAAACTTTACAAAGAGCACCCAAATGTATTCAGTTTTTCTTCAAAAGAACTGCAAAATTAACTGCAATTCTTTGAGAATCTTGGAGTCAGTAAGGCTTCTGTTGTGAGAATCATAATATTTTGCCTGTTAGTTATTAATGTTGATCTATATAGAAACTTCATGGTAGTTATTATTGGTTTGAATGGTTTCCAACTGGAGAAGACTGGGATTTTCTGTTTGATGGAAATCAATTTGCATAACAGGGTTACTATTTGAGAAAACTACACACTTTTAGTGGGCATTGGTTGCTCTTGGGATGAGATAAGTCATTTCATACCAAGAGTGACCTCCTTAACAATGGTTCAGAAGAATCTCTACTATGTATAATAGATACTATGTATAATAGAATCATCATCAAGTTGAGAAATATAGAAGGTGAAAATATTTGCAGTCCCAAAATTCTGAATCCCGAACTAGTCAAATTTATGGAGATGGGTGTGGCAACTTGCAAGTGCTGGACTATGCCAGGAGGCAAGATAGGAAATTGATTGTTATACGGTAAATTGATTAAGCTTCTTGTTTGAAAAGTAAAAATCTTCTGCATGCATTAAAAAACATCTCAAGAACGTGAAGCTGATTTCTCCATCATGCCTTGATGATTAAGAAAATATTCAGTTTATTTTATCGGACGAAGTAGATGTAGTTGATAAAGCCAGTTTAGAAAGTCCAGATAATATTCACTTTATGCTATTGGATGGAGTAGACGTAGTTAATAAAGCCATTCCTGAAAATTTTCAAAGCATAATTATGGAAGGAGATTTAGCTAATAGAAAGAAAGACCAAGTTGTTGACAGCTTTCAACAGAAGCATTCTGCACCTGTTCAAGAACTATAAATTTGGAAAAATTTAGAGAGCCTTATTTCAATGCATAATTTGAAAGCTTTCTTGAAAGTAGGCTTAGCCAAAAAATGACAAAGTTGCCAGAAAGATTGCATATACATCCAATAAGGTGCAGGAGTGATTCAATTATTTGCTGGGACTTGGATTACCCTTTTGTGCTCTTTGTAAGATACTCTGTGCGCAATCTGCTATATTCAACTAAAGTCTGTATCTACTTCAAAGGAAACTTGATTTTCTTTACAGTTCTGTAAGCAAACCACTCTAGGTCCTAGAATTATATCTGATGTCTTAGAATCATACATTGTGCGGCCCACTCCCCTTGTCCATGACTAAAGATCCTCTCCATCCTTTTGGATGGCACTACTCTTGGGGATCCATTTGCTAACCCTCACAAAGTGACTTTTTGTCCATCATGTTGGAAACAAATTTCCAATTTCGGGAGGTCCATAATGAAGTGCCCCAAGGAGTGTATACAAGGAGTACCTAGAATCACATTGGCATCTAGATTTACTAAATAGAAATCCTCTTTGATGGGATTTTTTCTCAAGGTGATCTGTAGTTGGGGAATTTGCCTGGTGCATTGAGCCATGGCTCCATTAGCCTATCAGAGTAGAATGGAACGCTTCGCTGATTTTATTCATTCATATGATGCAGATATTTATATAGAGAGGAGATGACAATCAATTGACAGACAATTGGGTATAACTGAACAGCAGTTATACATGTTACATGATCAAGGTATACACACCAACATTCCCCCCCTTAATACATTGATCCTTAAAACATCCAATTCACCTAGCCCTAGGGACGTCTCCTTAAGGCTTACACAACAAAATTTTCTGATTACATAAATGAATACATATTTTTGAGAAAATATTTCCTTGAAGAACCAAATCCTGAATCCTCCCCCAAGATGCCTCACCCTCAAAAAGGTGTAGCTCTGAGCTGAATCTTGAGCTCTCAAACCCGAACACTCAGATCATAGATACCGAGTTATTCTGGACAGAATTCCTCCAAATTGTCTCTTGACCCTCAGAAGGGTGATAATTCTTGATCACAGTCTCATGAACCTTTGGGCAACCATCCATATTTGAGTTCTTCACCAAACTCCTAACCTATCTTCAAATTGAATCTTCACAACACATGTATTCTTCATATTCATCAACATCAATATAGAAAGCGAAAAGAAAGCATGAAAGAAAATCCAAAAACACTTCTCATACATGCACCATCTCAAAGCGAGAAGCTAGCTTGAGATGGTAGAAAATCTCCATCCTCCAATGCCTCCAGCCTCCAAACGTGAAGGCTTAAAGCACAAAATTGCGATTAAGAGGAGGATGAGAATCATTAAGGACTGCTTCATCATTTGATGTATCCTCATCCTCAATGCACCATCTCAAAGCGAGAAGCTAGCTTGAGATGGTAGAAAATCTCCATCCTCCAATGCCTCCAGCCTCCAAACATGAAGGCTTAAAGCGATTGAGAATCATTAAGGACTGCTTCATCATTTGATGTATCCTCGTCCTCAATGCACCATCTCAAAGCAAGAAGCTAGCTTGAGATGGTAGAAAATCTCCATCCTCCAATGCCCCCAGCCTCCAAACGTGAAGGCTTAAAGCACAAAATTGCGATTAAGAGGAGGATGAGAATCATTAAGGACTGCTTCATCATTTGATGTATCCTCGTCCTCAATGCAGGCAAAGTTGTCTACATCTAATTCATCCTTGAGATTCCTTTTAAGAAGATCACTGGCCCAAGTTTTGTAAAACTTTATTGTATGCCCCTTTTTCTTACAATAGAAATGATGCAGAGGGCAATGGACAACATACAAGGCAGGTCAAACTCAATGAAGTAATGAAAATGAAGCGGTTTCACATAAGGACTCAACCATCAATTCATCTTGACAAACTAGACACCAATCCCTAATGACTAGGCATGTGCTTAACATGAAATGCCCACAACCCTGCTACAACCCACATCTGATGGCTTCATATGTCCTAAGGGGTCCCAATAAACACAATTAGTCACTTTGCAACTGCCCTATACAAGGATCAAATAGACTTCCTTTACAAACTGATCTTAGTGCTTAGTAACCCTATCTGAGGGGTTTTTGGACCATAGCTTTTTACCTAGTGACCACTGACCCAAAATGAAAATACTTTTAGGTACCCATTATGGAGTTTGATAACATATCCCAGAACTGGCATAGGTTGTTTTGGAGCAGGTTGGTCAACTTTTCCTGATTTCACGTTTTAAGGGGCCAATTAGGCCTATTTTCCAAAGCATCCCAACTTCTCAACAACCATCACCAACAGTTAGCATTTATCTCTAAACTAACAAATTCATCACTTTTGGGTGCCCACAAATCATGGTTTCAAACAGATTTCAAAATTACACAAAACTGTCACCATTTTTTACTGTTGCATAACAAAAATCAGTACTAGGGCATCCGTTGACTTTCACCAAACAAGCTTTCCTGCACTGCAACCATACATGTCTTCAAGAGAACATCATAATCTATCACTCCACAAGGTTACATGATTTTTCCATGGCTAGATTAAAGATTATTCAAATTTCAAATTCGCTGTTTACCCTAGATCAGGGTTTCAACCGCCTGATAGAAAAACAGTGATATCTTTCACAAATGAACATGAAATCGAATGAGACTTGATTTAATGTAAACTAGATTCAATATCCCACACAACCATCTATATTGGTCATCATGAATCTACTGTGTGGAAAAGTATAAGGGTCTGCAACTTAGAAAAAGCAGTAAATCACAGGAAACTCTTGTTATTTCATTAAATCATCATTAGATACTGTCTCTCCTGCTCATAAAAACTTTTCTAAGACCTAGCCCTACCTTATTGGACCCATTCCACTCAGTTACAGAAGCTACAGTCGGTGGAATGGGTCATATTCACATTTTATGCCCTCAAACCCTAATTTCCTGTCTTTCACAGGAAGTCCTTGAAAATAGCCTCTAAAACTCACCAAACTAAATGAAATTGCACCAAAACCAATACTTAAGAAAGTAGATTCACTGTATAACCTCTGCCAATTCAGTTCATGAAGGAATAAGACCTGTATGGGCTCTACAGTATCAGTAGAGTTCAGGAGACAGAAAAAAAGTGAGAAACAGCAATTTATCTCATTCAACTTTCAAAAATTTCCACCACCACCTGCCTTCAACATTTACATGTCTTTTTTAAAGCATCAACCAACTTCCTAAACTGACTAAAACTACTTTTGAACTTCCCACATCAAAATGACCTTTCATCTTCCTAAACTTTGCAATTTTGCATGTTTACAATTTGACAACTTTTGTCAATTTTGTAATTTTACAATATTTGCCTAATTAAACTCATATTCACATTTTATGCCCTCAAACCCTTATTTCCTGTCTTTCACAGGCAGTCCTTGAAAATAGCCTTTAAAACTCACCAAACTAAATAATATTGCACCAAAACCAATACTTAAGAAAGTAGATTCACTGTATAACCTTTGCCAATTCAGCTCATGGAGGAATAAGACCTGTACGGGCTGTACAGTATCAATAAAGTTCAGGAGACAAAAAAAAAAGTGAGAAACAGCAATTTATCTCATTCAATTTCAAAAATTTCCACCACCACCTGCCTCCAATGTTTACATGTTTTTTTTAAAGCATCAACCAACTTCCTAAACCGACTAAAACTACTTTTGAACTTCCCTTATCAAAATGACCTTTCATCTTCCTAAACTTTGCAATTTTGCATGTTTACAATTTGACAACTTTTCTCAATTTTGTAAGTTTTACAATATTTGCCTAATGAAACTCTAATTACTCAAAAACATCATGAATAGCCTTGTCATGGCCTTATTACATCAAATGAACTCAAAACCTTCAAAAACCCAAACCTGTGAGTTCATTTGTAAGACTTGAACTTGGTGCTTCTGCACCAAGAAACATGCATTATCTCATTTGTTTTTACCTGACCATGTCTTATTGCTCCGTGAATATAGTGCTTTGCTGATTTAAAATCATATCTCACAAGCAATAACCTTGATTCTTCATCTTTGCCATAGCGGAAACTTTGTTTTTTAGTGATTACAAATTTTATCTTGAAATTAAAAGATCTTATGTACAGAAAACAATATTAAATCTACAATGATCTCAAACAAAAAGAAATGATATCAATGAGTTCCCACAAGCTCTTCTATTACAATATATTTAAGTAGCAGTTGCACACTTTTTTCGTGCAATAGAAAGCTGATAGGTTGCGTTTTTTGCAGAGAGGTTTTGTTCTTTTCTTAAGAGGAATCTTGATCACTCAGTTACAATGCTAGGAAAGAAGATTTGATTCCATTTGTTTGCCAGACTAAATCAACAATGCAAACTTGCTATTTTCATTGAATAACTACCTTGTTTGGGTTGTACTAACCTTGAGACCTTTGATTTTCCCTCATAGAACTTGATCATGAGTTCTCACCTCCAGTGACCATCTTATACTTGTTTTTGTTTCCTATCAAATATTGAATACCTCTCATAGATGTAAGGCCTTCCAAGTACTATTCCACAAATATTAATTGGAATGATGTCAACTACTACCTCATCCTTGTATTCTATAGTGAGACAAAACTTAAATCATACATTGGGTCTTGAGTGATATTTTGACACATTGTTTCAGCCACCTCAAAGATGTGTAAGAGCATCTTGACACTGTAAGCACATTGGAGATTCTATGAGATGCATAAGAGAATGTAAGAAGGTAGTTAAAAAGTGGACCAAGAATATTGAAAGCATCTTGCTACAGGTGAAACATGACCAAATGGGGCATCCAAGTTAGTGGGTTGACTACTTGGGTTGACTATGATTGCATATTATGTGTAACAGAATATTTTTTTTTAGTCTAGACTACAAACTTGGACATGGATGTTGAATTTGTGCTAGAAGAAATTATGAGAATGAGAGAAGCAATAATAATTAAAAACAAGATATACGTGCTTCATTATTTAAAATTTTCATTCAAATATTTTATACTTATATAGGAATTTAATGTCCTAGTTTATAGGAACCACTCCCTAATTGTATGAGTTGTTCTAACAACTCACCTACCTATAATTTCTCATACATCTAACAGACCACACTATCAATATTAAATTCTAACAATAATATAAAGTCGTTCAATACCACTAATTTTGGTTCTGATCATTGTGATATACTCCCCAGTGTCTGTTTCAGCGGTCATTCTGAAAATATGTGCTTTATCCTAAATTTTCATTTTCTTCACAGAATTGGGTTAACTGGGATTTTTGTTATCTAAACTTAAAACTGTTGCCTTCAACTTTTGTTTAGACTGCTAAACTCTCTGGGAAAGCAGCATTAGAGCCGCACGCTGAAATCTCAGTGAATATGAAGCACCAGGTTTAGCAAGTGGTTCAAGTTTATCTTTACTATACAAGGGATTTTAACTCTACTAATGGATCCAAGGATAGAGACTAACACATCTATCCAAGGTCTTATATTAGGTTTGGATAGGGACAAACACATCTATTCAACATCAGTCATGAATAGGGACACACACATCTGCTCACAGCAATTATGATTGGAGACAAACACATCCAATCGTAATCACCAACTTATGTGACTGGGAACAAACACTTCCAATCACTTACACCATCTTGTGAATGGGGACAAGCTATCCATTCACATACAACCAAGAAATGTGATTGGGGACATATACATCCAACCACAACTTACATAGCTTGAGAACCAAGTCCTTGCCGCATACCAGCCACCATTGTAGATCATTGCCACTCTAATCACAAATGATATAAGACGGTTGCCGCTGCCACCTGGAAACCGATCTTGCTTTAGTCATTTTGGCACAAATGGTTGTCACTACAACAATTTTGCAATCCCATCACTAGTGACTGACAAGAGGTCACTAAATTTCCTCCAGCCTCCTGTGCCTCCGTCCTCCAGTCAGTTTGCTACTTAGCAAATATGGGTTTCAAGGCTCATTTTATCAATTATGAGGAAAGAATATATCCCCTCTGCAATGTGAAATTTTTATAAGGGTGTCGGTTACCACCAATCATGCACTCTAATTACAATTGAGAGAAATTATATTTCTATCATTTTTTGAATACTTTTTGAATTTTGAAGAAACATATATTTGAAGAAACTAAACCAAAAAGCTAATCTTCAAGCTAAAAACTATATACTCAAACTACAATTAATACCCACTACTACCAGATTTCTCTAATGCCAAAATACATCACACAAAGAATCGTAAACTTAGTGAGAATTAAATACACAGAAATGGCAAACAACTTACTACCATCTCTTGGTGTACCTTGCTGAACCAAGCCTGTCTCCTGTGGTCACAAATGTTGTTGCAGCCCAGATGCATTGCACATCATATTTTCTGCACCGTAAGGTTGCCACACCACTCAATACTTTGAATTCAATCAAGACTATCAATAAAGCTCCTTAAGCACAAACACATGTAAATATTTTTCATTGGATGTCGGGCTTGTGATTTGCAATTCTGCATCTTTCTGATCTTCAACATACAAAAATGATATCACCAATGAAAAGATTGCACTCGGATTCGCTACTCGACATATTCATGCCAAAATCTGTATAAGATCATGATTTAGAAAAGCTCTTTCTTTGTTTTCTGGAATTCAAATTACCAAGTCCTTTCCAAATTTAAATCAGGCACATAGGGTTTGAATTTGCTCAAGTGTTCTTATTCAAATGCTCCATGTACGAGAACTCATGATCTAGCTGCAGATATTCCATGGTTTGTCTTTGCCTCTGTTTTTGATCAAACATCTGTCAATATTGTTTTCTTAGCATGAATATTGTTTATGCACAGTTCAACCCACAAGTCGGCAAGGCATAGGGTCAACGAACTATCAGATTACAGAAAATAGAATGCCTTTTGTCCATTCATCGATGCAGAGAAAGACCAATTAGAGAAAGACATGATAATATTGCAGATTCTGAAGATGTCATGTAGCTGTAGATCAAATTTTCTTGGACCAGTAGACACTATGAGAATGAATATGAGTTGTCACAAAATGATTCTTGCTGTAAATACTTTCACAGTCAATATTTTCTCCACAGCGATGGCTCACAAGGGAAAAATCACCCAAAGAAATATGAGTTTCACTGCAGCAATACTCTACATGGCAGATGCGGTCAAACACCTAATGCCTTTATTGGCAATCTCTTAAACATATCTGATCACACCTCACCAACTGATGTGGCCTGCCTTTTTTTGAGATTGACGGTCTTCTTCATGGGAATCCTCCGAACCTGATCAATTTATACAAATAGAAGACCCAGAGATGATTCAGCACTACGATTTGCAAGGCCTATAGCCTCCACTAAGTCATGACGCCGAGCTGATCCTAGCTAAGAATGCAGTATAAACCAAAACTGCCAATGAGCTAAGCCACAAGGTGCAGCCCTATTTACCAATTGACGAAGGCACAGATTGATTCAATGCACTAGACTACATAAATTCTTTCTACATTACTGTGTTTTTTCAAAAGTCTGCACGAGTAGAGGAGTTGGCTTGGGCCGTCGGTTTGGTCTTGGGTTCAATTACGAGGCACGGACTTATGCGATGTACGTGGTTTGCGGGCAATTGTATACATCCCCAGAGGATTAGTCTCGCCCCAGCTCACCCTTTCCCAGCCCCAACTTGGCAGCAAAGTAAAACCAAGGTAAGGTGGGTTGAGCGCCGGACCAGGTTGTGGGGGTACCTCTGGCACAACAAAAAACAAACAAACTGTTTTTCAAAGCATTCCTGATAAGAATGCAACTGGAAAAAAGCATTGTACCCATTCAATAAGAAAAGAAAAAAAAAATATAGAAAATAAATGTCAAAAAAAAAGAGGATAATGGAGTACCAGTCTTTTACGGAGATAATAAAAGGTAACAAATGCAGACACTTATACTCCATGACCATGGCAAATGCAATCACATTGAGCCTAAGAAACCAGATCTAATCTCTCATAGATGTATGGTAACATCATCCTTATACCAATTAGTCTTGACTATGCGCCTTTAGGCACATGGAAAACTATGACCCATTTAACCTGCAATGCAGTAGAGGCAATGGTTAAATTTCCATTCTCATCCAATCTTGGTATTCTTGCTGCTACATTTTAAGCTTGTCTTTATGCTTTCGTAAATAGGGAAAAAAACGTGCAAGGTGAATATCATAACTATTGGCAGAACAACAGTATTGAGGGCTACTTTCATTATTGTGAATGTAAGATCTCTCTGAGAACAGGTGACAAACAAAGCTTAAGAAAGACAAGAAAGTTTACAGTTTCCAGCAGGTGATAGAATAGATGAAAAGTTAGCTCAGCCAAAAATCTGGCTGTCAACATTAGGTCCCCAAGACCCCATAGAATGTTGGCATTCTTCATGTGGAAACATCATTTGACATGATGACAAGTGTGCAATCTCAAACACCTTTAATTTAATCCCGCCCAAATGATCATTTGCATTTTGAGAAATTTTAGATAAATCAGCTTGAAACAGCTCGATGAACAGTCATTTGAACCCACTCATCAGTCTCCTTTATCATTTGATCACTGAATGACAAGAATTCATCAAAAAAGTCTTTGTAAAAGATAGACTGTCGTACCAAAGGTGCTGTGTTTGATCCCAAAGTATCTGTGGAGTCACCAAGAACTCCAATGGAAGCCTTGGTCACCTATTCATCCCTGGATACACATTTTACAAGATTAAACTCTATCAAATTCTAAAAACTAAACAACTGTCTGTACCCAGCCTAAATTTACAGGATTAAACTCTATTAGGTTTGATCAAGCATAAAGAGAATACCTAGTCCCCTCAAAAACTAAAATGAGGCCCATCTATAACCATGGTTACAAGACATGGAAGGATAAAAATTTCTTATAAAACTCCTGAGATTGTTCAATATGTAATCATACAACCATACATGTGTTCCATGCAATGATTGATTATTATATAAGCTCTGAATAGTGCTTTGAAAGTCAATAGGGAATGGAAAAAAATCACCAACTTAGAGTGATTTATGGCCTGTTGGGTTTGTGTCCAGAGCTCCTCCATGTAAAATCCATCTTCCGGATTCAAAGCTCAGCCCAGCCTGCAAAAATCTGAGACTGATTATACCCAGAAAAAGAAAAAAAATTGTGAGGATGATTTAGACCAATCAAACTACTGCATGGCGGTTGGAGAAAGAATTTTTTTAGAAAGAGAGACTTTTCCAAACCTTGTTCAAATATTCAAGTCAAGAAAGACACGTTTTAATTAAATAAACCAATCATATCCAGATCTGGGCTGTGCTGTGCACCTCTTCTTGAGAACAATGAAGGAAAAACCCAATTGAGCGCAGAGATAAACATGCAAGCTCCCTAAGAATAATTTAATGATAGAAAAAATTAGCTTGCAGGAATTTGATAGATCTTCGAAGACGGTGCATTATTGAAAAGGGAAAAACCTAAAACCATTATGCAAAAAGATCATCCCCAAAACTATGCAACAAAAATCGTTACCCAAAATAGATCATCCCTACCCAACCTAAGAAAACTTTGATTATTACCACTGGACTCTCCTGTTTGACAATAGAAAAATACTTTCCATCTTGATAGCTGGCACCATTTTTGTAGTTAAAATATCTTATATAGATAGAAGTCTTGGTCCAAAGTCAAACATATATATATATATATAAGCACTGGATTGATATATATAAGCACTGGATTGACCCCGGGGTGTAGACCGGTTGGTTGTGGCTGGACAAGCAACTGATCGACCCAAGTTCAAACCTCGTCCAGTACCCAAGCCTGTTCACCCTGCCACACATGTGTACAGTCCCATGCTGGTTACTGTGCAGCCCAATGGGATTAGTCTCACCTCACTCGCCCCGTCCTGACCCCAACTTGGCAATTCATAAGACCAAGGTAAGGCAGGTTGGGCTCTGGGTCAGGTCGTGGGGATACCCACTGAGATAACCAAAAAAAAATCTAAACACTGGATTGCTTTTGAGGCCAAAACATCTGCAAACACCTTCAAATTTAGCCGCCATTGCAATCAAAGCCACGAGTCCACAAAAAATGGAAATCCAGACCATGAGTCTGCCAAATCCAAAACCCTACAGGGTTGTGTCTGCAGCTGGGTTAAAAATACCTTTCAATTTGCAGAATTGATGCAGAAAACTCGGAGGCGTGGTGGGTTTAGCAATCTATCTGCTGCATATGCAGTCATGTTAACAGGTGGGGAAAGGCATGCAAGCTGGGAAGCTGACAGTTTCCCGACCAAAAAAGGGACTTTCTGGGCTTAAAAGCCCACACAAAAAGTCCGACAGCTAATTAAATAGATTACAAATGATCTTTGACCTTCCAATTTTTCATATTAAGGTATCCTGCATCTCACATGGCTCGATTTCTAATTACATTTTATATACAATATCCAGCACTCAACTATCATTATATCTAATATCCCCTGTACTCTCAACATTACAAAGTTTACCACTTCAAGGTCAGGAAAGCTTTTTACTGGCAAGTGGCATCATGTTGGCTTGAATGATTATATTGAAACACTTTGATTGTGAGATTGTTTTCTATGCAAAAAGGAGACATAAACAAAATAACATGTGTACATTTGTTGCTCTTATTTTAGTTTGAAAGGTTTACAAAAGGATGGCATGCTGACTTGGTTTTGGTCACTAGGAAAAAAAACCTTAGAAGGCACGCTCCTTTTGGAGATCTACAATAATTTATAAATTATTCCATATTTGCACTTTACACATTTGGTCTCCTTTGCAGGGTTTATAGACGCTCTCTTGAACCTATAGATATGATAAAGTATTTATTTTCCCCACTTGTACAAAAAAGAATGGATAGAGGCAGACAGATATAAAGATGCATTTCTAGAATTTTTGAGATTTCTAAAAGTTTGCACGTCAACACCCATCTTAATCTCTAATGCATCTGCTTATCTATTTTTATTTACCTGACTTTTAAACCTTCTTAAAGTGGAAGATATGCAACAAATATAAAATCAAATAGATTTTGAAGTTTTGCCTTGTAAACTGAACTATCTGGTTAATTGTCTGAGACTTATGATTTTTATCAAATATATATATTTTTTTAAAATTTGAAGATAGATTACAAATATAGCTCAAAAGAGTGTCTGATCCAACAGAGACTAATATATAACACCTTACTAGCAATACAATACTTGGCTCCTTACAAGCATCAACACTTAGATAATAACTTAGATATTACCACTAGAAGTCTACAGTGGAAGACAGAGTCACCACTTAGAACTCCACATTAGTTGTTTATGGGAATTTGAACTGGGATATCCACAATAAGAACCCAGTGATTTGGTTCCACTTGAGCTCGATCCCTTGGACTTTCATATGTTTTTTAATTTTTGCATGTTCCCTTTATATGTATCGAGTGGCTGAATCTTGTTCTGTATTCTTTCTGCTGTTTAGTTGATAGCAATTTTTTGCAGATGTATGCAATGAATGTTAGGAAAATGCAAATTATGTAAGAAGCTTTACTATGTTGGTAAAAGACTTTGGTTTAGAGGATCATGAAAGAGTTTTCTAATTGGCCTTTTTTTAAAATTCAGGAAATGTGAAAGCGAGAAAATATCTCTATCAACTTGAAGGGAGGCTGATTATCGTATGTCTGACATTCAATTTATGAATTGGACAAGAACATGATCTAGATTTCTACATTTTGTAAATTAGCTTTGGAGGAGTTATTGGATCTCATGCTGTTTTGAAAATGAGACTCCGGCATGCTATGGTATGTGCATCAAACCAGAATCGCAGTATGGAAGCGCATGCTTTGTTAAAGAAGAATGGTTTTGATGTAAGTTCTTATGGTACTGGAGCCCATGTGAAATTGCCTGGACCCTCAATCAGGGAGCCCAATGTATATGAATTTGGAACTCCTTATCGAAGAATGTTTGATGATCTAAAGCGTAAAGATCCAGAGCTGTATCCTTCCCTTATTATGGTAAATAATACTATGATTGTTGTAAGAACCATATAGCATGCTTTTGTTATCATTACAAATGTACTGTATTTGGAAATTGAAAATTGCAATGAGCAATATTCTCTTTCAACATTACATCTTAAGAATCTTGTTGGAAACTTTCGCTTGTTTAAGCATAGCATTGTCCCTACTAATGTTGGCAAATTTGTTGTGTTTGTGTGCATTTTTTTAAAATTTTGTATTGCTGATATTAAAATTTAATGGATGATCATCTCATCAATTCTTATATCAAATCAAATTGTATGTTCAATTTTTGGCCTTTTATGCCAATGGAGCCATGCTATCTACTTGCCGTTCTGTTCAATGGTTTCAGCTTATGGATTAGATTTGATCATCCAGAACTGTTCCCTTGACCAAAAAACAGATATAAGAGAAATGGACTTCTGCAGATGCTTAAACGGAATTTAAATGTGAAAATGGCGCCACAGAGATGGCAGGAAAATGCTGCTGATGGTTCGTTTGATGTAGTTTTCACATTTGAAGAGAGGGTGTTTGACATGGTCATTGAAGGTTGGATTTTGTTTATCTGCATAATGTGGATTCTGAAATGCTTGTTTCTATATTAGTTTCCAAAACTTTTGCTCCAATGCTCCATTGGTTCTTCTGTATATGGAGCTTCACTTGTTTCGTTCACAATTCTCTATTTAGAGAGCCTGTATTCATGATTTATGGTGAAGTTTGCAAACTAATCAATCTTCTGTGATAAGTCTCTCTGAGGTGATTGACATTTCACAGCTACATTAAAGTTTATGTTACAAAACTTTATAATTAATGGACAGTCTGAAAAAACGTGTGAAATATGAGAGCAGGAAAGACAGTGTTAGGGTTTAATTTCTATCACTTAATCTTGATTTTCTACTGTACTTGCAGACCTTCATAATAGAGAACAAGTTTTAATGAAAAGTGTATTGGTGATCAATCTGGATGTCAAAGATAATCATGAAGAAGCAGCTTCTGGTGCACGTTTGGCACTGGATTTATGCCAGAAGGTGAGAAGTTTATATACTATCTGAGAAGATTGCACTATCCCAATATTACTACTTTACATCCTTTAAAAGCTTGCATAGTGGATACTTGTGATCGTATATTTTCCTTACTGGTGTAGGAACTATATCATGCTGCATAATCGTTTTGCTTATCATGCAACAGCTGAGATTGAATCTCGGGTGTGTGTCTGGAATTTAATCTCCGCATTCCAATAAAATAATTCCATCAACCTTCTTGTGTGCAGCTTGAGGCAGTTGATGCTTGGGAGGATGACATAGATGAAATAGTTATAAGATTTGAGAGGCAGCACAGACGGAAGCTTATATACACCATCTGCTTTTACTGACCAATTCTGGAAGGATAAAAGTTTCTGTTTGTTAGAACTTATTTTGTCTCACAAATCAGGGAACCCACTAAAGCAGAAAATCTTGCAATGCTTCTACATGGAAATGAGAAATATTTTCACTTCTGTAACACGCATGGATTTTGGAAGTCATGCAATATTATACAAATCATTCAGAGTTTTGGTTCAATTATTTCTTGTGTTTTGTTTCAAGTCTTCAATCATTATATGGAAGCAATTTGTGGTTTTCTGTTTTCTGATCAAGCATAGGGAAGCATGGCATGCATTTTTCAGCTTTTTAATCTCCCAAATGCAATAACAAACAATATCTTTGACAGGTAAACCTTGTGATGTATGATTTATCTGATCCAACCTGGAGAGAATTATTTTGAAGGGATTTCAATATGGCTCCAATGCTTTTTTAAGTATGCACGTGTCCCGATCTCCTAGTTTTTTTAATAATTTTTACATGGCAGCTGCATCAAATTCATTTGGCTTTTTTCAAAATGGTCATGATTATACAATTTGATGTTAATTACCATATGGCTGCATACTAAGGGATGGCATATAGGTAACTTGACACTGCAATTATCTAGCATGGATATTTGATATAATGGATCATGTATGTAACAAGGAAACTAGCTCATTATATTGATGAAATTGGAAGATTGGAGCTTTCTTCCATGGAGATAGTTGCATATACTCTTATCCTATATTTTCACTAACCAAATCAACTATTATTTATTGCAGTGCCCATCTATCTAAGAAAAAATGTTTCATTTATCCTAACAAAAAAATGCTACATAAAACGACCTATTCTATTTATGATTCACACTTTCCAATTGGCTATCAAGTAGTGCATTTCGTGATTCATGGTGTTAATCATTCTTGTTGAATGGTAACCATAGTACCTCCATTACACTTAATAATTTCCATGAAAACTAGAGTTTCAAAGGTATATTTTTTTAGATGGGTGAAAGGGGAGTGATATTTGAACTCTAGAGGTCTTGAAGTCCCAAGAGGAAATATCAGAACCAACGCTAGAGATATGATAATACATCAAAACTTGAATTGAAGCTCCAAAACCCCAAGCATATACATATCTTGACCTTACATAATTTGGATGTAGGAATCAGTTGTAACATAATGTGATGAGTGATTTTATTAATTTAAGTAGGAAACAAGGGCTCTATAACCTATAAAAAAGAAGCTCTTTAGGCAAATCAAAGCTGGTCCAAGAGTGGCCAGGAATAACACATTAATGGATTAAAAAAAGTATACAAGTTTGAGTAAAACTCAACAAAAAATAGTAAGAGAATAGAAATTAACTAGAGGGGATAGATGTCTTCAATCCTTAGTGAGGAATTCATACATATCATCATACTTACCTAAGTTTTCAATCCAATGCTTCTTCAAATTTAAGTCTTGTAGAATCTAGCGGAGGAAGACCTATGCATGTTTTTTATGTGGAGCCTCATCATAATATTCATGCTTTTCTATGTTTCATTCATTTTGGTCTTCACATTCTCTACCTCCTTAGAAGTATGATTACACAAATCACATTATTGTTGATTAGTAGCAAGGGCTTTACGGGAATCTTTGGTCACACTAACGGGAGCATTGGGCAATTTTTGGTCATGGTAGGGTGGTTTGGGCAACTCCCCAATCTCAAATTGAGAGCCAGAGATTCATTTTGTTGAACAAGATATTACCTTCATACATCAAAGGGGAAGGCTTAGGAAGCTATTAGTAGTTTTTTCATCTTTGAAAATATCCTTCTTTTGTTGGGAGACGTTAATTATATGACAAATGTTGTTTATGAATATTTAAAAGTTTAAGCTATATATTTAATTATTTATTGAGAAAATATCAATGAGGTGGAACTATTGATGATTTTATTGTAATTGTTATTGTATGGAGTGGGTAATATGTTTTCTTTGAGTGTGATTAATTTTTAGTTGCCAAGAAGGAATATGAAGCAAGGAGAATGAACTAGAAGAATTCTTATTCCTAGTCCATAGTTTTAACATGTAAAACTATGTATGCTTATATCATGCGATTTAGTATGACATGGATGTGTATATGTGTGTATCTTAAATGGTTAAATAAAGGACGTGATCATAATGAATTATTTAGTTTATTTTAATTATATTCTAAAGCACATTCAAATACAAAGCAAATAAGATAATGAAAAATCAACCAACTCATAAAGTGAAAATAATTATACCAAATATACATGGAGAAACTCTTGTACCAAAAGTTCTACCTTAAAGAAATCTCTTATTTCTTGCAATTTTCCGAGTTATTCTCTTTGTTATGCTATGCATGAATATTGGTGGAGTAACCATTCATCTAGTGTAAAAAAAATGTGTTTAGGTGTGCATGGAGAATCCCTCTCAACAAGTCACAACATGGCACTTTGTGCTTTTTTGACACTATTAAATAATTTTTAACATAATAAAATTTAAAAATTAGGTTTTCAATATCAACTGATATAAATTTATATTAAACAAACAATTAAATAAAATTTAGAAATTATATGATAATAACAATTATTTTTCCATTTGAAATAAGGTACAAATTATTTTTCAGTCATTAGCAAGATTATAATTTATGAGATAATTTACATTTAGAGTAATTTAACATTCTCTCATACATCTTTTGTGACTTAATCTCCGCGCGTTAGCCAAGTTGGAACTTGCTTCAATCATAATGTTGAAAATACTATATGGGTCATGTTTTAAAATTTGTGATAAGCTTAAAGTGTTTAACACACGACAAGACTAAGAGGGGGTGAGGTGAATTTGTCGATAACAAAATTTAAACTTTTTCACAAAAACTTATAAATTATCTTTATCCAACTAACTGTTGACCATTTTAGGTCCCATCTGATTTCAGAATATTAGATTCACAGGGTTTGATTCGCAAGTTAATCAGAGATTGCAGAGAAAAAGAGGAAAGGCTTAAATTTCTTTAAAAATATTTAAGTTTAAAATCTTTCTTATCTATAGAGTTTTATAAAAGGATGTGACTTTATTTTTTTAAATGAAGTTGATCGGCTTGGGCCAATCATATTCATTTAAAGTGACCTATTGAAGCCCCCTTCACCGGCTCGATTAGTTAAAGGTCTTTGCCAAATTGCAAATTTCAATTTGAAGTTAAAACGAAGTTTTGCAAAATGGCGATACGTCGCCATTTCGCAAAACCTCATTTCAATCAATTTCCTTTGTTTGTGGTTTGGCGATAAATCAAAGAAAAGGGGTGTTGAGACTTGATTCATAAAGTTATACGACTAATCGTCATTTCACACGATTCAAATTCAAGTGATATAGATAAGTTGTGAAATGATGATGGACTAAAAGTCAACATCGCTATTTCGCAAAAGTCCAATTCAAAGGAAATTGCTATCTTGCGATTTAGTGACAAGGATATGACATGTTGCGAAGCCCAAATTAACTGTGATAAATTTAAATGAAAGAGGGACATGTGTCCTAAGGCCCACATCAAATGGAAGCGAAGGTTGATCTTCGCTATTTTGCAAAAAGGGAAAAGGCCCTTTGTTTCTTTCTTGTGAAACAATGATAAGGGTGGGGCCCATTCATTAAGGAAGGTTGACCATCGCTAAATCACAAATGTCTTCCAGTCAACATTTTGATTGACTACAATTTGGTGATGGGCCTGGGTAGTAAAAGAAAGGTGCATGAGGTGGCAACTTTTTCAAGGCTGCGCAACATGAAATGATATTTAATGTAAAATGCAAATGTAGTCAGGTGGTGATTTCTTAGGGGATTTTCAAGGATATTTTAATAGCAGGACAATGCAAGACAATGCAATGAATGCACAAACATATGAACACTGATTTTTTTTATGTAAAACACCTAATGCAAGAAAAACTACAATGAGAATAATGTAGTCACTATATGAATAAAATTGAATAAAATGTCAAAGTCAAGGAAGCTTATTGCTCCTGATTTGGATTTGCAAGATAAGGTGCATAACCTTAGAGAAAGATACAAAGGACTTGCAAGATTGAGACACGATCCTAGAACAAGATACACCATCATAAAAGTTCCCAAAAGAACTCACTAACTCAAGGAGGTATAGATAATTGATGAATTGTAAAGATATAGGATCTCCTGATCATGTCAAATTCTTACTCCCCAAAACTCTATCAACTCTAAAAGATTTAATCAATTGTATAACCTCAACTAGGTTAGCCATAGTAAGGATACAAAATATTTACAAAAAGTCGGCCACCACGAACACTTGTAATCAATGTGTTCCACCCTATGAGATAAAGGGGGCCCAAAAATATTAGAAAATGCTTCCTAAAATTTATTTAACTAAAGTTCATGCAACACAACATCCTTCATTAATGATATCAAACATAACATGTATAAAAACATTAAAACATGTCAACCAGTCAACCCAAAAGAATTCTCTAATAACATAATGCAGATGTAACCACAACATGGAGAGATCAATATCAATTTCTTAAATCTTCCTCCAAAGCACATTCATACCAAAAGATCATAATTCAAACAAGATAATTTACGAAGTTGGCCAAATACCAACACAAACACTAATGCCAAACACAAAACATCATATATTCACTTGTGAAGCAAACCAACATAATATATCTAAACTAGAACATTGCAAAAATGTTATGAACATATCCAATAAACCACACACCTAAAAACACTGATGCGGAGCATTCTCCCGACCAGTCTTGACACCCAGCCTTACTATTAGCGAACAAAAAGCACAACCTCAACCTATGAACTATTGGGGACCTATAAACATGATAGTGTTATATTCATAGACCAAACTCATTAACTTGAGAACCACAAGCCACCAACTTCTTATGTGGAGGAATTCAAAACATTCTCCCATAAGGACTTCAAATACTCTTTCTTACATATTTCAACTTCCCATAGTGTTACCTTTTGGATACACCACATACTTAATTGGTATCACCACCAAACATTAGAACAACATCTAAACACTCAATATCAAACCTCCATCAACTTCCATATACCAAGAAACACATCACTTCATCAAATTAATATTAACACAAACAACAAGTTGATATCAATGACAACATTGAACATATATTGCTAACAATATCCCCCTTTTCCATTGATGACAACACCAAAAAAAACATAATTTATTTCTTTCTCATTGATCATCAACATTAACATGTTTGACATCAATGAAAACACAAAGAAAATGACCAAAAATAATTTACCCCTTTGTCATTGATGGCAATACTTGTGCAACTCTCTTTTGAACTTTCTCTTTCTTTGTTCTTTTCTTCCAGTTATATCTCTCTCCCCCTTTGACATCAAGGACAAAGGATGGCCCACTAATAGTTCCAAAAAGTTCCAAACCACTTCTCCAAATAACTCACCCCCTTTTAGGAGTATTTATGACAATTGTAAAACTCTCACTTTCAAGCATATCTCATCTCTGCAACACTTTTTCCTAGAACCGGGAAACCGCCAACATCACTTCTCCCACTGAGAGTACCAACTACATCAATCCAGGGGAAAAATATAGACATTAAGTGTCCTAGAAATATGCACCACTCTTATGCATCTAGTTTGAATGAGGGGAAATAACCCCTAACATCTACTAGAGATACTTACAAGTATCCTTTAACAATGTCCAGGTGAAAATATTTGAAATTTGATTCTTTATGGGCATGTACTCCAATTTGACTTCTTTCTCTCCAACTTTCTCCCTCAATAAGTGATAGTATATAGAAATATGTTTATTCCTTGAATGTATCACAAAATTCTAAGAAATGTTAATAACACTTGTGTTATCACAAATAATTAGAATTGCCTCATCATATACCACCTTGATATCTTTGAGATTCTGCTTCATCACTTAAGTGCAACAAAATGTCACTGCAATATTTTTTGCCTTAGTTGTAGACAATGACATTGATTCCTACTTTTTACTTAGCCAAGAGACCAATCTATCTCCCAATAAAAATGCACCATCACTTGTATTCTTCTATCACCATCACTTGTATTCTTCTATCACCATCACATCCAACTCAATCAACATATGTAAAGCTTTCAGAGTGAAATCATTATCTATTCTATACCACAGTCCAAAATCTAAAGTTTCTTTCAAATATTTGAATATCATCTTTACTACCTTATCATGAGATTATGTATGATTAGCTTGATATCTTTCAACCAAACAAATTGTATGCATGATATATGATCTTGAAGCATTTAGGTATAATAATCCACATATCACAGATCTATAAATATTCTGATCAACTTCCCGATATTCATCATCCTTTCTCAAATGACAACCACTAGCCATGGGAGTATTCAATAATGACTTTTAGTTTTGATTGTGTGTTTATTTTTCTCATCAATGTTTTGGATTGCACTCTATGATCCATCATCAATATATAAGAGATTATAATTTTTCATCTCCCACACTCTCTCACATCTTAATGATGGATGACAGTGTGTGATCTAAAACATTGATACCAAAAATATAGACACAATCAAAACCAAAAGCTACTATTGAATACAAAAAGATTGAGGAAATATGGTAACATTGAGCCATGAAAGTTCCAACTTCTTTAAAAAATTCTCCCTTCCAAACATCTTCAACATTTCCTTGATATACTTTCTCTAAGAAAAGAAAATACCATCTTTCACCTAAGTAACTTGAAGACCAAGAAAGAAAGACAACTCAACAATCATGGACATCTCAAATTCCTTTTACATTTTCTTAGTAAACTTGTTATGTACATCACCATCATCACCAAATATAATGTCATCCAAATACACAACTACTATTAAAAAAATTTCACCTTCAACTTTGAAATAAGGATTACTATTTGTTATACCTTTCTTAAAGTTATGTTGCGATAAATATTTTTCCAACCTTGCATATCGAGATCTAGGAGCTTGCTTGAGTCCATAAAGTGATTTCTTGAGTCTACAAACAATATCTAGATCATCTGATAATAGAATCCCATTTGGTTGTTCATTGTAGACATCTTCTATTCCTCCATTCAAAAATAAAAACTTGGCATCCATTTGATACACCTTGAAATTCTTATATGAAGCAAAGGAAAGAAACATTCATATTGATTCCATACTAGCTATCACAACAAATATCTCCTCAAATTCTATTCCTTCAACTTGTGTATATCCTAGTACATGACAGTCTTGCTTTGTTCTTTAAATGGATCTTCATTTAGCTTGTTTCGAAACACCCACTTTGTTCTAATCACATTCTTGCCTGCTACTCTACATACCAAATCCCATGTCTAATTCTTTTCTGTTCAATCCAACTCTTCATTCATAGTTTTCATCCATCCATCATCTTTTATTTATTTTGCTAATGTCTTTGGTTACACCTTGGATATGAAACAATAATTTTCTTGCCCACTTGCCTTGGCAAGCCTTC
Source organism: Chamaecyparis obtusa (assembly GCA_027943335.1). Taxonomy (NCBI): domain Eukaryota; kingdom Viridiplantae; phylum Streptophyta; class Pinopsida; order Cupressales; family Cupressaceae; genus Chamaecyparis; species Chamaecyparis obtusa. The sequence goes on from BSBK01002368.1 coordinate 657,920, forward strand.
TCCTTGTCTACACACCTTTGTCTTTATCTCCAATTATCTAATTCTTTGAATGATATATTTGTACATACTTTATAGGTATATTCAATGTTTGTTCAGATTATTTTTGTTCTTCATTTGATCCTCCTTTATCTTCTAGATAAATCTTTTCTTCCATGGGATCAATGGGAAAATCTTTAAATTCAATCTCAGGATTTGAAGTAGCCTGATCCTTTTCTACAATTGTCTTCACCCTCATGTTATAACACTGATACACATTGCTCTTTGTGTAATATCTCATAAATGTTCCTTAATCTAATCTTACATCAAACTTTCCCAAATTTTCTTCATCTCTTCTAATGTAGCACTTACTTCTAAAGATTCTAAAATGCTTGATACTAGACCAAAGCTCATAAGGTATCTTTGAGTGATTCATTCTCACTTGTACTCTATGAAGAAGATAAATAATAGTATGTACAAAATTTATCCAATACATATTAGGTATATTAGAATTGTTCAACACAGTCGTATCCATATCTACAATAGTTCTATTCTTTCTTTTAACAACTCCATTTTCTTGCAAAGTTCTAGGTGTAGATAATTGTCTTCTAATTTCATGTTTTTCAAAAAATCTATCAAACTGACTTGATGTAAATTTACCACCTCTATCAAACCTTAGACACATTATCCTAACATCCACTTGAATCTCAACCATATTTTTGAATATATTAAATTTGTCCAAATCTTCACACTTTTATCTTAATAAAGTAACCCATGTAATTCTAGAATAATAATAAATGAGAAACATAAAATATCTTTCACCATTTAGTCCTCTTGTCCTTGTAGGTTCACATAGATCTTTATGAATTAGCTACAAAGTTTTCGAGGTATAGTACTCCTTGTTCTTGAACTTTTTCCTTTTCTACTTTCTTAATTGACATTCTTTGCATATAGTGTTAGAAGACTTTGATCATTCTTGGTAAATATAGAACAAATTTAGAAGAACCAATCATCACAATGTTGTCAAAATTGATATGTTTGATTCTCTTGTTCTAGAAACAACATTCACTGCTCTATGCCAAGAAATAATTGCTTCCTCTATTTTGTTCCATGTAATAGACAATGTCATCAGTCTGTAATGAAATAAAATAGGATATGAGTCGCAATCACTAGGATGAATGGACAAACTAGGAAGCTCACCCCTATGTTCTATCATGTATTGAAAGGAATATGATCCACTAGCCTCGAGGAGCCTCAAGCACTAAGAGGTTGTAGTGATCCTTCACTATTAATAGAAGATGACCATGCAAAAAAGAATTAAAAATACAAGATATAGGATAAGAGTGAGAGGAGAGATGATTTTATGTATGCAGAGGTAAATAGTGAGCTAAGAATCTAATTTTGAAACTAGATATGGGAAGCAGGAAAAATGATTGACCTGTGAACTAAATTTTAGGTTGAAATAGAAGGTAAGGGGTGATCAGGAGGGTCAAGGGAAATTCTATTCACCTTTAACCCTATAAATTTTTTTAAAATGATTGTTAAATTGTAGCTCTCATTTTTCTCTATCTATAGCTCCTTCTGCATGTGCTCCACTTGTCACTTGCACATAGAAAAATAGGGAAAAGTGTTGTGGAAAGGGGTTTTCCCAAGTCAAACCCTAGTTTTAGAATTAACCATAAAATAGAATTGAAGTGTATTTGAAATGAAGACATGTTCATATATAAAAAATACTAGATCTAAGAATAAAATATCGTATACCTTAATCATGAAAATTCTCTTGAAATGAGATTACAAGTGTTGATGCAATAACATGACTCCACAAAGACCTAAAAGGGCATCACAAAAGGTATACTTTCTTGACTGTTGTTGAATCTTGTCACAATGAAGGATATGGTGGGATGAAAATTCTTGAATGTTTGATTTCTCCTTGAATGCTTGAACTTGAATGGATATGATAAGATGAGATGCCAAAATGAGGGAGATAGCCTTGCTTATATACCTTACCTAGACATTTTAAAGTGCAAAACTCAAAGGAGGCTAATGTGGATTTGGAGATCCTTCCAAAATCAAATCACCTTTTCCCAATTCAAATTTGGGCCTAATTCTTGGGGTATGAAGTGACTCCTAGGTCAATGGTGATTGGACTTGCCCCATACTACTCAACCACCCTATACTAACCAATTTGGGCTCAAATTTGGGTTGGGAGTCTAATTGGATATGGGGGCTCTAAAAATATGGGTGAAAACAAGGTGTGATATCAAAATAATATACAAAATTCCACATATGATAAAATAGGGTCTATGTAAAGCAAGTAGTGATTGAATAGATGAAATAATTAAAGAGACACGCCTATAATTAAGATCCCATATAGAAATTGAATTAAGATAAGACTTATATTTACTAGTTTAGTAATTAAATACATATTGAAGTCCAAAGATGCATGCTAGATGAAACAAACACTAAAATGGATGCTCAGTAAGTGTGGAATTGGATACCTTATCCAAGGTGTACAATTCAAAATGCTACATATAGACCCTAATTTAAGGGGAGTGCAAGCTTACACACATACTCACTATAAAGTAGAAGAAGAGAGATGGGAAGAGACAAAGATGATCATGGTTAAGACTACAAAGAGGTAAGACATTACTAAGTTCAAGGGAAAAAGACCCCAAACCAAGGATCTCAACTCATTCAACCACATGAAAGGGCACACGAAAACAAAAACATAAGATAAAGGAAAAGTGAAATTAAGAAGAAAAAAAAGGAAAAGAGACAGAACAAAGGGTGTTAGTATTAAAAGAAAAGGCTTCAAATAAACTAGTTGAATAGACCTTGATGAGAAAAATGTCTCAACTACTAGTATGCAACTCAAAATTCTATTGTAAGAGCATAAGTGGTCATAGAGGAAGAGTAAGAGCACACGTCAAATATGAGACAAGACTACCTGATCAATCAATAAGCAAGTAAATTATGCTTATGGGATTAAATGAGAGAGAGATAAAGGAAATCATAAATTAGATAAGCTATCAAAGTGTGGCATACTATTTGATCCATGTAAAAGAACGTATTCTATTAGACAAAGAGTTGTGTTATGTTGTGTAATGTATGAGACAAAAGAGGATGCAAAGTAGGAAACAATCTAGCAAGTGAGTTATGCTAGTTCCACTCATCCTAAGAGAGAGGTCGGTGCAAAGATGAAGTTGATAGAATATGCAAGTTGTGTTATGCTAGTCAACCCATCCAAAGTAAACTAAGAAAAGAATTGTATGCAATAAAATTTTCCAAAATAGGATTTCCCCAAGGAAAGCATCGTCTCTGAAGGAATCCAAAAAAATAGTGAAAATGAATTACCCCCCAAAAAGCATTGTCTCCAAAGGAATATGATATATAATATACAAGGATTGCCTTGGGGAAAGTAATGTATCCAAAGGAATTTGAAAAATTTGTGCAAAAAGATAACCAATGAAAGCATTGTCTCCAAGGAAATATGCAAAAACAAAAGGATTTCCCCAAGGAAAGCATTGTCTCCAAGGAAATATGCAAAAACAAAAGGATTTCCCCAAGGAAAGCATTGTCTCTAAAAGAATTTGCTATATAATACACAAGGAGGCCACATATATGCCCCTCTCCTTAATATAGAAACATTATTACATCTTAAGGGAAAGAAGAAAAAGGATACTCTCTTTCAACACCAATAAAATATCCTTTAAGAAAAAATCTGCATGCATAACTCTTTATAAGCCAAGGGAGAGATAGTTGTAAAAAGATATCTTGCAACGGGTGTCAAGGATCCTTAGGAGGAAGATATCTTAAGGGAAAGAAGAAAACAAATACTCTGTTTCAACACCAAGGAAATATCCATTAAGAAAAAATCTACATGCATAACTATTTACAAGCCAAGGGAAAGATAGTTGTAAAAATATATCTTGCAACAAGTGTCAAGGATCCTTAGGAAGAAGAGTTATTTGTTCAAATACATCTACCTCCAAGAGGATTTTTTGAATAAAAATATCATCTTTGACAAAAAGAGGGGAAGAACAATAATTCACCTTTTTCCTGTATTTCTAGGTAAAAATAGATTCTTGATGAAGGATGACAAACTTTAAGGCCCCAAGTAAGGTATTTGTTTGTGATGTACATGAAAATGAAAATAAGGAATAGGTTGTGATGAATGATACACACCTCTTACATAAGAGTGAATCCTTGATTAAATTAACAATTCCATGTAAGAAAAAAATATCACATAATAAACAAACACCACTCCGCCAAGGAAAGTGGGTCCTTAGAAAGGAATATGAGATGAGGAATGAAATTCTTTCCCTCCAATCATGAAGGAAAGGATAAGGATAAAAATTCATGTACCTGAGATCATGTAAAAAAAAACAAGTCCATGCAAGGAAGGACATCATGAACTATAAAGGGTACAAGTCAACCAAGGGAAAATGGATCCTTTTGCAAAGATGAGGAATTGAAGAGAGAACCATTTCCACCCCAATAGTGAAGGAAAGGAAAATGGAACTATTATGTTTCTCGCAAAGAAATATTGAATATGAAAGCAAAGAACTATGAAAAACAAATATCCCCCAATAAGGTACACCACTAAGATCACATGGTATGGAGAAACATAATAGGAAAAGGGAATACTAGTGCACATTTTTAATATCAACATTAAGTATAAGATCCATTGTTAAACAAATAAGACATCTATTTGCTAAACCTTGAACAAATTGTTTAAATTCAATACAATCAACAAGAGAATGTGTATTGCTATAATGAAAAAGATAGTGAAAGTTACCATTATGAGATTTTTGGTTCTTTGGAAAATGATGAAGAGAAAATAAGATTTTGGTATCATATTTAAGCCTATAAAATATTCTCTTAGCTAAGGCCAAATGATCATCTAAGGGAATGTTGTTATCTGATTTGGTTGGTAAAATAGTTTATAAAGGAGATTTTGATTTTGATGAAGAAGAGGAATCAATAGGATTTGAGGAAGAAGAAGCAATGTTGGCTTGAGGTATAAATCCCATACCCTTTCTAGTTAATTGTGTAGGGGGGTCTGTGGGGACCTTTATTACTTGTCATTGAATACCTAAACCATGTCGATTATATCCTTGCTGAGTGGTAATGTCATATCCTACATTATAATAAGCTTTTAGTTGAGATGGAGGGATAATTTCATCTTGAGGTTTGTGGAAGTGTGGTGTGTAAGGAGGGATAGTAGGAGGATTGATCTCTTCAGAGAGATACAAAATCCTATCATCATTAGTCACATTATTTTTAGGTTGGGAAGAAGGACGTTTTTATAGATCTTCATCCTTACTTTATTTTATTTTAGGAGATAAATCACTAAGGAAATGCATCACATCATCTTGATTAAAGATACTTTGATAGAGAGAATGAGATCTAGGAGAAGGAAGAGGATCTAAAGAAGTACATAGACTAACATGTGTAGTCTCTTTCAATGAGGTATCGTTAGGAGGAGAGGACTTATTGCTCTTTAGTGTGGTATTATTAGGAGTATGAACTCTATCCTCATTAGAAAAATAAAACTTGGGAGAGGTACTCATGTTGTTCACATCATTATCATCTTTTGATTTATCATTTTTTACAAAGACTCTTAGGAACTCTACATATTCCATGCATTTTATTAATGTATCTATTATATAGCCACATGCAACATAGATAAAAGTCTCGAGAAATGATTTGCAAGGAGGGAGAGTGTTTGAAATTCTCATGATGTCATATGCAAGAATACTGTGAAGGAAAACAAGAAACATGAAATAAAAGAAGCTATTATCTACCACATAATTTTGATAAATGTGAGTAAGAAGAAGTATAATCACATGAGAAATACCAAACCAATCTAATTTAGTTAATTCCATCATGAAAATGAAATATACCCAAATCAAATCTAGGAATGAAAACCAGAAGTGTGTAAGAAATCTTTGGGTTCACCAAAATGTATTAAAATGAAATAGGGTATTAGGGAAAATCACTAGGATGAATGGACAAACTCACTTCTATGTTCTATCATACATTGGAAGGAAGAAGATCCACTAGGATCGAGGAGGCTCAAGTGCTAAGAGGATGCAATAATCCTTCACTACTAGTGGAAGATGACTATGAAAATAAGCATATAAAATGCAAGATATAGGTTAAGAATGAGAGGAGAGATATTGTATTGTATGCATAGATAAAGAATTGAGAATCTTATTTTGAGACTAGATCTGGGAAGTAGTAAAAATGATTGAACTGTGAACCAAATTTCAACTCAAAATAGGAGGTTAGGGGCCCAACCAGGAGGGTCGTGGGTGACCAAGAGGTCAAGGGTGAGTTCAATCACCTTTAACCTTATAAATTTTGATGAATAAACTATTAAAGTATAGCTCTCGATATTCTCTATCTGTGGCTCCTTTTACACAGGTGCTACCTATCACCTACACACACAAAATAGGGAAAAGTGTTGTGGAAAGGGGTTTGTCTAAGTCGAACCCCTATTTTGGAATTAAACATGAAATTGAATTGAAATTTACTTGAAATTAAAGCATGCTAGTATAAAGAAAAGGAAAGATCTAAGAGCAAAATGTCTTATACCTTGATGATCAAAATGCTCTTAAAATGAGGTCACAAGTATTGATACAAGAGCGTGACTCCATAAAAACCTAAGAGGACATCAGAAAAGACATTATTTCATGATGGTTGTTGAAGCTTTCCACAATGAATGATATGGTGGGATGAAATTCCTTGAATTCTTAAACTTGAATGAATTCTTGGACTTGAATGGATATGATAAGATGAGATGCAAAAATGAGGGAGGTAGCATTGCTTATATACCTCACCTATCTATTTTTGTGGTACAAAACTCAAAGGAAGTTAATGTCGATTTGGGGATCTCACTAAAAATCAAAAGATATTTGTTTGATTCAGATTTAGGCCCAATTATCAAGGGATGGGGTTAATATTAGGTTAAGTGTGACTGGACTTGCCCCATACCTACCTAGTTTCCCTATACCGACCAGTTCGGGCTTAGATTCAAGTTGCAGGTCTAATTATATAAGGGGATTCTAAAAATATGTGTGAATTTATGGTGTGATATCGATATAATATACAAAATGCCACACATGATAAAATAGGGCCTATGTATGCAAGTGATGAAATAATCAAAGGGACATACCTATTATCAAGAGCCCATATAGAAATTTAATTAAGAGAGGACTTATATTTATTAATAATGAATAATGAAGTCCTCTGATGCATGATAGAATTAAAAACACACTAAAATGGGTGCTAAGTAAGCATTGAATTGGATACCTTAGCCATGACATACAATTTATGATGCTACACAATCCTTATGCCTCTTGCAACTAACCTTTTGGAACCCTTTTTTATCACACATCTAGTCCCATGAAGGATGATCTTGTAACCTTTACTACATATATGAAATTCACTCAACACATCATGTACCAATCCTTTAACATAATAAACATAATCATTTTTATGCTTACCATCAATGGATATGACTCCCTTACCACAAATAGGTGCAACTTCTTCACCAAAAAACTTAATCGATCCACCATTATACTTTTCAAACCCAATAAACTTTCTATTATCACTTATTTATAATCATTTGAGTATCCAAAATCAAGTATCCATGGTTTAGGTTCTTCTCTTGCATGTATGTAGCCTTCACAACCATTGAGATTTCATTATTTTCACAAAAATCTCGACTTCTAGTCTTGTCACTAACATTCTCCTTAATTGCAAAAAAAACACTTCATCATTTGAATCATTAGCATCTTCATCTTTTGATGAATAGGTCTCTATTGAACAAAGACTCTTCTTACCCTTATCTTTGTTGTCTATATTAGTATTTTTGTTATTTCTTCCATACCTAACCATTCGATCATCATCATCATCAGGATTCTTATGATTATCTTACTTAAAAGGACATTTAGCTACATAATGACCTATCCTTCCACAATTAAAGAATTTGAAGGGAAACTTACCATTATACTTCCTAGATACTTTATGTGGTCTTCTCACAAAGGTTTTTTCTTCACCATCATGATCATTTATTATCTTGGGTACATATTCAATCTTATTTATAGCTTTAAATGCAATATCCTTCTTTGCATGTTGATTGTCTTCAAATTTTGCAATCTATAAAGCAAAGATTGATCTATAGAGATGATCTAAATTTATTATATCCATTTTGTGACCTTCTTCAATAACATATAACTTTGGTTTCTCCACTTTAGTCATAGTTCTCGTTACTTTCCTTGAGACTTCATTATCTTCCATTGTTCCACCAATACCTTTGATTACACTTACAACTTCATTTACTTGATGTAGGTAAATTTTAGTGTTTTCATCTTCATAAATCCTTAGGTTTTCAAACTTGTTCTTAAAATTATACAATTTGACTTGTTTGGTCTTCTTATCTTCTTATTTTCCCAAATTTCATTTGCATTAGTTCAGTTCATCACCTTCAATAATTATGAATCACTTAATTGATGATAACATTTATGGCTTTTGCATTATTCTCATGTGCTTTGATCTCATTTGGAGTATGAGTTCCAACTAGAGGAGTGTACCCTTTTTTTACGATATCCCAAACTCTAAAAGGCATAGAGTCCAAATACAATTTCATCGACTTCCAATAGGTGTAATTTGATCCATCAAACTTTTATACTTTGTGACCACTGTCACTCACCATCCTAGATCTTCCTCAAGTGATTAAGCTTCTTAAAGAGGAAATTAGTTCTTATACCAATTTATAAACAAATCATTGAGACTAAGAGGGGGGTGAATCAATAATAAACTTTTTGTCACAAACACTTATCAATTATCATTATCCAACTAGCCATCAATAAAATATTGTGATGAACCCATAAACACATGAACACGAGAGTTTTATGTGAAAAATCCAATGTGGAAAAAACTATGATGAGACTCAATATATGAATATAATTTAATAAAATGCCAAAGTCAAGGAACCTCACTACTCCTGTTTTGGACTCAAAGACTAAGGTGCATAACCTTAAGGCAAGATACAAAGGACTTGCAAGAATGAGATGCATGATTCTAGGAAAAGACACAAGATTATACAAGTTGCCAAAAGAAATCACTTACTTGTAGTAGGCATAGGGATTAATTAATTGAAAAGATGTGGAATCTCCTAATCATGTCAAACACTCATAGCCAGAAACTCTATCAACTCTAAAAGGTATAATTTATTCACACATCTTCTCTTATATATTCACATCATATTGACTTCACATTCAATTCACACTCAAGTCATGCTCAAATGAAAATTTCCACTTGTATATATATCAACTTGATCACGTAAAACCTCAACTAGGTTGACCACAGGAAGGATAAATTCTTTTTACACAAAGTAGCCACCATGAACACTTGTACTTAATGTGGTCCACCCTAGAAGATAAAGGGAGCCCAAATACATCATAACATGCCTCCTAAAAAATGATTTGACTGAAGTTCACACAACACAACATCCTTCATTAATGACATCAAACATAATTTATAGCAAATCATTAAAATACGTTAACCAATCAACCCAAAATCATTTCCCAATGCACATAACATAATGTAGATCTAACCACACCATGGATAGATGCATATTAGGCTCTTAAACATTCCTCCAAAGAATATGTGAACCAAAAGATCATAATTCAAACGAGTTCTAATTCATTGAATCAACCAAAAAGACTGACACATAGGATAATGTCGAACATAGAATAATATATCTTCACTCGTAGAGAAAACCAACATAAGATATTTGAATTGGAACACTACATAAATGTTATGAACATGTCCACCAAACTACACACCTAAAAAAATCAATTCATAGCATTCTCCAAACTAGTCCTAACCAATCCTAAAAATCAACTTCACTATTAGCGAAAACCAAATCGCAACCTCAACCTCTGAACTGTTGGGGACCTATAAACATGATAGTGTTGCAATATTCACATACCATACTCATTAAATCCAGAATTGAAAGTTACCAACTTCTTATTTGGAGGAATGAAAACAAGTCTCCCATAAGGATTTCAAAAACTCTTTCTTGCATATTTTAGCTTCCCATAATGTTACCTTTTGGATATACCATATAGTGACTTGATATCACCACCAAACTTTAGAACAAAATCTGAATACTCAATACCAAATCTCTATCAACTTGCATACACCATGCAACACATCACTTCATCGGGTTGACACTGATGCAAACATCAAGTTGACTTCAATGACAACACTAAACACATATTTCTAACATAAAGAACTATAACAATACATTAAAGTTGAAATTAACATTAAAATTATTCTTAAGATCTATAAATATCCACAAATAGTGGGGATGAAGATAAAAGCTAGTTTAATAAGTCAAAAGAGTATCTATTGTGTCTTTAAACAATATTGATAAAAATATATACTCTATTGAAATAAACAACTAAATATATACTTTTTGAGATTTTTAAAAAAATCGTTGATTAGAATTTTGCCTCAAGTTACAACTACAAGCTACATAGAGATGTAGACAATGACATAAAATTGAGATTAAAAATAAAAAAAATAAAAAATATTTGTAAAATATTGATATTCCCAAGAACAAGGAAAGTTTGAATTTATTACAATTAGGGTCCAAAATGGCTTGTGGACCCTACATCTCAAATGTTTTTTGTATAATTATGTATTGGTAGGTGTATAAAGATAGGGAACAAAAAAGGTGTAGTGGACACTTTTTGCCCCCCTAAAGACCATAACGTGAGCACATTATAATGTTCTCATGTTATGGATTGGAGTAATCACGACTTAGGCTCAATTTATCTTGACCACAAAAAATGTTTAAAAAAATCATTTTTATATTTGAGCTCTATAAACCCACAACTTTGTGTTCATTTGGAGCACAATCCTATTAATACATAGCCTATTTCTCACCACTCCTTCACCAAAACATCATCAAAATGATTCTATGAGGTCGTCTATGTGAAAGAGGTAAGTAATTTTAGTTTTAAATGTAAATTTTGGATTAAATAGTTATATTCACTAAGCTTTTCAATAAAATCTACTTATTTCTTAGGTGTAGATAATTCACTCGAAGTGGTCAAAACTCTAGTACACCTCCCTATCAAATCCCTACCAAACAACAACCATAACAAACACCTCCTTCAACTCCTTAGTATCCTTTAGGAACATAAGAAAACTTATTAGGTCAAACAAAAATAATAAAATAGAATTGGAGGCATCAATTGAAAGGTTGAGAGATATAGCTTTAAATTCCCATTGGTCCTTGCCAACCATTAGAATCTATTGTCTCTCATGTATTATTGATCCCAATCTCAATCTTAGTCACAAGCTTAGTCCAAATCTCAAAAAATTCTATAATGAGGGTTGCAAGAGGTGGTTACAAATTTTGTAAGAAGAGTTGAACAAGCCCACAATACACCTTATGTATTTTTGTTCATTGAACACTTGCACTCAAAGACACTTCAAATGTTAAAAATTTTGCTCTCACATCAATTGTAGCAAAATTATATTTATCCCCAATACAACATTACAAAATAAATTTATCAACATGTATTTATATGACAAGTGTTGACATTTGCTAGATGCCCACAATATTTTTTATTAGGGAATTAAATCACATATCTTGTGGAATATGATTATTGTAACTTTGAGAAGGCATGAATATCCTCTAGAGGCAAATTCACATTATTTTAGTACATGCAACAAGCATATGCCCAACCTTAATAATAGTAAATATGTCAAAATAAATAATACTAATGAGTTATATGTCAAAATACCATAATAGTTTCTTAACATGGCAACAAGGAGAGGAGTGTAATAGCGTAGACGTTTTAATAAAAAAATCTTACCTTCCATCTTAATCTTAACATATGTTTATATGTCAATATTAATATTTAATAATAGACGTTATAATAAACATGTTAAGGATTCTATATTATTCTAATTTTATTCCATAAATTATGTATCAAAATAGTTAATGTACCATCTTAAAATGGACACGCTTCTCATTTAAGACCTTTTATCTCTCTTCCTTTATCGAATTTTTGGACCATGGATGGATTCATGCTCAATTACCTTTTTCTCTTGTTTAGTCCCATATTCTCTCTTTTCAACAATGCAATATCTGAGACCTTAGGTTATCTTCCTATGGGCTAACCCCAGAATAGGTCCACCAAGTCGACCTATTCTGGAATAGGTTGTGAGCCTCGAGCCTGGTGTTGTCTTTGGGATTTAATTCTCAAAATATGGTGATCCTATTGGCTTTCTTTGTTTTCCCACTTAGAAACTAGTATAAAAGAAAGCTTAGGCACCTCAGTTTGCAAGGCATGAGACACACAAGAAGGACGAAAATAAAGAAGAAGCAAGAAGACACATTGATGATAGAAATATCATGTTAAATAATTCAAGCATTCAAGTCTTTAAAGGTTCAAGGATCCTTTGTGAGCATCTTTCCTCTTCAAGATCTAGCATATTATTGGCCATCAAGGGAGGAGATCTACATTGAGGCATTCATCATCTTCTTCATTTGATGCACACTTACATCCATGGCTCCATGAAGTGATTTTGGTAGATACATAGCATTTGTGGAGATTTCCTACATTACAAGTTCAAGATCAACATACAAACACAACAAAATCCTTATTGACGAGGGTTTCTTTAAGCAAGGTGAATATTTACATTTGTCTTGTTTCATGTATACATTTACATTTTAATTGAAGGTTGATTCCTCAATCTAGGGATTGACCAAGGCAAGCCCTTATCCTTCCAAACCCCAAAAACCTAGTTTTCTATGTGCAGGAGTAGGATCTCAAAATTGTAGGTACAGATCTGGAAGTTGCAGACAAAGATCTACTAGACAAATTTGGGTTGAATTCAGAGAAGTGCCTCAGGAACATGGTGACATGGTTGACCTATTCCTGGGAACTTGATATTTTTAGCATTTTTTGGGTTTTCAGCCGTGATCGCAGATTTGCAGTTGGAAATTCAGTTACAGGTTTAGAATAGCAGTTTTTAGAGCAGAAAAACATATTCCTCTTCATACTTTAAGGTGAGTACTTCATTATCTATTTCATATCTTGTCTTAGATCTATTTTCACATCTTAATTGGGCTGATTTCTTACATTTAGCACCTAGATCTCTATTGCTTATCTTGCTAAATCAATTAGTTCAATTTTACAAGTACATTTACACAATCTTAATCAAATCTTACATTGCATGAAAGAGGACTTGCTTGTGTACTTCCTTAGTATAATTTGGGTTTAGCATTAGCATCCCCTCATCGTCTTAGGTCTTGCTAATCTAACTTAGGTTATATTGAGAGTTACGCCTGGAAGCCCCTCTTTCTCTTGTATTTTGAATGTTAGTGTGGAAATGGTTAATTAATGAATACATCTCACATAGTTTACATTACTAAATTTATCGACACCATTTTCCACCTGAACATTTTGGTGAACCTGATGCATTACAACTACCTTTTGAATTTGGAGTTAGATCCCTTGATCTCCTTTTCTATTTCCCCATTGGTGAACCCTATTTTGGAGTTAGATTTAGCTATATGTGTATGGTTAGATCTTTCTTTTCTCTTTATTTCATTGAAAATTGTGTGATTAGATCTTATTAGAGTTTCCTTTTGTGATCTCCTCTTTTATGAGCTTTATTACACTAAGTCCAACCTCTAGCATTCCCGTTTGGAGAACTTGTAGACTCATGGGCTCTTTTGACCAGGATTTCTCTTTGCTTCCTAGGACCCATGATGATAATAATATTTTCCCTCAAGATCTCAATCCCATAATGGAGCACAATTCTTCTTACTCCTCCCATTATGAAGATTAAGCCTTAAGAATTCCTCCTTCCCAAGTTGATAATCTCTCTCAAAATTTTGATAAATTAGAAAATTGGCTTGTACAAGAGAAGCCAAATCCTAACAGTGTTTCTACTATTGAGGCTATTAAGAAGCTTATTATTCATGATGACTATAACATATCCATTTTGTGTGGTATCTCACACCTTATTAATACTCATGCTAAGCCTTTGATGAAATGTGCTCAAGAGTTAGGATACACTCCTTCCACAACCGTTGAACCTTCTATCCTAATTTTTACTGCCATTCCTAGTATTCCTACTTATTCACCACCTCTCATGACAACTTCTACACAAGCTTCCACTCCTTTAAGTATTGGTCTTCCTAATCCTTCACTTCCTTTGAGTGTTCTTCCTACCTCCATACCTTCCTCATTGCCCTCATACAATGTTGTCTCTTTCACATATTCCAATCATCTTCCTGTTGCTTCTAATCCTCTACCAACATCCATGCATTTTCCTTTGGCTTCCTACAAATTTCCTAGTACATCCAATATGTTTATGCATACTATTGGGTCTTCTAATCTTATAGTTCAAACTGTCATTGCTTTACAACAAGTAGCTCAATTCACTCAATCCAAGTACAACATCCCTACATGTGATATTACTAATCCTCTTTCCTTAGATATCCTTCGCGTTGTTATCCCACAACATATGGAGATACCTCATCTTGAGACTTATAATGGTAACGTTGGGTGATCTTGTGATTCGTGTTAGGACTTTCCAAACTATATGTAGTTGTTTTTCTCATGACTTTAGGCTCATGGCTAAGTTGTTCACACACACTTTTAGGGATAAAGATTTGCAATGGTATTTATCTTTACCTCCTTGCTCTATTAATTCCTTTCAAATGTTCGCTAATGCCTTCATTCAACAATTTCAAAATAACATTGGTCCTTAGATTTCTTTGACTGATTTAATGCATTTTAAGCAAAATGTTAAAGAAAAAGTTTGTGAATTTATTGGTAGATTTAAAAATTTGTATGCTCAAATTTGTTGCCTTGTGCATGATCACAATATTCAACGTATTTTAATTTCTAATTTTCAAAAGGACATTAGAGATAAGATTCTCCTTACTAAGTATACTTCCTTTTCACATCTTTGTGCAGTGCTTCACCACTATCAGTTACAAGTGAGCCATCTTGAGAGCTCTACTCCAATGGCTCTTGTTACTATGGATAAGAGTGATGCCATCGTTAATCAAAATAAGTTCTCTAATCCTAAAAATTACATAAAGATTCAAAAGTCAATCAACATAGTTGATGACCAAGTGGTTGCTACATTCAAAGGTACAACTACTTTTTCCTTTTTGTATCATCCTAATAATTAGTATACTACTTTATTTGAACCTTTGCACATGGTGATGATAAAGTTAATTAATGCTGACATTCTTAACTTCATCCTATCCATCATGTTGACACTAGAAAACCAATGCCTAAGTCATTTGATAAAAATACTTTTTGTCAATACCATCGTCAACTCGGTCATGATAATCAAAGGTGTTATGCTTTGAAGAATTCTATTCAAGACCTTATTGATTCCAATGCTATATTTATTGATGTTGGGGTTGATAGTACGAATAAGTCTTTAGAATATCCTAACTAGAATTTGCAAATTTAGACCAATCCTTTGCCTTCACATTCAAAAAATGTTATTAATTAACCTTCTTCTCTAGTTACCAACATTAGTTACGATGATATAGTAGAAGAAGCTAATCATGTGGTTAATCATGTTGAGTCTCAACCTCAACCTTCACCTAAACCTTCATCTCCTATCACCTTTGATGACTTTGATATGTTTAAAGCACCTAATGGTCCTCTTTACATTACTACTAGGGTTGCTCATATCCCTTCCCGTGGTATTTTGATTGATTCCTCTTCTGTCATGAATGTTATCATTGAAGAACATTTATTTGGTAAAGGATTACATAAGGATACCTATGATACATCTAGTGGTTGGATTCAAATTGTAATGGTTTTCTTGATCACCCTTAAGGTTCTATTAACCTTCTTGTAACTATTGCTGGTAAGGTTGTATACACTACCTTTGTTTTCATTCCTACTTCCGATCAATTTCAGGTTAAGCTTGGCATTATGTGGCTTTCCTCCATGCAAGCTATAGCCTCTCCAATTCATAAGTGCATAAAGTTTCCCCACAAAGCATAAGTTATCACCATTAATAATTCCCTTTAAAAACCTTCACATCCTCAAGATTATGTTGATATAGATTTATTTTGGCCATCTCTCCTTGAAAAACTGCCTAGCTATCTTGATCATCTTTTTTTATCCTATCTACAATACAAGGTAGAAAAGATTCTTACCTATCCCACCTATTCCTCAGCCTATCATTTCTCAACCCATAGTTGTTCCCTCCCATAGAATAGGTCGACCAAGTTGATCTATTCTAGAATAGGTTGTGAGCCTTGAGCCCGGTGTTGCCTTGGGGATTTAATTCTCAAAATATGGTGATCTAATCGGCTTGCTTTGTTTTCCTACCTAGAAACTAGTATAATAGGAAGCCTAGGCACCTCATTTTGCAAGGAATGAGATACACAAGAAGGAAAAAAAGAAAGAAGAATCAAGAAGACACGTTGATGATAGCAATCTCATGTTCAAGCATTGAAGTCTTCAAAGATTCAAGGATCCTTTGTGGGCATCTTTCCTCTTCAAGATCTATCATATTGATGGCCATCAAAGGGGGAGATCTACATTGAGGCATTCATTATATTCTTTATTTGATGCACACTTACATCCATGGCTCCATGAAGTGATTTTGGTAGATCCATACCATTTGTGGAGATTTCCTATGTTATAAGTTCAAAATCAACATACAAACACAACAAAATCCTTATTGCCAAGGGTTTCTTTAAGCAAGGTGAATATTTACATTTGTCTTGTTTCATTTATACATTTACATTTCAATTCAAGGTTGATTCCTCAATCTAGGGCTTGACCAAGGTAAGCCCTTATCCACCCCAACCCCCAAAACCTAGTTTTTTGTGTGCAGAAGTAGGATCTCAGAATTGCAAATACATATCTAGAAGTTGCAGACAAAGATCTACTAGAAAAATATGGGTCGACTTCAAAAAAGTGCCTTGGGAAAACAATGACTTGGTCAATTTGTTCCAGAACATGGTGACACGGTTGACCTATTCTTGGCAGTCTGAGATTTTTAACATTTTCCATTTTTTCAGTCGTGATCGTAGATCCGTAGTTGAAAATTCAGTTATAGGTATAGAATGACAGTTTTCAGAGTAGAAAAGTATATTCCTCTTCATACTTCAAGGTGAGTACTTCATTATCTATTTCATATCTTAGCTTTTAGATCTGGTTTCACATCTTAATTGGGTTGATTTCTTACATTTAGCACCTAGATCTCTATTGCTTATCTTGCTCAATGAATTAGTTCAATTTTACAAGTACATTTACACAACCTTAATCAAATCTTACATTGCATGAAAGAGGATTTTCTCATGTACTTCCTTAGTATAATTTGGGTTTAGCATTAGCATCCCCTCATCTTCTTGGGTCTTGCTAATCTAACTTAGGTTATATTGAGAGTTAAGCCTGGAAGCCTCTCTTTCTCTTGTATTTTGAATGTTAGTGTGGAATGGTTTATTAATGAATACAACTCACATAGTTTACATTACTAAATTCATCGACACCATTTTTCACCTGAACAATTAATAATAATTTAAATTCTTTGCAATTAATGACAAAAGTATTATGCTGAAGGCATTCATATTTAAGAAGAGCTAGCTGATTTTTAAAAATCAAAGGTCCATACTTATGGAGACACGTGCACAACCATTGCAACATCCAAGACCATTGATCTTTGTCATCTTACTTCAATTATTTACCTTATAATTCATAAGGCAACACAAATCTTCATCAATGGGAGGACATACACTTATGCACCAATAATGGTATTTATCTATCATTTGTGGGTATTTGCACAAAAATAAGATAAATTCATCCTTTTCAACCATTCCCTCAAATAAACTGCACACATGAATAGTGTTGAATTGCTCCTGAAAATAAATCTAGAATATATGTTTTTTTTTTAATATTTTTTTGATAAGTAGGAGATGTTTTCCATAGCAAGTCAAATTGTGATATTGCTATCAGTATTTAATTGTGTAATTTTTGAGTCAAACTTATTGACCCATGTTTCATAAGTAGTGGTTCATAAGAACCCATATCTCATGATAATGAATGGAACACTTAGCACTCAATGCATCTAGGTGATGCTCACAAAGGTGAAGCACCGAGACTTCCCAAGAGGTCAGGTTCATCCTAACATACTACTCCAGCTTAAGCACGTTTAAATATGAAGTTTCCTCCATGGTTAAGCTCACTTTGCTTGCAACCCCATTTGCACTTAACTACAAAGTTTCCTCCATGTTAAGCCCACCTTGCTTGCAACCCCATTTGCAAATGAGGTTGCAAGAAAAGTGGTTTTAACCATGGAGGAAAATCGATAGTTAAGTGTGCTTGAGATGGACTAGTACTGGGATGGATGACCTCTTGGGGAGTCCCAGTACTTCACCTTTGTGAGCATCACCTAGATGCACAATGAGTGCTAAGTGTTTCATTCATTCTCATGAGAGATGGGTTCTTGTGTACCACTTCACATGAAACATGGGTCAATGAGTTTAACTTAAAAACTACATAGTTGAATCCTGATAGCAATATCACAATAGTTTTTTTGTTGAAAATTTATTTTTTTCAATTTTTTTTGTTAAAAGACAATGTTATACGAATACAAAGAAAAAAAAAATTGACTTCATCTTAATTTTTTATTATAATGATTAATGATAATAAATATAAAGACTAAAAGATTTTTGTAATTTTTATATATAATTTATTTATTTTTATATTTTAAATATTATATAAAAATATAAGACAATCATTATAATTAAATAGTTTATTTTTTCAATTATATTAATCTTATATTATTAATGAGATCGAATTGTAAAAAATATTATAATATTAAATAAAAAAATAAAAAGATATATTTAAACAATTAAATTTTTGTAATAAAATATTATAAATGATTATTAAAATGAATAATAAAAAAATGATTTTAATGTAATTAAAATAATATTAAATAAATTTATAATATTTAAATGATGAAAAATATACCCCTCCTACATAATTTATTTTAATTTTTAATAGAGTATTTGTTGTGTGGTTTTAGTTTATCTTTCACCAAATATTAATATTGTTTATATTTAGATTCAAGTTTGTAACAATTTTTTATTTGTTAATATTGAGTTTTTTGTAATTAATGTAAGTCAAATAATTAATTATAATCTAAATTATTAACTATTTATTAATTTATTTTATTTATTATTTTTAATTAATTATTCCTATTAATTAATTATTTTTAATATTTAAATTTTGATATATGTTGACTTTGTATTTCTTAATTTCAATGTTAATATTTTATTTAAGATTAAGTTCAAAATTTACTATTTTTATTTATTTTATAATTATTTATCTTTTTTTTGTTCAGTAATTGATAATATTTTATTTATAATCAAAGCTTTTACAACAGCATACACCTTACTGCGTTCTGTCCAGTTACAAAATTGGGTTTTCAAACCATTGAAAATTTACTACCTACATTCTATGATTTATGTTATTAACAACATCTTAGCGATACCCAAAATTGTCAAGTGTTCAAAATTGGACACTTCATACATAGACTGACACTCAAGGCTATAACATGCACTACATATAGATAATTCAAGACAATAATATATCTGAACCACGACTACCCTAAACTAGACACAAAGGACAATCAAACAAATCCTCCATCTGAATCCTCACAATGCCTTTATTTTTTAGACTTTCAATTTTTTGCACCTAGAGAAGAGCTCTTAGGAATGAGGATGCCACCACTGGTCTTCCACTTAGGCCTTGTCTCAAGGGTTATGGTGACTCCATTGGTCTTCCAGTTACTCCTCTTCTCCCTTCCTTGCCCTCAGGCCCTATTCAACTCCTTAATCTCCTTTTCCCACACAAATTCCTTCATCAATTCCACAGGGGCTTCACTTAGTGAACTTGAATCATAAAACATGCATTCATGGTATACTAAAGAATCCCCCTATTTTTAGAAAAGATTGCCCCAAACTTATTTTTTGTCACCCCCCTCTAATACCCACCTAGTACCCTCGTGCCCCTTTTCCTATATAAACCCCCACCCCCTCCTCCCCAAAAAACCCCTCCCCCCTATTTAGGCAATATATTGACCCCTTTTTTTCCTATTTTAAACCCCCCAATATGAATACACGTGATATCATATTTCCCCTTCAGTGAAGACCTTGTGATCAATTCCCATCCATCTCAGACCTCATCGATCCTTAATTCTTTTTGTGCTATTGCACTCCATACTAGGAAGGGATGGTAAGTATCCTTTGAGTCATCTACCAAAAGCCAACCTTACTTCTCCACCTGAAAGCCAAGCACAATATTTGCATATGCTAACATTGGAACTATGTCACCCATCCATTCCGGTTTAACTATGGCCCTCATAACCCATAAGGTTTCCTTGCATTTTTCTAACTGAAGAGCCCATGCAAGTACAACTAAGGACACATCCACATTCACTATGTATCTTTAATTAGTTGGCATAAACTCCTCACCCAATGTAATATCTAAAATTTATAATAGTTTTGGTTCCTTGTACCTAAAAATCCCTTTTAGCCGCCTACGAGAGATCTTGCCACAAAATGGCCATTGCTAGTGTAGTGTCTTTAGGGTGAAGTTCGCCTCTATGGATCCTTTGCTTCCCCAAACTCACCCCACTCTCCTTTGTTAACAACTAAATGGGATTGACTACTTAATGAACATAACCATCTTATTCAAAATTCCTCGACTTTCTAGAGAGTTCCAATCCCAAATCATTCCCATCTATCACCAAATCATGCCTCAATGAACTCACACATGTGACATTAATGCCACCTCCATCCCGTGTTACCGACTACATCCTCCTACCATCATTAAAAGGATGGGATGTAAAGCACCACACATGAGAAATAAAACAAAGAATGCCCAAAATATATGCCTATTTTGATTTGAAATATAATTGAACATCTGACTATTATGCATATGGCCTAAGGCCTACTACCAAACATTAAGGTTAGAGTCCATTAACACCAACTCCCTCCTACCTGTCCAACCATTCTCCCTTCACTGTCTTGAAGTCTTCCATGATTTCTTCTTTCCCTAACTTTGCCAATCTGATTCCCATTTTTGACATCACATCTACTTCCGAATTGCCCCCCTCTTCACGTGAGTTATTCTATAATTCTCAAACTCATCCAACATTGTTCTAATGATCTTGACATACTTGTTGAAATACCACACTTGAGACACACCATTAGATGATGCCATTATCATTACCATGGAGTCCCCTTCCAAATGCAACGTCCTTACCTTAAACTACCTGACCTTATGGACTATTAAAAGTACTATGTGGACTTCAACCTCATTGTTAGTTCCCTCTCCCAATCTCTTGGCTCTCATTGCCAAGGTGTTCCTTACCTAATCTCTAATTATATAGCCAACACCACTTGCCCTAGGTTTCCCTTAGAGGCCCCATCAAAAATTATTTTCATCCACTCATGCTCTAGTTGAGTCCATTCCACAAAAATGTCCTTTACATCTAAGGGATTATCCCCTCAAGCCCCTAAATGGCATTTATAATTACGTCTAATTATGTCTTACTTGTCATTAGGTTAGTACTATTGTAATAAGTTTAAATAAATTCTTTATTTAAAAAAATCTTTAACTAATTAAAAGTCGATATTTACTTATTTTAAAAAAATATTTTCCTAAAACTTTTATACATTTTTAAAAACTTCAAATTGTAAAAATTAATTCTTCACAATTTGATTAGTTTAAAGGAAATTAAATGTAAATTTTGTTATGAAAATTATAAACACAAAGATTTATGTGGATAAAATTGATTGGTTTAAAGGAAATTACAAGTAAATTTTGTTATGAAAATTATAAACACAAAGATTTATGTGGAAAGATGTAGTAAAGTTATAGCATTACAAATTCATAAGAAATAATTTTAAATGTTAAAATAATAATAAATAAGTTAATATTATTTTTTATAGAAATTTTTGATGTAATTTATAATTTAAATTAATTTATCATTATAAATATTTTAATCAACAATATTATAATTATGATTAAATTTAATAATCACACTTTTAGTTATTATTAATTACTATACAAGTATAATTAAAGTTAAAATTAAAATTAAATAATAATTGAATCAAGATTCTAATAAGTCAAAAAATTGAATTTATTTTTGTTAATTATTTGCTAAATCAATAGTTTATTGTTTATTATTAACTTTTTTTAAATTATATTTTTTTATTAATGATTTAATTTTGATATATTTTAACTTTGTATTTCAATTATTCAATCTTAATATTTTGTTTAGATTTAAGTTTAAAATTTATTTTAATTATTATATCTTTTTATTTAATTTAAAAATATTTATCTTATTATTATTTTTTTATTTTTTTTTAATCAGTAAACGGTCGAAGCCTTGATTTTATTTATTTAAAATTTATCTTTGTACATTTTCCTCTGTTCGTGCGGGCACTGGTAGGAAAGAACGGGGAAGAAAACCTCCAGTCTGGCCCGGGACTTTAGTCCAAGAATAATATATCAAGTTTAGAGTTCCTACATGCGTAGGATTACAAAGCTCCACTTGATGGAGTTGAAGAGGGCATTCCCTCTTTAATACAGATTATTGGAGGCATACCTCCATGATGGTGAACATAAATATACATTAATCTTTTGAATACAATGCTCTTTTAAAATGAGCATTCCCATCTTGTGCCATACATTTATTTAGATTGAGATTACATATACCTTGCCCTTATCTTTAGAGCTAATGAGCCTTCCTTTAACTTTAAACGCGCTTTTGAAAAATCATGTTATTTTCTCTCATCCTCACTCTTCAAGTATTTGCCTTAGCTTTGATAAGTTCTCGGGCCTCCTTTTCTTTATTTCTGCCTTTTTGGTCTGTTATGATTTTCCTGTATACCTGCAAAATAGATAGACACCATGCCACCTTTGTTCTCCTAATTTACAGTTAATTAATCATTTTCATGATTCAATCCTCAAAAAGCTAGTTCAGGTTAGGTATTGATGAAATTATGGAATTGCAAATCTTAGCCCTTGAGTTAGTCTACTAAATAAAACATTACAATCTAAGTCCATTTCTATTGGCAGTCATGCTATAAGCTTTTATTTCATTATTATGAACATAAGAAATTTATGAGCACTTTAGGAACCTTTTAATTTGTCATAACATTTTCTATTTTAAAGATTATCATTTTTGTGATTGATGAAACTTCATTGTAGGTTGGCATGCCCCTAATATTTGATGATTGTTTTGACTAAATGAGACGTTAACTTCTTACATTCCTTATCTTGAAGTCTACTATTTAAGAGGGCAATATATATGTGTGTGTGTTTGTGCAAGTTCGTGTGTGTATTTTTTCATTTTTATACTCACAGATATTTCTATACTTGTTTTCCTTTAAATTCATTTACATATATTTACATCTATTCTTGATTTCCTATTTTGAAATCATTTTTTCACCTTCTGAGTTCTTCTTTCAACCTCTCATGAATTTCTTCAATTTCTTGTCTGTCAGCTCCTAGATTAGCTAACTTATCTACGTCTATGTTGCCCTCCCTGTAAATATGATTTACTGTATAATCTCCTATAACTTCAAGAGATTCCATTATTTGTTCAATAGCACTATTTAGTTTCCAGTTCGGTGTTCAACCCTGTCTAATTGCATTTATAATAATAGCTGAGTCTCCTTCAATTGCAATTTTTTTAAGCCTCCATTTTTTGCACCATGCCAGACCTAATCTTATAGCTTCTATTTCAGCTTCGTTATTTGTCTTCATTCCTATAGGTTTTGCTATCCTTCCTAATATCTTTCCTTCCGCATTATGTAAACATATCCCTATTCCCGCCACCCCTGGGTTTCCCCTAGCTGCCCCATCAAAGTTCAACTTAATCCATCCTTACTCTGGTGGTTTCCATTTACAGTTTGCCCTTGATAAGGATTTATTGTCAATGCTAGATCCAATCCAGGGAGGAACTTTCAAGCCATACCACTTCTTTCTCTGGTTGTTGTCTTCTAGTGAGAATTCCATCGTTGTTTGTCCCAACATATTTCTATTGTTTGTAATTTCTACTATATTTGCCTCTAATTTGTTCAAAAATCTCTCGATGTTCATCCTTTTATCTTGAAAAATCCTTCAGTTCCTTTCCTTCCATAATTCCCAGATTAACAGAGATGGGATAATGTATCTCATTTTACTATATAAATCCTTCTTACATGATCTTTGCCATGAAATAAAAACTTCTGTGATATCATTTTGAAGAGCAGTCTTCAGATCTAATTTCTCCAGAACCCAGAGCCAGCATTTATTGGCATACTCACAGTTTAACAATATATGATTTATCGTCTCACTTTCTTTCTCACACAGGGCACACCTAGAAGGACCATGGTACCCTATTTTTTCAAACCATTCAACAGTGAGAATCCTTTTTTGTAAAGCAGCCCACGAGAATAGACCTGCCTTAGGAAGATAGTTTCTATTCCAACATAGATCAATGGGAAGACTGGTGGGTGGATTATCTATCCCAGAAATAACTTTGAAACCTTCTTTCGAGTTGTATACACCACTCTTTGAGGCAGCCCATATAATTGTGTCCTCCCCAGAGCGTGGATAGAAGTTTCGTTCTTGTAGAGCCTTGTTAAGTTTATTCTGGAAATCAAGGGGAAGTTTGAGTTCCTCTAGAGATTTCCATGCCCAGCTGCTACCCTCACTATTATTGATTTGTGAAAAATAGTCTTTAACCCGCTCTCCCTTACTTTGTTTGATTAGTTCAATTAGCCGATCGTTCCCAAGAATTTCACATAGGGCTAGTTTTCCACCCCATGAGTCATCCCAGAAAAGAGCCTTATCCCCACTTTTCACGTCCCAAGAAAGGGACTCTAATACTATATCTTTACATTCTTTTATGAAGTTCCATATGCGTGAGCCCGTCGGATAATTATCAAAACGACAAACACTTTCCTCCACTTCTCCTAGTAAGTATTTATATCTGAGTATTTTAACCCATTTTGCCTTTGGGTTTTTAATCATTCTCCATACTAATTTTGCCCCCAAGGCCTTGTTTTGAAGTGTTAGGTCTTTTATACCCAAACCTCCCTCTTCTTTTGGCTTACAAATCTTATTCCAAGCAATTAAAGCTAGTTTAGATTTCTCCTCCAACCCTTGCCAGAAAAACCTCCTTAACTTTCGAGCAATCTCCTTATTAATACCTGCCAGAATTCTCATGCTCATCATCTGATAAATAGGAACTGCAGAGAGGATTGACCTGATCATAATAGCCCTTCCCGCATTTGATAACCATTTTCCTTTCCATTGATCTAGTTTCTTGGAGATATTTTGAATTGTACTTTCCCATAAGTGATTTGATTTGACCCCTTTATCTAGAGGTAAACCTAAATATTTACATGGGAAGAAACCTTCTTTGAAGTTTAGAATACGTTTAATCTCATTCTTTCGTCTCTCTTCAGTATTGATAAATTTTTTTTTTGATTTTTCCTCATTTATACATTGTCCAGAAGCGTTAGCATAAGTATTTAAAATTTCTTTGAAAGCTTGAGCTTCTTCTAAAAGTGCTTTTCCAAAAAGGAGATTATCATTGACATATTGTTGATGAGTAGTAGCCTCGACTCCCGAAGTAATCTTGATTCCTTTAACCTTATCCTCTTCCTGAAGTTTCTTAATACCTCTCCCCAATGCTTCCGCCATAATAATGTACAAAAAAGGAGATAACGGATCTCCCTGCCTCAAACCTTGAGAGCAGTTGAAAAAGCTTTCAGGAGACCCATTCACCATAATTGAGAAGTGAGGGGTGGAGATGCATTCAAAAATCATATTGATCCATTGTTTTGAGAATCCAAAAGCTTCCATACATTTACACAAAAATCTCCAATCCACTTTATCATATGCCTTACTGATGTCTAACTTAATCAACATACTCGGATCCTTATTATTCATTACTGAATGTATAGCCTCATGAGCAATAATCACTCCATCCAGAATTGACCTACTAGGGACAAATCCCGTTTGTTCTTCAGATATAATCAATGGAAGAAGTTGTTTCATTCTACCTGCCAAAGCTTTTGAGAAGATTTTATACAAAGTGTTGCACAGGGAGATAGGTCTGAACTTGTTAAAATTCTCTGCATTGACCTTTTTGGGAATAAGAGCAATGAATGTGTTATTTAGCTCTTTAAGAATATGTCCTGAGTTCCTCATGCCCTCTAGAGCATCAGTAATTTCCTTGCCCATAAATGACCAACACTTTTGAAAGAAAAAAGTTGGGAATTCATCAGGACTAGGGGATTTATCCGGGTTCATTTCCTTTAGAACCTTGAGTATTTCATCTTCTGTGAATGCGGCATTTAGGAGGTTATTTTGACGTGGAGTTATAATATGGGGGATGTTTCTTAACAGCTTGGCCTGGTCCAATAAATCCACACTCCCTAAGTTATTCAGAGATTTTTCAAAGAAAGAGATTGCTAAATCTGTAATTTCTTTGGGATCCTCTATTGTATTACCATTGCTATCTTTGATTTTGGAAATCTTATTTATATTCCTTCTAGCTTTGACGCTATTGTGACAAAATTTGGTGTTTCGGTCCCCTTCCACGAGCCATGTTTCTCTCGCTCTTTGCCCCCAAAAGGCGCTAATTTGTGAAAGAGAATCATAGTATTTACATAATAGTTCTTGCTCTATATTATCGTCTGAAGTCTGTTTTCCTTCTTCAGTAATCTCCTTATTCACATTTTCCAGCTCTTTTTCTATAAGGTCTCTTTCCAAAAATATATCCCCAATAGTGTTTTTACTCCATTGTGACAGATTTCTTTTTATTAGTTTTAGTTTCCTTATGACTTTATATATCTTGGAGCCTTCAAACCTTGCCTCTGTCCACCATTTTTTAATTAGATCCAAACATTCCTCATTAAGTAACCACATTTTTTCAAATCTAAACGGGATTCTTTTATTTCTGATTGGTTCCGAAATTACTAGTTCTATAGGAAAATGGTCAGAACCGGCAATGGGTAGGACCTCATTAGTAAAATTAAAATCAAAATTCCTCAACTCCCCTATAAAAAAGAACCTATCCAATTTTTCTACTATTAACTCTGTGTCTTTACGTTTGTTAGTCCAGGTGTATTTCCCTTGGTCTGATTCAATTTTCGATGCCCCTATAATGTTTATCCATTCCTGGAATTCTAAAGTTGTTTTTGATAAGTGTTTCATCCCACCCTATTTATCTCCCAAGGATAGGATAGCATTAAAATCTCCTCCTAGTATAAATGTTTCATTCGGAAAGTTCTATATATAATCCTTAATCTCCTGCCATACAATTCTCTTTTCATTTAGGAATTTAGGAGCATACATGTTTATTATATTAAATTTTAAATCTGACTTTAAACTTTTGATTTGACCTCCCATCCAATTTTTCTATTTTTCATGAATATTGAAAACAATTTCTCTTGGATCCCAAATAAAAGCAATTCCACCTGAAGCACCTTCTGCCTCATAACCTACTAATTCTCTTATTCTTATACTCTTTTTTATATTCTCATATCCTTCATTAGAAAGTTTAGTTTCTTGTATCATAGCCATATTTGGTTTAATTTTTGCTAATTGCCTTATTACAAGGCGTTGTTTGTTAGGGGCATTTAAACCCCTAACATTCCAACTAATGATCTTCATGAGGACTCGGGAAGGACCTTCCCCTTCCCAGAGTATAGAATATCGATAATTTTAACCTGACTTGGCGCCATTCCTTCCTTTTCTCTTAGTTCAGCAAGGGATTTTCTTCCTCTTGGTTTGACTATTTTCCCCGTATCAGCTTCTAACCTGCCCTTAATTGATTTTCCTAAACCTAAAGTTTTTGTATTGTTCCTAACCATGTTCTCTTTGTTTTCCTCACAGAGTTCATCATTCGATAGCGAACATAATACTCCTGTTATTATATCGTTACTCCTAGACTCCTCCAAAATAGAGGCAGGATCTAATCCTAAAAAATCTAATAGTGATCCTTGGTCTAAGGTCTCCTCTAAGGGGGATTTTTCCATTCTTTCTTTTTGCATTTCTTTTGTTTGAGGGCAAGAATCAGAGGGGATGAGCTTTGAGTTTTTTCCAATATTAGGAATATCTGCAATCTCTTTTTGGGTTCCTACATTAACACTCATAGTTCTTAACTCCACTGCAGATTTCCTCCCCCTCTTCTTTTTAATTCTATTGATATTAGGGGTGCTCAGACTTCCTCTTTTCATTGCTATACCTAACTGCCTGTCTCCGTTGGTGATACCAAAGAGGCCTTCTATGGAGTCTTTAACTGATGGAAGATTATTGCCGGGTTTGATTCCATCAATGGTTGTTGCCATGCGTAATTGTTTGTCATCATTGTTGATTCCTTCTAGGCAAATTCTGATCTCTTCCTCATTTTGATTCCTTGTCTTATTTATATCTTTTTCCCTAACATACAAGGGACCTTTTCTATCATTTAGATCTGTTTCCATATCTCCTATCTCATCCAGATTTGGTAAGCATTCCATTTCCATGTTCTCCTCTCCATTTTTTGATGTGTTGTCTGATGCTATCATCTCCTTAATGCGCTTAATTAGCAAATTTTTTTGGTGATCAAGTTCCTCTCTATCACATATTTCGTCTATAAGGGTATCCATTATATCATTGGTGATCTTGACTATTTCTTCTTCTATTCTTTGATTCTCCTTTATAAGTGATCTCTCTTGATCTTCTGAACTATTGGAGATTCTATTTAGGTTGTAAGAGGTATTTTCAGTGTAAATTCCTTGCTTGATACTCTGAGTACTAAGGTTATTCTCATGCTCCGAGGATAAAGGAAGGGGAGATTTGACCTCAACATTTATGGTCTCATTCATTGATCTATTAATCTTTTCTTTTATTATTGTTCTATCTATTTCATCATTTGTATGATTGGCCTCATCCTTTGATACACTCATTGTAATGTTGTATGGCTCTTGAGGTTCAAGGATATTTTCTACTCCTGTTATCTTATTGATCTGAAATTGGTTTGATAATGAGGTATTTAAACCTGTTTCTGTTGTGGGATGGAGCCTATCCAGTCCTTGAGTCATTGTAGGCCTAATTATAAAACCCCCTCTGTCCTTATATAACTCTATCTCCACATCTTTATTGGGTTGATTTATAAGATTTATGTTTTTGTGGGACTTTTGGGTGTACACATCTTCTTCGATAAAATTTTCTAATATTCTAGGATTGATTATGATAGAATTTGAATTAAAGTTTAACTGGATGGGTAGGATGCTTTTTTGATGAAATTCCATCTCAACTATGATAATTTTATTGATTTGATTAAAGGTTGACTCTATAGTCCTAATGTATTTCCCAATTTTATTCCCTATAGTTCTTATGATTTCCTTGTTAGACATTTCCATAGGCAGGTTATTTAAAGACACAACCTTTTCTATTCTAAAATCATTTAACATCATTGGATTAAACAATGGCATCCATTCAAAAAAAGAAAATGGGATGTTTCTGAATTTAATATCCTTTCTATTCAAAATGCTATCCTTCATATTCTTATTGGTACAAACAATTAACAAAAAGAGATCCATAATATGTGTTATACTCACCTCCCTCGGTAGCAATAATGATAGTTCCTTCACTACATTCTTGATAGTTACTCCCTTACCATTCCAGATACAAATCAGACCTCTTTCTTGCAAGATTTTCTGTTGTTGCATAATAACATTATTATCTAGGATGATAGAGACATAATGCCTGCTATGATTATTCTTACCTAGATCCTGATGAATATTATGCCTACGTGGCGGTGTATAAGTTGCAAGCTTTAATGTTTCGTTAGATGAATTATTACATGAAACTCGATTACTATTATTATTGCTAATCATATAACCATTTTCTTCCTTATTAAGCAAATCAAAGGAGTTTTTAAGAGTTAAATTGAAAGATTTTTGAGATAACGGATACCTGTTCACCCTTTTCTTGTTTCTTACCATTTGCCAGGTGAATTCCTTCTTCTTTGTGCAGATGGAAGGTGCTTGGGTAGGTAAGAACCTACCTTCCCCCTTGGCAGATAGGGGTTCCTCGGTACCGCATAATGACTTGCATTCAGGTCTTCCCACCTTAGCATCCCCACTGCTTGTGCCCACTTTCGCATATTTTGTTTTTGCAAAAAAATTCATCTGACTGTCCAAGGAATTGACTGTGAAGATCTTCATTTTGGAATCTTTAAAAAAATTAGGGCTTTTCTTGTTTGCCCCTAATGCAAATACGAGTTTTTCAGCCCTAGACTTGTCCTGCACAATATTGCTCTTCATTCCCTTTTTGAACTTTTCTACTATAGACAACTCTTGAGAGTTTCCATTGGAGTTCTTTTTTGTAGCCGAGTCTTTAAAAGGGCTTTTATTGTTTACCCTTGCTTTGTCCTTCAAACTTTCATTCTGTGGACCCTTTTTATCAATTGGGTTTTTGATGGAATGTTTTTTTGAAGCAAGTTCCTGAGCATCCATCATGCTTTTAGCTTTGTGCTTCGTGATGAATTCTTTGAGGTGATCGTATGTGGGGTGAAGATGGCGGACATTCTTGCGCTTGCAATCTTTATGCTTATGCCCATATTGCCAACAGTTGAAACAGTAACTAGTAAATTCCTTTTCCGGACTAGAAGAAAAGGAAGCCGAACTTGAAGCAGGCTTGAAGGATGGTTTTCTTGAGGCAGAATTCAGATTTTTGGCTTTCGCTAGATCATGATGGATTAACCCTAGCTTAACCTGACGATTCTGCCAAGCAATTTTCCTTTGCAGTCAGATTTTTCTCATTTTTCTCTAGCAGATCATCCCCTAGGCTTCTGAACTTTCAAGTTAATTTCACCGACTTCAAATTGTCAAGCTTGCCAGTCTTCAATATGGTTCTGCACTTTACATGAAATTCACCCAACTTCAAATGATGCAATCGATGCCAAATGAGGATGAATTCACCCTTGATAAGGAGGTTCGATCTGTTGTTTATACTTGCCAAGTATGTGGATGTATGTATGATTGATCTGCACTTTATGATGTTAAGTCCGCTATCTCTCCTTTATTGAAACTACAGGCCTCTCTATTAAATTCTGCTCCCTTTCAAAATATCAGATCCAGCCCAAACTGAAATGTGGTCCTCTTTGAATGCTCTTTCACCTTTTCTATCAATGATTGCCTCTAGAGATCAGATCTGGGCATAAACATACTAGATTTAGCACACCTAGAACCTTGAATCTACTTCAATAATATTCAGATCTGCCCTTGAGAATTTCGGGCCTGCTCTTCTACTAATCAAATTCTGCCTTCAACCTCATATAAATTCGGGCCTCCTCCTTATTACATCTGCTCCTCCCTATGAATCGCCTTGCAACTTGGGAATTTTCGGATCTGCCCTGCCTCAATGCCAAAGTCGCAGCTCCTCCTAACTCTGCTTCAAACCCTTGTAATTTGCAAATCTGTTCAAACCAGATCTGGCCTTGACTGCTCCCTTTGGATGTTCGAATCTGCCCTTGTCAAACTCCATATCTCACTAAACGGATCTGCTTCTCCTCTCAAATTTGGACCTGCTGCTCCCCAAAATCGGATCTGCCCTGAGCCAAATTCAGAGGCCTTCAATATAAATCGCTGCCCTAAGGCAATTTCGCTGCCTTGGTGCCCAAATTCGAATCACAATCTGAACCAAGACACGGCCTGAGACTAATGAAAAGTTTGAATTTTGCCTTTCTCACCACTTGAAAATAGAAAAGTGTTAGGCTCTTAATAATGTTCAAATCGCAACCATTGGCGTCTTAGAACTGTCCACTAAAATGCTCTGCCGCTGCCTCAATCCCGATCTGTCACCCTCACAAAATAGTTCACCACCTCTCTGGGAGAAATTTTCTGTCTTGGAAATATAACTCGCTGCCTAGAATCTCTATTAAAACGCTGGAGAAAATCACTACCTAATTGTGATGGAATTCGCTGCTTAGATAAGGATATGATTCGCTGGTAAGCAGAGCTCGATTCACTACCTAAATGAGAAGGCAGATCACTGCCAATTTGAAGAAATTTGCTGCTAAATTTGAAGGAATACACTGTTTAGAGCAGGGATAATTCACTGCTTAAGCAGAGCCTGTAGATATATAAGTGATATATAAATTATTTACAAGGAAGTTATTTTATTTTTCTTTAGAACTATTTTGTTTAGATATACATCTAGACATAGCGTTCAAGAGTAGATTTTTATCTTATTATAATTTATTTTCATTTTTACTTTTAATTTATATAATCCCATAAATTTCAAATATAAAATCTAAATCAAAAGTTATAAAGTAAGAGAGAGAAATTTTTTATTAGTTGCTTTGTACCAACAATTTAGAAATAACATGTGTCCTTTAAGGAATTATGTTAAGGTACTCACCATTAATATATCTCTCTCCATCTCTCCTACTCCCTCCCTTTATAATTCTCTATCTCTCATTCTCTATTTCATCATTTCTTCTACTTCTCTTTGTTCTTATGTCTATTTATCTCCCTATTTCTCTCTTGCTCTATATGCATCTATATCTCTATCTTCCTCCCCTTTTTTTTCTTTAGACATGCCTCCCTCTTGCTACCATCCCTATCCTTCTATAATTCTCTATCTCAATTCTTAGACCTCTATATTTATATTTCTCTATTTATCTGTACTATATGTAAATGTATGAAGAAGACCAAAATTTTCATTCCTACCTATTGCATAATAAGAATTGCTAGTTATAATGATGACATTTTAATATAATGTTATTGCCTCTTAACTTGTGGGCTAATGGAACAATGGTTCAACTAATGTCATTTTATGCAATACCTTGGAAGCATGTAAACCCTCGCACTTACCCTTCACATTTTAAAAATAAAAGTTAGAGTTAGGGCTAGGGTTTTATTTCTCTCTCTATATGATACTCTCCCATCAATTTTTATTTGATGAGTTTTGTACAAGCCAAGGGCTAGTGAGAGCAGCAGCCATGGCCGCCACCTTACCACAAACTAATGTAAAGCCATTCAATCACAGGTTTTGCGAAGATGTCGTAAAACTATCTAGTGATTCAGATATGTATGGAGCAGTCTTTAGAAATTCTGAAGGACGCCGGAATGGTTGAACGCGGACTTCGAATTCATTGAGTTGACGAAAGCGGACAGTTACTCGTTCTTTTGAAGGGGTCGTGGTTCTATGCTAACAACGCGGACATGTGCTTCAAGCAGCATTTAACGAGCCTTGAGAACGGCACACAGAAGGTAATACCTAGCCGCTTTCCATTCTTATGGTCATTGGGGTTTTCTTTACTTCCTATCGCACTTTAGCAAATTTGCTAGGCGTAAAACATCACTAAAAAATCACGCAATCACTTTTCTAAAGTTAGCCATTTGGGAATAGATAGTTGGAATGGCTTCTGATTGATTCTAGGGTTTTGAGTATGATTTCACAAGCAGTTCTTGTCTCTAAGTTGAGTCTTAACGAAAAATTTCAATACGTGTATTTTGTATATGATTGGTTGTTATTACTTGACATGGGGTTATTGAAGTAACGTGGCAGTCTTGATACTTATGATGACACTGTTATTCCAAATCGCGTGTAATTGTAGTTGTGTGTGTGTGTCTTTCAAACATTCATTAGCACTTTTATGTGTTGTTTCTAGTATACCCAGTAATTGGTGAGCAATTCACATTTAACTGGTGTTGGACAAGAGCCATATGTCTGAACTAGCCATAAATTTTGTAGCCCAGCAACGTATAACCGTTGGCATGGTTTGTTTGCCAAGCTTACAAGAAATAAAAGTTAGGGTTTTGTCCAAATAAGATTTTTAAGAAGGGTCAGGTTTAAATAATGTGGAAATGTAAGAACTTAGGGCACAAGGGAGGGTTTTTCGTAAGCTGATGTGTTTAACAGTATTGAGGATGCTTTGATCGGCTATTCAAATGGTTGGCTTTATGTTTTAAAAAATGAGATATTAAATCGTAGCCACTAGGTATTTTATTGTGTTTTATTTTTTAATTCGTTTTGCATTACTTTGCAAAGATTTAACACCGTTATGCATTGTTAAGGTTTTCAGATTATAGAATGCTAGTTAAGGGGGTCTAATGATTTTT
The DNA here is from genome assembly GCA_027943335.1 of Chamaecyparis obtusa. Classification (NCBI taxonomy): domain Eukaryota; kingdom Viridiplantae; phylum Streptophyta; class Pinopsida; order Cupressales; family Cupressaceae; genus Chamaecyparis; species Chamaecyparis obtusa. The sequence goes on from BSBK01002368.1 coordinate 692,109, forward strand.
TTTCTTTTTGTTGCTATCTCCTTGCATAATTGCTTTTTAAGGTGAATGCCGCAAACAAAAAGTATTCTGGATGATGAATACATGTACAAGGCCAGGGAGGTAGTTATTTGATTCCTTCATTTTATTTCTCAATGAGGCTGTTGTCATAGTTACTCTGACAGATAACTCTATTTTGGCATTCAGTGTTTTATTGACAATGCCATGTAATTGTCAATAATGTGTTTGTGAATTTGGATTTTGGATTTTGGATTTTTGGTTTTGATTTTGCTGTTTTTAACCCTTTCAGATTATAGAATGCTAGTTAAGGGGGTGCAATGATTTTTTTTTCTTTTCGTTGCTATCTCCTTGCATAATTGCTTTTTAAGGTGAATATCGTAAACCAAAAGTATTCTGGATGATGAATACATGTACAAGGCCAGGGAGGTAGTCATTTGATTCCTTCATTTGATTTCTCAATGAGGCTGTTGTCATAGTTACTCTGACAGATAACTCTATTTTGGCATTCAGTGTTTTATTGACAATGCCATGTAATTGTCAATAATGTGTTTGTCAATTTGGATTTTGGATTCTTGGTTTTGATTTTGGCATTTGCTGTATTTTACCCATTTGCCAAAGTGGGCGTAAACAATTTGGTTGATTTGTATGATAAATTATTAGTTACAATAAATTCTTGAAAAAGTTGGATGGTTCTTATTGAAATTTGCTAGGTACAGTTTATATGACATAGTAAGTTTGAACGTTTGTGTTGTTGTACTATAAAATAGAATCAATGTGAAGTTAGTGGCATTGGGCTTTTATGGGGCTAAATTTGTATGATTTTGTTTTTGCTGCATTTGTTTATTTGGTTGCATGTATTTTTGTTTAATGCTTTGTCAAATTTAAAACCTATATATGGCTTTGTGCTTTTATGTTGCAGAGTTTGGACTCCAAAAATGACAATTTTCTAATGAACCATGCGTTTTGTTTTTGTAATGTTCATTTTTTGCTTTTGCAAAAGTATGATTTTGTGCGATGGATTGAGTGAATAACTACTTTTAAGGATATTCCTTGTATTTGGAAAATATCATGAATCTGATCACTATTCATTTAGGCCCAAATCTAAAAAAATTTCAAATAACAATGCTAGTTACAAGGTACTACATGTTTCCAAAGATCTTGCCAACAAGGAGAGGTTAAAGGGCTAGAAGCTCAAAGTGGTGATCTCTATTCGTTGAGGTTCAAATCTAAGAAAAAACCCAAATAACAATGCTTGCATAACCTTCTCCTTTTCTATATATGATGCAATGTTATTGGTTTAATCCTTCTTTGACAAGAACAAGGCACTGCATGTGTCCCAGAGCTCTTGCCAATAGACAGAGATTAGATGGTTAGAAGCTCAAAGTGGTGATCACTATTCATGGAGGTTCAAATCTAAATAAAACAAATAACAATTCATGTAAAACCTTCTCCTTTGCTATATATGTATGCATCATTGTTGGTTTAATCCTTATTTGACAAGAATTTTGAGGTGAGGGCGACTTACAAGGTACCACATGTCGACCCTAATAGAGAGGCAATTCATTGTTTTTTCATCTCATTTTGTTGTAAACATTGAATCATGAACTAAATTTTGATTCTGTAATTGTAATGATTTTCCAATTTGTATTGGAATCATGAACATAGACATATATGATATGGCTTATTAGTTATTTCAATTTGAATATTTGTGAACTATCAATTGGCATTTAATATTTATCTTAATCAATGATGAAGTATCATGCTATCAATTGATTTAATTTTGTATATTTCTTTGCATATATATATATATATATATATATATATATATATATATATAACGCATCCAAAACCCCCAAAAAGAATTTCCGCACCCGAATCGGTAACTTAGGAAATAACACCTGAAGATGCTATTGAGTGGTTGGTGGGAAAACATCAATAGACTTTTCAAGATCATCACTTTTTTCTGCACCTTGGATATAAACTTGTTCAAGTGCTCTTAAGGTGAATGCCACTGTTAAAAGTCTTCTGGATGATGAATGCATGTACAAAGCCAAGGAAGTGGTCACTTGATACCTTCATTTGATTTCTCAGTGAGGCTATTGTCATAGTTACTCTGACAGAAAAAAACATCTTGTTAATTGTAATTGAAATCTAATGTAATTCTCGATAGCATGCCCATCAATTTGGATTTTGTTTTTCTGTATTTGATTTTTGATCTGGTTCATCCATTTGTGAAAGTGGGTGGGTGTGCAAGGAATCTTGTTTTGAATCTTTTCTTCATTTGGAAAGAAACTTGTTTTTTTTCTTGCAATTAACAAGCACTTGTTCTTTTTTCTGTTTTTCTTAAATTTGGAGAAAGAAAGCTGTATTTTGGCAGTTAACAAAATGATCAATCAATATGGCAAATTATTAGTTGTACCTGTAGAAGAGTCCTCAAAGAAACTCAGCATTCTGTTAATTTTTTAATTTTAAAATTATGAAAAAATTGGATGGATCTTTAGTGAAATTCATAAGGTAGAATTGGTATGATTAGAAAATTCAGATGTTTGTGTTGAAATGCATTTAATTTTAAAAAATATAAGCTAAAGATAAATATAACAAAAAAACATGAACACAAGCTAGGAGATACCAAACTACAAGAGTGTACCCGCCATCCGTGCTTGGAGATGCCTAAAATAATTTATAGCCCCTTGTACATTGACTGTGAAATACTCACATTCTAGCATATTGTTTCATTCATCATATGGTAAATGTTGAATCAACAAGAACATGGGAATATTCTGGTTAACAACAAAATTATAGTCCAATGTTATTGCTTTAATCAACAATATTCACTTAACTAGATGAGAATTCCAAATTCGTTATTGGGCATACCAAGTTCGTAAGAGTGAAATTAAAATTGTCTTTTGAAATGTGCATGGATTTTAACATTAGTGTCAATGTTGGTAGAGTGCCAAGCAACACTTGGGCATTCCAAGATGACAATGATGTAGGTTTTGTATGGTACCATGAATTACACCAAGTCTCTTGGTAATCTCCTCCTTTTTCTCACAATGATCCTATGTTTTTTTATTCGGCCTTTTTTTCATCAACACCGCCCCCTTTGAATAATGTTCAAGGTTAAATACACTATATATTGTGGAATTTCTGGGATGATGATGATATGACAGTATGGGACAAGAGACCTTTATCAAGGGATGGTAGGGGTTGATGATAAAAGTAAGTAGAGAAAAATTAAAAAATATATGAAAGTTCAGTTATCCAATATAATACATTCATTGTATACATTATATACTCGTATAACATACATTAGAGATGAATTGAGAATTCATATGAGAGTTTGGCACAAAAAATAACAAAATATTATTGCTTTCATTGTCAATGTAGATATATATTATTTGTTTTTTAATTATACTTATAGAACAATTCTTGGATCACTCTTGTAATGTCCCTTGAGATATTCCTATTTTAGGCCTGCAAAACAATATTATTCACTAACAACTTGTATTGGTTATATTAAGTATCAAGAAATTATTATAATATTCCAATCCATGCTTAAAAACATTGTAATATTTAGATCAATAAATCATAGCATCATTAATTTTTGAACCCACACATCATAGCATATTCCTCATAGCAAATCACATGAATTTCTTGGAAATGCTTCCAAACCGATAATTAACCGTTGTCCTAACACCTGATTCAAAGCATGGGAGGCTGGCTGCCCATCTCACCTTTTGTCCAACCTGATAAGAGTACGAGGGGAGATTGTCCTTCATCTCTTGTGTACTTAGAAGGTTGGCCGTCCTTTCTATTTGTGAGACACTTCACAAATCCAAGACATGATTTCCAAAAGAATTTGATAGATTATTTCTAATTAAATATTTCTCGATGAAATAATAAACTCTTTTTTTGAATATCTGCCATCAATTATTTTGCTGAATATTATTAAATGCTACTCTCAGTTGGTTGGCCGGGTTCTAGATGTTAAGATTTTGAACCAGAATATAAGAAAGCAAGGAGCTGAAATAACAAACACAAAAGTGCAGAGAACAAACAAACTTATCCTAGGAAAACCCTCCTGCTCGAGGAAAAACCCAGCCACACCCAAAAAATATTCCTTTATTGTATACTCAAAACAATTACAACATTCTCATGCTTATGATTGAATACAATCTCAATCAATCAACAAGCATTATTTGAAGTTTTCTTCAAATAACTCTCAGCTCTAAGAGTAATCAGAATTGCACAAAAATATCTCTGAATGCAAGATATATCTCTGCAATAATAAGCTATATGAGAAAATAACTTCAAGCTATTCACAACAACCTGGCAATCAGGCAGCTCCAGGAAAGAGCATACAAACACACACCCAGCTCCCAATTAAACACACAGCTAGAGGCTCATTTAGCATAAGACACCAAAATGTTATAATCTACATAATCTCACAACATTGATAAATGCCAATATACCACAGAGACAAAACAAGCAACCAACCATCCAAAAAGGTCTCTGCACAGAAAAATATGATGCTGAAGATGCATAACTGCCTATACACAAAGAGACACAATTGCAGATGATCTTCACCACATCAGGCATGATCAGTATAAATGAAAGATATTGAATGTCGAATATGAAAGACTCTTCCACTCACTAATCAACCGACGCCCATCCATTACAAGATGATTAACAGGAAAGAGATCCTGAGATAGAAGATAATCGTTGAGACCAACAAAGCAAATAAAACATGCTGCACTATGGCACATTAAAAGCATGCTGTGAAGAACCAAAGAAACAGCCCAACGATGAATCCATAATATCAATCAGAGAAAATGGAATGCAACAAGTGACCGATGTCAAGTCAGCATTCACATGGAGACAAGAAGGCGGAATGCAAACAAGATAAGTAACATAATAAACTCCTGATACTGCTGGAGACTCCTCAGCAATGCCAAATCATCTCATGAAACTAATTCAACCATTTCCAGTAGTAATTTATCTCTCTCGCAGCTACATAACATTAACACTCCCTCTTAGCAAAAGAGAGATCATTCATATGTCATAGTGTGTCTCAACCTGACAAGCACAATGAAGCTGCAATCAAATATATCAGTAACAAAAATCTCATCATAGATTTTCTCAACATAATATTGTCATCTCAACATAACAATATTCACCATAGCTACTCCTAGAGGGTAAACCATAAGAGCATAAAACAATAAAGTCATGGAGTCACACACATGACTTCCACCATGCCTACTCGCAGAGGGTGGATCCACCATACCTACTTGGAGAGGGTGGAACGAGGGCTTTCACCTCAAACTTCTCCTAGAGAAGAATGCATTACCGCCTTGCTTACTCGTAGAGGGTGGTTCCACCACCCCTACTTGCAGAGGGTTGTACAAGGGCTTTCATCTCAAACTTCTCCCAGAGAAGAATGCATTACCACTTTGCCTACCCGCAGAGGGTGGTTCCACCACGCCGACTCGCAAAGGGCGGTACAAGGGCTTTCACCTCAAACTTTTTCCAAAGAAGAATGCATTAACAAGGGATTGCACCTCGAACTTCTCCCTCTCGGAGAAGAACTCATTAACATGTATAAGAATGGTTGAGACTCTCTCTTAACAGAGACTCCCTCTCAGTAGGGCAACAATCTCACTGCTTTGATTATCACAATAAGAGAGTTGATTCCAAGTTGACCAAATAGGGAGCTTTAGTAGTCACACTGCCACACAAACTTGCAAAGAATTATGAATTCTCCCTCTATTACACAATCTCCCACTGAATCTGATTTCTGCAATTGAATAGACTCCCTCTGAATGACATTTCTTCCTCTAATGATAATCTGAATAGATTCTTCCTCTTTTATGAAGTTGAGTAACCAATTCAGCCCAATGACTATAAGTAGTATTTCCCATGTTCATGACTTTGCATGTAATCTGACATCATCTCGATGCTTCTCGATCCATCTTGGAAGCATTTTAGAGAGATTAGTAATAGAATCAAATAGACTAATGCTATAATGCTATAAGCATCAAAGAAATGAGAATCGAAATCGGATCGGAATAGACAAGGCCGAATTGAATCGTGAATTGGCCATGAATCGGCCACGAATCGGCAAATTTAAAAAACCCTTGAAATTTAGAGATTTTAACAATTTAAAACTTATTTCATTCACCCTTTATTGAATATAACTTAAACACACTATAACATCATCAAATAGAAGCTAATATACATAAACAAGGAACATAAATGATAAATCCATCACATACATTACACGTAAAATGTAAATTGTAGCTGAAGTAAATAGAAATCATAGGATCGTAATGAGTCAAATCATAGAATGTATGTAAGATGAAGATCCATGAGACATCAAATCATAAATGTATGTAAGATGAAGATCCATGAAACATATGTCTATCAGTATTTGTAAGATCCATAAAACTAAATCGTTTCATAGTATGAATCTATGATGCTTGATCATTGATCAATGCCAAATGTCAAAGTATTCATAACTAGTCTTTGTTGGTGGCTGTTTTCAAGTCCCTAGGTCCGGCAAATGAGGTTTGAAAGATTTTGGCTTGTTGGGAAGTCATGTCTGTCTGGGATTTGGGCGAGAGCTAAGCTAAGTTTGTCATAGAGATGGGGTCGAAACCAAGTGATTTGTGATAAAACGAGTTAAAACCCTTTGAGAATCCTTTTGCCAGCTTCAATTTGACCTTAGAAAGCCATGATGGATTGTGGGAGGTAACCCTGCTAAAGGCTTGTTGAATCCTGAAATTTGGTTAAGTCTGAAATTTTCAAAATCTAGAATCTGCATCTTAACTCCTATGAAGTTGGAACCTATCTCAAACATCTTGAAGTATATATATTTTATAATTTATACAAATATAACTTAAAGTATAAGAAATTAAATAAATCAAACATATACTTAAATGTTATATTTGTATAAACTTACAACAAATAGGAAAGGCAAAAAAAACATTGAAAATATTTGTGTTTTTTAAAAAATTTGACTTGACTTTTTAGCAATCCGCTGATTCATGGCGATTCATGGCATGAATTGCCGATTCAGGCGATTCAGCCCAAAGAATTGGTGGTTCCGATTTTCGATTAAAAAAAAATTGTTTTTTGTGAATCGAATCCTGAATCGCCCGATTTAGGCAATTCATGGGCGATTCTCGGAACTCTGATAAGCATACATGATTCACTACCCTCAATGCTATTGCATGAATTAAATATATAAATTCATGATCAATATAAAAAAATACTTATCTCTTCATAGTTTAATCTTCTTCACAACTCAAGCAACAGGAAGATGAACCACCCCTATTGCCACCTCTAATCCTTGACTAATAGACAACATCACATGCCTACTCATGACATTATCACTTTTGAATCTCCAACAGCAACAATAAATTGAAGCCTCTTTTCCATCTTCAGGAATTAAGCTTATTTTCTCCTCAATATCAAACCAGCTCAATGAGCATCTAGATTGTAGATCGACCACCAGCCCTTCTCGTGAGAGAGTCAAGGCTCTCCAAGCTCTGATACCATGTTAAGAGTTTGAATCAGAATATGAGAAAGCAAGGAGCTGAAATAACAATCACAAAAGAGCAGAGAACACACAAACTTATCCTGGGAAAACCCTCCTGCTCGAGGGAAAAACCCAGCCACACCCGAAAAATATTCCTTTATTGTATACTCAAAACAATTACAACATTCTCATGCTTATGATTGAATAAAATCTCAATTAATTAACAAGCATTATTTTAAGTTTTCTTCAAATAACTCTCAGCTCTAAGAGTAATCAGAATTACACAAAAATATCTCTGAATGCAAGATATATCTCTGCAATAATAAGCTGTATGAGAAAATAGCTTCAAGCTATTCCCAACAACCTGGCAACCAGGCAGCTCCCGGAAAGACCATACAAACACACACCCAGCTCCTGATTAAACACACAGCTAGAAGGCTCATTTAGCATAAGAAACCAAAATGTGATAATCTACGTAATCTCACAACATTGATAAATGCCAGTACACCACGGAGACAAAACAAGCAACTGACCATCCAAAAAGGTCTCTGCACAGAAAAATATACGATGCTGAAGATGCGTAACTGCCTATACACAAAGAGACACAATCACAAATTATCTTCACCACGTCAAGCATGCTCAATATAAATGAAAGATATTGAATGCTGAATATGAAAAGACTCTTCCACTCACTAATCAGCCGACGCCCATCCGTTACAAGATGATCAACGGGAAAGAGATCCTAAGATAGAAGATAACCATTGAGAACAACAAAGCAAATAAAACATGACGCAATATGGCACATTAAAAGCATGCCGTGAAGAACTAAAGAAACGGCCCAACGGTGAATCCATAATATCAATCGGAGAAAATGGCGTGCCACAAGTGATTGATGTCAAATCAGCATTCGCATGGAGACAAGAAGGTGGAATGCAAACAAAATAAGTAAGACAATAAACTCTTGATATTGCTGGAGACACCTCAACAATGCCAAATCATCTCACAAAACTAAGTCAACCATTTCCAGCAGTAATTTATCTCTCTCACAGCTCAATGACATTAACAATTTCAAGAAGAGGAGCTGATTTCTTTGGGTAAACACAATCCCAAAGGATTTTGGAGAGAACTTCAACAAAGGAGAAAGCAAACAAAAAACGATATCATGGATAATCAGTGGCTATATTATGCAAAACTCCTATATGAGCGGATACAAGACCAAAGTAGTCCCCCTAGAGTTAACACTTCTACCAAACTCTTCTCGGTGGAGGATATTAAACAAGGTATAAAGAGCCTAGCAAGTAATAAAGATAAAGACATCGATGGGTTTCAGGCTGAGTTCTTAAAGTGGGGAATGGAGGTACTTGCACCTCACATCCAATTTTTTTTCAGTAAAGTCAATCAAATTTGTTTTCTGATAGAATGGACTACTAGTGTGGTTATACCTCTCCACAAGAGTGGTGATCTTAGTAATCCTTCTAACTATTGCACGATTATGGTCAACCCGGTTCTTGGTAAATTATTTGGGGCGTGATAGAGCGCAAAATGAGCAGTTGGGTAGAAAAGGAAGAAAAAAGAGTGAAAGGGTAGGTTGGGTTTAAGACCAAAACACTCTACCATTGATCACTGCATCACTCTTAGTCACCTTATTGAGAAAGTTTGATATCTTCAAGGTAGAGAGGCATTTTGTTGTTTTGTATATTTCAAAAAAGCCTTTGACATGGTTCTTAGAGACAAGCTTTGGAAAAGAATGGAGGAACTCAAGATTCCAAATGAGCTTAGAGCAGCAATGCATAGACTTTATGAGTAGGTTAGAGCTAAAATCAGAACTAAAGAAGGTTTGTTGGAATGCTTTGGTAGTGATAGTGGGGTAAAACAAGGATGCCCCCTCTCACCTACCCTATTTGGCTTATATATTGATAAACTTGAAGAATGGCTAAACAAAACTGTATGGGAGGGTGTCTAGCTTGTTAGGTATGTGGTAAAGTTACTTCTTTATGCAAATGATCTCATTCTAATTGCACAAATAGCCAATGATTTGAGAGAATACTTGAAAGCTCTAGAGAGTTTTTGTTAGGAGGGAGGGATGCAAGTGAACACTAGCAAGACTAACATCATGATTTCCTCTTTAAAGAGGAGGAAGCAGCTAGTTAACTTCATCTTTGAAGGAAGTTCGCTTGAGATTGTGGATGAATATAAATACTTGGGAATTGACTTTTACAACAGGCTCAGCTGGGAGACTTGTAGAACTAAACTGATGCAAGGGGGATGGAGAGCTTCCTTCTTGTTGCAAAACAGGTGTAGACAAGAAAAACTTTGGGATTGGAAAACCAAGAAGACTCTTTTTAGTTTGCTGGTCACCTTAGTTGTGCTATGTGTTTGTGAGGTTTGGGGGAGCAGCCTTTCTAACCACGAGTGGAAACAAATTGAAGGAATACAAAAACATCTTATCACCACTAGTCTTAGAGTCAAATCAACTTTTCCATGTGAGATTCTCTTGGCTGAAGCATATTTGTTCCCATTGGAAGCCTCGACAGTTATTTGCTTGTTAAGCTATCTAAACAAAGTTGAAAATGTGGATAACCATCACTGGCCCAAGTTAGTGGTCGGGGAGAGATTAATCCGGAGAAAGAAGACGTGGACGAGGCAGAACAAGGAATGATTGAATAAATGGGACATTGACATACAAAAATGTCCCATCACCAACGAGGAGATAAAAAGGCTTGTGCTGGAAAAATTCAGGATTACCATGTGGACAAAGCAAATGGTGAGGAAAAAAATCCACTATGTGAAAGAGTTCAATCCCACTTGGGGTCATGAGGATAAAGAGTACTTACGTGTGACAATCAAAGGTAAAGCTAGATTGCTAGTGACACAACTAAGAACTGGATCTTATCATCTATGGTGCGAGACGAGTAGATGGATGGTTCGCAAGGAGGTTTGGGAAGAAAGAACATGTATTTTCTGCAGCAAAAGGGTTGTTGAAATGGAATGACACTTTATTTTCGAATGTGTTGCTTACTAGGATATACGTGAGCAGGACAAGGACAACTTGAAGGAGGTTGCTTAAATTAACTTCTTGGTGAAGAAAGGCTGCAAAAGCTACCAGATTTTTGATAAAGATTCATAACAGGAGGGCTGACATTGAAAAGAACATGAAAATGGTCTAGGTTTTGATGCTGGGTCCCTTAGACTATTGGTCTCGTGGATGTCATTAAAATTCCTTCATTCATTCATTCAAACTGATGTCTTGGATGATTTGATATCTATTTGTTAGTCAAGGAATTTTTGCCTTCACTGATTGACTTCCACAAATGAATTGCCCTTTTGTTTATATCTTCTAGTGGTGGGGGTCTTGTTGATGAGAGTTTTGTTCCACGACAACATGCATAATTGAATACTTAGTATTCCAAACGAAACACCAAATCTCTGTCTCTTGAATAAGGATGCTCATATGCTAAACAATATAGATGAATTGTGTGATCAAAAGAAACAACCTCAAGGTTCCTTCTTATTGTGGACTTTCACTCAGTTTTAATGATGTGATATGTTAGTAATATCAAAGGGACTTGTGTTGTTCATTCAATGGATACCAACTTGACTTTAACTTCTCCCAATGACAAATTGCTAAGGAAAAGGGTTTAGAAAGCTAATCTAATTCTAAGAATGTAAGACAATGTTGACAATGGGGTGAGCCTCTAACCAATCCTTGCTTCGCTGTGTTAGCTAAGCATAGGAGGGTGTTATCTTCGAAGGATGCGAAAATAGTTTCCACATTGTCAATGCTCATTCAAATACCCTGTGAAGGCGCAATCTTAATGAACATTTCCAATAGAAGTTAAACACTTGCAATCTAGGCCTAAACTAACCTTACATTGTCAACAAGTACCTAAAGGTATGGACACTAGCTCCACCACTATTCATCACTCAACAATATCTTGCATTCATCTATTTCTACTTTTACTTATCATGAAATAAAATCCCTATTCTAAATGAGGAAATGAAGAAAGTATGTAATACTTCAAAGCAACACAAGTAATCCACCATGAAAACTAACAATGAATTAGCAATCACTTTGATAGCATTATGGCAACAATTTCAACCAGTCTCTCTTTGCAAATGAGAGGATTGGGATGTATATAAGAGCCCCAAATACAATGAACGGTTAGGATTGATTTGAAATCAATGGCTCAAATTAACTCATAGAAAACCCTAATTAGGGTTGCTACAATCATTAAATACACAGCCAATGATAATGAGGCACCACCTTATGGGCAAATGAGAAAATTACATGCCATATCCCCTTGAGGATGAACCAATGAGAAAATAATACGTTCTACATGTCCATTTGTGATTGATTCTGATTGGATGATCTTGGAGATGTCAACGTGGAGCTCTCTAATTGGTTGAATGATGACTAGATGCCACCTCAGCTTGCTCACCTTTGATCTTTGTTTCAATTTTGTTTCTTCACCCTCTTCCTTAAGGAAATTCTCTCATTGAACTTGTCCTTGAAATTGTTCTTGATATCTTGATTTTCTTGAAGTGATGGGTTTCCCTCCATTGATCAGGGACTTGTAAATCTCCATGTTCTTGAACCCTTGATGATGGTAATCTTTCTCATTTGTATACTTGTTCCTCCTTAGTTTTGATCTTCTTGTGATGCTTGGGTCCCTTCGAATTCCCCTTGATGCAAATCCTATCTTTTGAATGTGAACCTGCTCTTATGTCCTTTGAATCTTCTAGGTAGCCTTCTTGATGTCGCAATCTTTCCTTCACCTTGTTAGGGAATCTCCCTTCACTCTTTCACAATCACTCTGCCATCCTCTATGTAGTCACATATAGTGGAAATTTGCTTGTCATAGGGATTGATTGATTTCATGCTGCTTGTTCAACCCTTGTTTTGATTCTTTCTCATCCGCTTGGTGGAAAATTGATAGGGACAAGGATAAAATGAAGTCCCTATAAAATGTCCATGTTTTGCATACCTTTCCAAGCTAGTAGGAAATCAATTTGGATAGGGACAACCTAAAGTCCCTATATAAAATGCCCTTGTTGAATTGAATCCTTGAACTTGTCCATGGACTCGTTTTTAAATCCATACTGGTCCCGTGTCTTTGCTTGATAAAGGTTTAATCTTGAAATAATTCCTTCAGTGTGATCCTTGAATTTTCTTTCCTTTGTCCCAACTGAGTGTTATCTTATTTTGAACTTAATCTCCTTGAACTACCCTGCTTCACCCTTTGATCTGTATGAAGCTAGAAGTTAGTACCTTATAAAGAAATCTGAAAACAAATTTCATACCTTACTACTAATTTTGCTACTCATTTGGAGCTTATAACTTAGAAAAATCAATCGTTGAAGACTGTAAATGAAGTCCAGAACCAAGTATGAGTTCTAAAGTCCGAGGTCAAATCTGAAATTTTTAAGTCTGAGGACTGGTCTGAAGACAAACTGATTTAAGAGCATAAAATAGTCCCTTTGCTGCTACACACTTGGAAAAAATCAGAATTTTGAAGTCATGAAATCTGAGAAATTTTTGAGGACATATGTCTGAAGACATGGTCTGCAAATAGGTGCAATCAGATTGTTAGGACATTAATATCATGATTAAATTGACTTATTTAGACTTCAAAATGCAAGGATCAGATCTCTTCATTAATGCACAAACTCCGATTTTTCTGAGGACAGACCTGCAACATGTCCAAAAACTTGGAAATCAATGCACTACTTAGCTAAACATCACTCCAAACATGCATTGTGAGGAGTGATAGTGGGGAATAAGTCTAAGGATCAGATCGGTTTTTGAGACAAAGTCTGAGATTTTGTTTGAGGACATCCTTCCATTCTCAGAACTAGTGACTTAGACTTCAGCAAATTATCCCATTAATTGACTAGAACACATTCCAATGAAGGTTTAAGGATTAGAAGTGAAAGAACAAATTTTCTAACAAAAAGATATAAATCTGATTTCTGAAGACTTAAGTCTGAAACGTACCCTTTTCCAGATGATTTTCCCCTTTAAATTTCAGCCTTTTTCGCACAAGGACAGCCCCTTAACACTCAGCAATAATCCTTGAGGCGATTGGGCAAGTTAGAAACGTATTGTGATTTTTTCAAAAATCGCCTCTGTTTGGGTAGTTTTCAGATTTGGTCCAAGGACTAATGCCTTATTGCCCTCAAGTGATCTTGGGACTTGGACTTAACCTCCAAAAGGTCTGCAAATAATGTGGATCAGATTTGATGATCATGAACAACTAGGGAAATTTTTTCAATAAAAATCGAACTTCTTGAAGAGTTTTTAAACTTAAGTCTGAAAATAGCAACTTACAGCTCTTTCCAATGCTTGGATATTGTCTCAAATTTTGTGTAGTTCAAATTTGGTTCTCCAAACACCTCTATCACTTGCTATTGTAGTCCTTGATTTTTTTCTTGCAAAATTTGCAGCTCCTTGAGGGTTTCTAGATTTAGAGTATGAAGACCCTCTTTTTTCACATTTGCCTTTGTTCTTTTGGCTGTATTTGAACTCCCTCCTTGTTGGCAGCGATTTCTATGGACTCCTTTTGAAATTTCAGACCCCCATCCTTAGTGGGGGCTGACTTCGTGATGGCTGTAGCTTCAATTTCTTCAGACTTAAGCTCTTAGCAGCTTCTCTCTTTATTTGCTTTCATTCCTTACTCTTTTTAAATTGTTTTTTTTGGCTCCAAGCTCAAGTCAACTTCCTTATTGTATTTGATTTGCTGCTGTAGGAGGACTTTTAAAGGAGTTTTGGGCTAGAGTTTCACTCATACAGCCAATGTGGGATTAAAAAAGACCACCTTGAAGTTTGTGTATGATGCATTTGATTTATTTCTGTTTTGTTTAATTACTTTTTATTTAAAGCCTCCAAGGGAAAATGGATCCATATAGGGATTGCAATTTTTCACTAATTCCACCCTTTACCCTCCCAAAGGGGGAAATTTGAACTCCGTAAGGAATATCCATTGTTATTTCCATTCATCCAAGTGTCCCATACATAATTTTTTTTTTGGTCATTCTTAAGTATCCCAAAGGGAAAATTGATCCATGTCTGGATTAGTTCATGCTTTGTTGGGATATTCTTTGACTTTAGGACTCAAAATTCGTTTAAGTGTAAGCCAAGGGGAGAGTCACTCTCTGGACTATTAACTTTTATTCCTTGTTCTTGGCATCCAAAAGGGTAAAATCAACCCATGTCTGGATTAATAGCCCAACACTTAGATTTTTTATTAGAAATGTCTCATCAAGTGGGGTCACTCATGCCATGTCTTGATTTTAACCATTTCAAGTGGGGAGATTCATGCCATGCTTGGATTTTATACATTTTTATAAAGAAAAATTAATTTTAATTGGGATTTTTCACATTGTAAGTATGGAAAATCAATTTTTATAAGGATTTTAAAGCCCTTACGCATAAAATATGCCTTTATAACATATTTTGGACTATTTTACTAGCCAAAATTTTAATACACTTAAGGATTTTTGGTCAACCCACTACAACTCAACGCCGAAGGACTTTAATTTTAAAACTCCATCTTTAAATTGCAACTTGACAACATGATTGCTTAATGACTACGAGCAAAAATAGGGGGTACCCATTTGCAATGGGGGCAATGGTGTGATAACCTCACAGCAGTCCCCACCTCTTCATCCAACTGTTGCCTTTTCCAAAGTTACGTCTCCTTAATATCAGGCACTGCCCTTGCAAAAGTTGCGCCTCCTTAATATCAGGCACTGCCCTATGATGTTTGCTTTCATTTTAATTTTAATTTAATTTGATGCTGGTTGGTTCCAAGTAACTATTCCTGGTGCCAAGTAACCATTCCTTAATGAATGTCCATCTGTCTTTAGCATATTTGCTTCTTCTGCCATGGTTAAATGCTACCATTTTTATGATCTTTGATCCAAGTACCAAACTGGTAATTCAGGGCTGTGACCTGCTTTATAAAGGCTGCGAATTCAGGGCCGTGACCTACTTTATAAAGGCTGCAAAGTCAGGGCTGCTACATGCTTAATAAAGAGTGGGACAGTTTCTTAACATGGCGGGGGGGCATGACAACTCTCAATGTTGTTTGAGATCCAGGATCATTGGTTTTTGATTGAGTGTCTTGTAAAGTTAATGGATGATTGCAAATTTTTCATAAAAATGGGTATTTAAATGAGAATGTGGAGATCCAATAGGGACTTATAGGAAAAATTTAAAAGCAATTGATTGTTAGTTGTAACCAAAGAAACTTTTTAAGTCTATCAACACACTAAAGGAAATATTTTAACTCACAACAAACAATTGACTTTCAGAATAATATCACAGAGAATGTGGAGAATGCTTGGCTTGCACATAAAAGTTACAGGTTGTGCAACCATGGGGTGCTAGGTGTGACAATGAGACTGTTTGTACAGCCAAACGGATACCTTATGTCCTTGGAAAGGTATTTGTACAACAAAGACATTCACTTTGTGTAGCAAATAGATACCTTATGTCCTAGGAAAGGTGTATTTGTACAACAAAGACAATCACTTTGTGTAGCAAAGTAGTCTCTTAATAGGCACCGGAAACCTTTGCAAGCAACCTAGTTCTCTTGTGCACCAATAGGAATGTCTTGCACAACAACTAGAATCTCTTGCATGTCAATAAGAATGTCCTGCTCAACAACTCAGATATGTGAAAATGAACAATGAATGTTAAAACTTATTTCAATCAATGGGGTTTTTTTGATGTATTGTCTTCTTCAAACTACTGTTCTCTTTCTCTTGTCTTCTTCTCACAAAATGCAAATTTGTGAAATGAGGTCATTTAATGTTTCAAGTGTAGTTGTCTTTGTTTTAGGCTTTAGGGGTGTGTGTGCCATGTGGGTCTTCCAACCCTTCTTTTCTTTCTTTCTTTTTTTTCTCTTTCATATTATTTTTTGCATGTTGCATCATAGGGGATGGTTGGCTGCTTGCTCTGCTTCGTGTGTCACAGGGTTTAATGTATGAGGAAGGCCTAGGGTTTAGGGCATAACGAAGAGTTTTCTTTAAGCCAGTGTTTTGGATACTGATGAAGATATCTTATTGAAAGTCAATCCATGGAACTATGCAACAAGTTGAATGGTTGACTGTATGGTTATAGTTGATAGGTACGATCAACAAATCCCATTTTTTTTCATTTTAATTATTATTGCATCTTAGCATTAATTTTCAGGGATTCAATACCTTTATGATTTGTTAGGATTTTGAGGGTATATAATGCTTGCTTATAAATGGGTATATTGTTTCTTTCATTTGCTCGTTATTACCTTTTTAAGTGCTCTCAAGTTGAATGCCATTGCTAAAAATATTCTGGATGATGAATAATGTACAAAGTCAGGGAAGTTGTCACTTGATTCCTTCACTTGATTTCTGAATGAGGCTATTGTCATATTTACTCTGATAGGTAAATATTTTTTTTCATTCAGTTGTAGCTGCAATGTCATTTATTTTTTCAATAACATTCTTGTCAATATGGATTTCAGTTTTTTGCATCTGATCTGTGATGTATTTCACTCATTTGTGGAAGTGTGTCCACTATTATCCTTTTGTATTGTAGTTATCTGTGAAGTTTTATTTATTTCTCGAAGTGGTGCAAGGGAGTCTTTGGAGAAAGCAACTTGTTTTTTTGCAATTAGCAAATTGATTGATCGGTATGGCAAATTGTCAGTTGCGCTTGCAGATAAGTGCTTGAAGAAGACAGCATTTTGTTTTTGATTTTGGGTTTTATGCATTTTTGTTTAAAGCCTTGTCAAATTTGAAAACTGTGACTTCGTTTTTTTATGTTGAAGAGATTGAAATCCAATGATTCGGATTTTGCTGTTATCATTAATGTTTCTTTTTGTTTTTGCAGTGGTATATTGTGATGGAATGTGTATAGCTATGTGCAAGATTGTTTCTTGTATCTTGAAAATGTCATGCAATCGCTAAGAATCAAGGACAGTTGTTTTTTTATATAAGAAGGAAAATTTTATACTATGTGCAATTTAGTTAATGGTTATACTTAATGTCTACTTCTCAATATGATGTAATCTTTGTGCAGGGGCCAACTTCAGCATATTTAATAAGATGTCAGAAGCATAACTTGGCCAGATACCTCGAGACCTAGCCCTATTACTGTTGCATCCATATTATAATGTATGATACCATTGCAGCAGCAACAGTGTGGTGGACTATAGAGAGAGTGGATGTATCAGCATGTACTAATTGATTTGTATTTAATCCTCTCGACGTTGTGGATGATTGAAGTCAATATATCAATCCCTATGCCTAAGTATTATATAACATGCACACCGAGTAAGGCATTCTTGATCATAGCAGAGGCAATCAAAACAAAAGTTACCTAGTGTCTTGCAAATTAACGTATTCCATCGACAACTGATCATTGCATGCATGGAGCCATTGCAGTTGTGGCACAATGCTAGACTCTAGAGAGAAATTTGTAGGGGAGCTTATGCTCTGATTCATGAGTACTAATAATCAGTGCTATTTATTGATTTGTCATAACAAGTTGAATTCAATATCAATTTTCCTTATTTTAGCCTTCTTCCATACATTCCTTGTGCCCCCTTTACACTCTTCTTCTCCACGTAATCCATAGTTGCTACTTCAAAATTTTCAATTCTTTGTGTTTACATAAGAATACCTTGGTGCAAACACTTCTTCCCAATTTGTCTACTCTTACCCAACCATTATTTAATCGTGTGGGCTTCTAACCATTGCTCACGACACCCCTTACTCTTCTTCACAGGTTGGTACCAATTAGATAGGTTTTAAAACTGCAACATATGGGAGAGATGACAAGTGCGTAGGGACAAAAAAGCGAATCCACCTATTTCATTAGAGCTATATGGGAGAGATTACAACAGCTCTTCCACCTATTTCATCACAGCTATTGTATGAAGAGTGCATATCTTATTGCGTCCAGTTGTTACAGGAGAGGCTGCAGAGTTTCTTGCAAGGATCTCTCTCGTGAAAGACAGTGTGTTGGAAGGTGAAATGAAACGTCAACGATTCCAATCTTATCGAATTGGAGACTGGGCAAGAGGAAGGATATTGAATTCAAAGTTGTTTCTTGTTTTGACGGAATCAATAATTTTAATGAATTCCGAATTGAGAATTGTGTTGTTACTAAATTGTCTGGAATTTGTTTGTTTGAGGAGGCAAGTCATCTTGCATCAATTCAATATAGAAGTAAAAATGTATATAAAATAAATATATATTTTAATTTTACTTATGTAAAAAATGAAGTATAATAACGAGTTTATTTTGTGTAATAATCTAGTATAGATATCTTCACTAAAACAGGGGTAAAAATTCATTAAGAACAAGAGAGATACAAAGGAGGACAGGCTGCTTTACAGGGAGCTTAAAGAGCTCCGCAATTGTCCATCTAATGATCTAACAAAGTAGCCATTTTGGGTGGTAATTGACCTTTAAACACAATATTCTGATCATACATTTAATCAGAAGTATATTTGGCTAAACAATAAGCAACCCGGTTCCACTCTTTAGGAATGTGCAACTAGTATAGATATCTTCAATATATCTATTTAAAATATTTAGAGAGATCAATCTTGGCGTGTCTACTTAATGTGAAATTGATATCTCTTGATGTATTTAAGATATCTATACTATTTTATATTATATGTTAATTCTAATTTCATTTAAGTCAATAAAAATAAAATTATTTCTCATAAATAACAAATAACAACCACCCATTACTATGTTCAAGCATGCATGGGTTCCATGTTTCAATAAAAGTTTTCTTTTAGTTCACCCTAGTTGAAATTATATTTGTTTTGTAACTTGTTAACATTGTGAAGTTAGATAAATATGAAACTAGATAACTCTATGGTGTAAATTTAGATTAGTCCCACTAAGAAACAGATGCCACTAAACAAATTAGAATTGCACGGTGTTGACTATCTCCATATAGAATGCACTAAAAGATAAGATTTTATTTATTTATTTTATTTTTTTCAGAAAAATTAACAAATGTTGAAAACACAGGTTTTTTGGTAGATTTTTTTTTGTGGATTTACAATATGGGGGTGCAGATCATGAATATCATATGTTGAAATTTTTGCAAAATTCCATTGTGTTTTTTGCATTTTCAAAAGTGCATTCTATATGAAGGATAGCCGCATCCAAATTGCACCGCTCGAATGTTCATGATAGTGACAAAGTTTTATGGCTTTTGAATTTTGGCTCAGGAAAAGAGAGATTGAAGTTTTGAGCTTTTGATGCTTGACTAACACTTCAACAATGTCATCAAATATTAGTGAAGACATTGAAGAATGTCCAATGGTAGATTGAGAACGTAAGAGGAGATAAGTGATGACTTACTTTTCTTGTATCTGCATTGAGGATTTATTTGCATCAATTATACCATTGGCTTTTTAAGAAGTTCATTCTTGAAGATCTTAGTAGATCATCTTGCAGATAAATCTGCTGTTATATGTTAAAGTTTATGTTTATCTAGCCAAATATGATTGAAGGAGGATGCTGAAATCTAGATGCTTACTAAGGCTAGGAACCAATGACTTCTAATATTCCTCTTTTGTAGACTTCTCAAGGGTCTAAAACTGACGTAGGCAAGCCCATGTATAAGCAACCAACAACCCATCTAATTTTACAATGAAAGAAAATAGCTCTATTAGTTTTATTCAATTTAAAATTTGAAATAAAATATTATTTTCATAAAAATGAAATTTACAACAATACATTCATGGCTTTCATGGCCTCTCTTTAAAAGAAACTCATTTACTAATACTCTCACCCACTCATGCTCTCTTCTTTGTCTTTTTTAGTACAGATTTGTCTATCTAAATCCTATATACAAATGCATTCAACTCTTCAATGTTTCTTTTTAATTCTGTATTAAATGCATTTTAAAGCAGCCTCAAAGAACCATCCAACTCTTCATCTCCTTCATCAATGTTGTCTTCACTTCAAGAAGTTTGGTTTTTAAGCGTTCTTCAACATAGACCTCCAACTTAACAAGAATTGATTTGTAACTCAGTTGATTTTTTAATCACTTTAAATTGTTGTTTAATGTTTACATTTAGAGAGCCTTCGCATTCATATCATTTAAAATTTTAGAACCAATATTTTAACAATTCGATTTGAAATGTGTTAGATAGTGCAAAAGATGGAAGCCTCTCAAAAGTGCATAAAAAATAATTCAGACCACTTTGTGATGTTGATTTTGAATATGAAAACAAGTTCCATTCGCTCTAAAAATGAATATCAGGAGTTCCCACCTTTGTCTCTAGGAACACGTGGATAAGATTTTTCTTCAAAAAGAAACGTACTAAAAGTTAAGCCAAAAGCCTAGAAAAAGCCATTTTAAAAAACTTTGTTTCAACTCCCTTTCCACTTTGTGTCAACCCCATTTCTAGCAATTTTTCAAAATTTCCTATTCTACACCAGCGATTGACTAACTTCTTGATGATGTGAGATGACTAAAATCATCGAAACAAAACATAAACTTAGAGAACAAAAGATGACTGTTTTGTGGACCCAGTTGCTACTGCATCAAAATGCTTTCAGGAATTTGAAACTTTACTTTAGGCTCCTTTTAAAAAAACTTCTAATAATGCAAAATGGTTGGAAGGGTCTAGAACTATTTCTTTACATGTTGGTAATTTTTCCACAAGAATCTAATTAGCATTTTGTAGATTTTATATGTTTTGATTATGATAAGTTGGTTTTGAAGGAACTATAATTCTTGAACATAATAGGTTTTGATGGACTCTTAGAACCCAAATGCATCAAAACATCAATATACAAACATGTGACCAACAACAAAATATATAACAAGTAAAAGAAAAGGATTTGAAAGGGCCTAGAATTTTTTAGATATGTAAATGCAATGTTTATCATAAAAGTTGTACAACACAGTTGCAACTAGGCAGTTAAGGGAAAAACTCATCCTATAAAAGATGCAATGGAATGTCTTTATACCTAGTTTCCTAGACAGACAAGGTGAGACCATATAGTGTATTCACATCAATTATTTAGAATGCATCAACTTGAAAAAAACATATTAGACAACAAGCTGATCAAACTCACTTCTTCAATATATGAAACCAATATTTTTGTGAGACTTTTCATCCTCAAGAAAATGGGAGAACACAAGTTATTTTGTAGCAGAAACTTATAACATAATATGAAAAAATATAATAGTAAAAAATAACGAATTCTTTCTTCCTCCATAAGCTCTCTTTTCAAAATAAATAATAATCTATTATGAACTAAAATATATCTTTGTGTTTAGTCGTCCCCCTTGAGTGCAATTTAAAACACAAATTCAAAAAATAATTACATTAAATTATCTTTTTAATACTTTCATTTTAATAAAGCTTAATAATTATTTAATAATTCAATAAATTATCTATGCTACAGAAATATCAAAATGACACAAATATAAAAATTTGACCATAAAAATATGTTGTTGAAGACTTAAAACAATGTTTTGAAGCAATAGGGTGACTGCTTACAAATATCATGCTTTTTCAAGTTTGGAGAGTTCCCTAAAAGGTCAAAACCCAATTTTGAATGCATGAAAAAATTCACTAAAACCAACAAAACTTTTGCCAATAACACCTCTACTAGACTAATCTTATGCTCACCAAGAACCTTGGAGTTCTTTCTTGCTCATCAATTAATCTACAAAGAAAAATAGAAAATAAGTTAATTGTTTTTCAATTGATTGTGCTTGAAAAATGTAGATTACAACATAAAACTTTTGAATAACTTAAAATAATATCATCCTATATAATGCATAAAACTTAAGAACTTAAAAATTGTTAAGGTTTTTAGGATCGTTGCAAATGTAACAAGTGCCACGTAGTGGCCAAGTACTTGCCTTTAGTTTTATAAATAAATTTTATTTTAATTTTGATTTATATGTAAAGTGAATTTTTATTTATAATAATTTATAACTAAGTTTAATTTTAATTTTAATTTATATGTAAAGTAATTATTTAATTATAAAAAATTATAAAATTACTATAATTATAGTTCTAATAATATTTTTAATTTTATAAATAATTATAAAATATCATTTATAATTAATTTAAATTGTAAAATAGTTCTACTTATAATTAATTTTAATATTAATTATTTAGTCCAAATAACTCTTTTTCAACAATATTATAATGTTATTCTATTAAATCTAAATTTATATAATATATATTAAAATAAATCCAAAAAATCCAATATTTTATAATACAACAAAAATAGAAATATTATTTTAATATAAGGAAAAACTTATCAATCTCTTAATAGATATCTAAAAAGTTGTAAACCATAAACCAAATTTTATAAATAATTATAAAACATCATTTATAATTAATTTAAATTGTAAAATAGTTCTACTTATAATTAATTTTAATATTAATTATTTAGTCCAAATAACTCTTTTTCAACAATATTATAATGTTATTCTATTAAATCTAAATTTATATAATATATATTAAAATAAATCCAAAAAATTCAATATTTTATAATACAACAAAAATAGAAATATTATTTTAATATAAGGGAAAACTTATCAATCTCTTAATAGGTATCTAAAAAGTTGTAAACCATAAACCAAATTTTATAAATACTTATAAAATATCATTTATAATTAATTTAAATTGTAAAATAGTTCCACTTATAATTAATTTTAATATTAATTATTTAGTCCAAATAACTCTTTTTCAACAATATTATAATGTTATTCTATTAAATCTAAATTTATATAATATATATTAAAATAAATCCAAAAAATTCAATATTTTATAATACAACAAAAATAGAAATATTATTTTAGTATAAGGAAAAACTTATCAATCTCTTAATAGGTATCTAAAAAGTTGTAAACCATAAACCAAATAAAATCAGATGATATATAAATTAGATTGTATTATTTGAATGCATGATTTTCATGTACAATAAATAACAAACGTGGTACATTTTAATTGGTTCACTCCAGTAATAAGAGCTCAAATGTATTAGCCAATCATATCATCAAAAAATAATTTTTACAAATTATAAACTTAAAAAATTAACATTTAAACTATAGAATATGTGTTATTTTTAACAAAATAACAAAATAGTAAATTATAATTGGTGCAAAGAATTGGTTTTAATTGCTACTTAATGGAAGAAATGCAAAAAGTGATGCAATAGTACTTGCTAGCCTATCGACAAGTACTAATAACACTATCTGATTGTATGTGTTTTCTAAATGCAACAATCTCTTGCATTTATATTGAGAATGAGACAAGAAGAGACATGTCCCTTGAAGGAACATGTCTATTCATTATTATGTAATTAATATAATGCCAATTATGATTATATATATATCTTCACTAGTTGTGGATATTATAATTTGTATTTATCATAGCAAGGATGACTTATTTTGAAGTGTCCTAAATTCAGTTTATTCTGCCAAAACATGGGTTGGCTTACACATGATTATTGTGGCGTGTCTTCTATTGTATAAATATAGAACAAGGTGTGACTTGCAAGATACATCGAAGACATAACATGTAGAATGCAATTCACACCTACAACAATATTAACAACAGTCCTTAAAATCTGATATTCAACAGCAAAGTTAAATCAATACTTTAGCAAGGATATGCAAGCTGGAGGAAAAATAGTAAGAAGCCCAAGAAGATGGAAAATTAATTGCAAAAATCTGGGTACTATCTTTCTATTTTCCTTGTATCTTTTCATAAATTCATTTCCATTTATTAGAGTAAGTTATAGATTTCAAGTTTTCCATATAAAATCTATATATTTTAACATGGTATCAGAGCCAAGGTAGATAAAATCCCTTCAAATTTTAGGAAAACAAATTCCACAACATTTAAGGTTGACAAAATCTTCAATCTAGCTCTCTATTCTGCCCTATCAACTCAAACATCTAATCGATAGTCATGGGTTATTGATAGCGGGGCTTCCCGCTTCTAGGCAGATAACTAGATTTAAAGAAAATTTAGAATCACTTATAGAACCATATAGAGAAGAAGTCACCATAGGAGATGATACTTCTTATCCTATCATGGGAATTGGGAGTTGTCTTATTCAATTAAAATAAGGGATAACTCCTCAATTATCCGATGTTCTATATGTCCCTGGCATAAAATAAAATCTTGTCTCCAAATCAGCCCTTAAAGATAAAGGCTACATGATCACCTTTATGGAAGGAAAAGTATTGGCATGGCCTAAAAACTCAAATCTAAAACAAGCCTATTCTATAGGAATTCGTCATGAATGCTTATACAAAATTGATACAACCTCTCTTCAAGCTCTCTCAGTTGCATCCTCTGATCCTTGCGAACTATGGCATAGAAGATTAGGCCACCTAAATTTTCAAACATTATCATCAATGTTCAATATAGTTGAAGGTCTCCCCAACCTACCCTTAAGGCATGAAAGTGTTTGTAAAGGTTGTTCTCTAGGAAAGAATATTAAGACTACCTTTAGCAACATTGAAAGCAAAACTAAAGAAATCCTAGAAATCATTCACACTGACCTTTGTGGGCCTATGTCTATACCATCCATAGGAGGATGTCTATACTATATCATATTCGTGGACAATTTCTCTAGAAAAACTTGGATATACTTCCTCAAAAGTAAAGAATCAATTAAAGTTCTCAAGAAATTTAAAGAGTTTAAATCCCTAACAGAAAACCTCACCAACAAAAAGATAAAAATTCTTAGATCAGATAATGGAGATGAGTACACTTCTGAGATTTTCAGCTCCTACTGTAGAGATGCAGGAATTAAGAGGGAGTTCTCAGTTCCCTATAATCCCCCCAAAAATGGTGTTGCAGAAAGGAAAAATAGAACCATTGTGGAAGCCACAAGAGCTATGCTTCACAACCAAGATCTCCTCACTCCACTTTTGGTTGAGGCATCTAACACTGCAGTCTATATCCAGAATAGATATCCTCATTCATCCTTAGAAAATAAGACTCCTGAAGAGGCATTTTCTGGAAACAAACTTGACATTAGCCACCTAAGAATATTTGGTTGTTCTGTATACTTTCACATTCCTAAAGAAAAGAGATCTAAATTAGAACCATCAGGAAAGAAAGGCATATTTGTAGGATACAGTGAATCTTCCAAAGCATATAGAATATATGTTCCAGGTCAAAATCAAATTGAATTAAGTAGAGATGTAATTTAATACCTTGCTTTTTCAAAATCTAAGGAAAATTAATTTGAGTATTATAATTCATCTCAATCCATTGATAAACTTCAACCTTCCAAAATTGAGAGGGAGAGAAATGAGATCCTTGTAGAGGTCCCTAGAACTATAGATATTCCTTGCATTCCTAGCTCTTCCACCATCAACAAAAAGAGACCACTTTGGGCCACAAAAATGTTAGAAGATACAAACAACTATGCGACTCCTCCAGGAACTTTTAGGGAAAGCAAAAATCCAAAGAGATATACTAACTACACTGCATTTATGAGTGAAATTATAGATTTAGAACCTTCCTCTTCTCTGGAGGCTCTCTCCCGCCAAGCATGGAAAGATGCTATGATAGAAGAATATAGATCCATTATTAAGAATGATGTCTAGGACATCGTCCCTAGACCTAAAAATAAATCTGTACTATCTTCTAAATGGATATTCTAAATAAAACATGTTGCAGATGGAAGTATAGAAAAACACAAAGCTAGATTCGTAGCAAGAGGTTTCTCCCAAAAGGAAGGAATTGACTATGAAGAAACCTTTTCTCATGTTGCACATTATACATCTATCAGAACTATTATTTCCATTGCAACATCTAAAGTATGGAAGATCCATAAAATGGATGTAAAAACTGCTTTTCTAAATGGAGAGATAGAAGAAGTTTATTTAAAGCAACCCGAAGGGTTCATTACCCATAATCAACAATCTCATGTATGTAAACTCAAGAAAGCTTTATATGGGCTCAAACAAGCTCCTCGAGCTTGGTATGAAAGGATAAATCGATATCTTCTTGGATTAGGATTCACTAAAAATGATGCTGACCCTAATCTATACCTTAAGATTACAAATGGTGATATGTTAATTTTAATATTATATGTAGATGATCTTCTAATTACTGGAGAAGAATACCTAATAGAAAATTGAAAACTAGGTCTTGCAAAAGAATTTTAAATGAAGGACTTAGGTCTCCTCCATTACTTCCCTGGTTTAGAAGTGTGGCAACAATCTAATGGAATTATCTTAAATCAAGGAAAATACACAATTGATAAACTAAAAATATTTGGCATGATGGACTGTAAGCCTATGTCTATTCCCATGGAAACAAATCTTCTCAAGTTGAGAAAAGCTATGTATAGTTCAGATTTTATAGATCCTACTCATAGACAAATTATTGGATCGGTAATGTTCTTAATCAACTTTAGACCCGACATATGTTGTAAAAATTATGAGTCAATTTATGGTAGAACCAAAACAACTTCATATGAGTGCATTCCATCACATTTTAAGATATCTTCGAGGAACTCTAGAGTATGGATTATTATATAAAAATGAGAAATTAGAACTTCATGGTTTCTTCGATTCAGATTGGGCTAGATGCTCAACAGACCGTAAGAGTACTTCAGGGTGTTGTTTCAGTTTAGGATCAGCTATGCTCTCTTGGTTCACAAAGAAACAAAATTCCATTGCCCAAAGCTCGACTGAAGCTGAGTATATTGTTGCCTCATTGGGAGATAGAGAAGCAATTTGGTTGAGAAAACTTCTTGTGGGATTATTTGGTCAACCCTTGGAACCTACAATTATGCACTGTCATAATCAAAGTTGTATTAAACTTGTAATTAACCATGTGTTTCACAATAGATCCAAACATATTGAAATTCCTTATCACTATATTAGAGATATGGTAGAAAGGAAAGCTATTAAATTAAAATATATCTGTACTGAGGAACAAACTACAGATATTCTAACTAAACCCCTTGCTAAGAACAAAATTGAGTACTTTAGAAATAAACTTGGCATGGTAAAAATATGAATATTTTTTGTTATTGTACTGACATATTTCTTGTGTAGGAGCGTTACGAATCTCGCACCCATATTTTGAGCATTGAGGCTCGTGCATATTTGAGTGCTGAAGCTCTTGCACCTATTTTTCACCTTGAGCGCTGAGGCTCGTGCATATTTTGAGCATTGAGGCTTGTGCATATTTGAGTGCTGAGGCTCTTGCACCTATTTGCACCTTGAGTGCCGATGCTCGTGCATATTTTGAGCATTGAGGCTCATGCATATTTGAGCGCTGAGGCTCTTGCACCTATTTTGCACCTTGAGCGCTGAGGCTCGTACATATTTTGAGCGTTTAGGCTTGTGCATATTTGAGCATTGAGGCTCTTGCACCTATTTTGAGCGTTGAGGCTCATGCATATTTGAGCGCTGAGGCTCTTACACCTATTTTTTTGAGCATTGAGGCTCTTGTACACATTGAGCGTTGAGGCTCTTGTACACTCAAGCATTGAGGCTCTTAGACATCTCGAGGATGGTTGATCACCTTGATTACATTAGGTATGATTATTTTTGTTGTATACTATGTTTTCTTTTGAGATTACATTAACATGAGAGATATATATTGGTTTGATCTTCCCTCGAGACCAAGAGGGAGTGTTGATATTTGTGGTCTCATTCGGAAAGACAAATGGTGTATGTGATAAGGTGAATAATAAATAATTATTTATTATTCACTTTAATACATAATACCATATTTATATGATTTTTTTTTGAGATGTATGTTGCCAGCTTGGGATGACATCTTGTGGATATTATAATTTTTATTTATCATAGCAAGGACAACTTTTTTTGAAGTGTCCTAAATTCAGTTTATTTTGCCAAAACATGGGTCAGCTTACACACGATTATTGTGGCATGTCTTCTATTGTATAAATATACAACAAGGTGCGACTTGCAAGATACATCAAAGACATAACATGTAAATTGAAATTCACACCTACAATAGTATTAACAACAATCCTTAAAATCCAATATTCAATAGTAAAGTTAAATCAGTACTTTAGCAAGGATATGCAGCTGGAGGAAAAACAGTAAGAAGCTCAACACGATGGAAAATTAATTGCAGAAATTCGGGTACTATCTTTCTATTTTCCTTTTATCTTTTCATAAATTCATTTCCATTTATTAGAGTAAGTTATAGATTTCAAGTTTTCCATATAAAATCTGTATATTTTAACATGACCAAGAATATCAAGTCTCATGATATTCACCATAACTCAAAAAATATTTTAGATATCACCTCAATATGATATCAGAGATATGGTTTGACCAAGAATATCGTCTCATGATTTTTACCATAACTCAAAAATGTTTTAGATACCACCTCAAAATGATATCAGAGATATGGTTTGACCAAGAATACCAAGTCTCATGATATTTACCATAACTCAAAAAATTGCATAGGTAATCTATCCTTAATGCAAGGTATAATCTATTGTGATCTATTTCAACCATCACACGATGTCTATCACAATAGGTTAATGGTCAGTTTAAGGAACTGAATCCACCATGCAAGAAAACGTCTATTGTGATTTGTTTCAACCATCACACGATGTCTACCACAATAGAAGGTCAATGGTTTGTTTAAGGAACTAAATGCACCATGCAAGAAATCATCTATTGTGATCTATTTCAACCATCACACGATGTCTATCACAATAGAAGGTCAATGGTATTTTTAAGGAACTGAATCCACCATGCAAGAAATCATCTATTGTGATCTGTTTCAACCATCACATGATGTCTATCACAATAGAAGGTCAAGTTATTGTAGGATCGCCACCTTTCAATAACTCTTACAAATACAAGTGATAATCATTTGGAAGTTGTCACTTCCTCATGATTTCCATAGGGTCCAAACAACATTCATGATTCCTAGTCCTCTGACTATTATAGATTCTTGATCACTGGAGAATCCATCTCAGTATGGACTACTCCTTATGAATCAATACGACCAAGATTATCAAAAGTCGATCTAACCATATCCTCTATCTGCTCCTTTTGAAGCTCAAGTTCTTGTATCAACCTCTTGTCTTCTTTTGAAATGTCAGACTCCCTCCGCATCTAGTTTCAATCATCAATTCGTTTGCAAGCATTAAGTTCTTTCTCCCTTGAATGCAATTTTCTTGTGCTTCCATCCTTTTATAAATTTCAAGTATTTCATTCTGTAAGGTGAGCACATATAGAAAATATCATGCAAATTCACAAAATGATGTCGCCATTCTCAAACATTACCAGAATTCTTCACATGACCTGTCTTGAATATCCAAAGGTTCTATACACTATGACAACCTTCAATCTGATAAGATCTCCCTTCAAGCGGTTAGTCTTTTAAAGAAGGAACCCCACTCTTTTATAGATTTTGCATAAACCCATAAACAATCTGTCATAACTTTTGAACCCAACACTTTTTTTCCTATTGCTCCAGTGAGATTCTTCTAAATTTGTTTATCACCAACATATCCAAAAATCAGAAAAATCCAACAGTATATTTGTGAGATATGGTCCTCGTACCGAGACTATATTTTTTGAGATAGTCACACATTTACCATCAACAAACTACTCTCTTACATTTGCAACTTGGCTCTGATACCATGTTAAGGTTTTTAGGATCGTTGCAAATGTAATAGCACTATCTAATTCTATGTGTTCTCCAAATGCAACAATCCCTTGCATTTATATTGAGAATGAGCCAAGAATAGACATGTCCCTTCATGGGACATGTCTATTCATTATTATGTAATTAATATAATGACAATTATGATTATACACACACACACACACACACACATAATATCTCTTGAGTATTATATTAATTTCTCTAATATTTACATAATAATAATAATAATAATAATAATAATAATATATATATATATATATATATATATATATATATATATATATATATATATATATATATATATATATATATATATATATATATATATATATATATATATATATATATATATCTCTCTCTTCACTAGTATTGACTCATAGTGTTTATTGTTTATCCGACTGAAGCTACAAAACATCAACAAAAATAATCAACTATATTGCATAAGCCAAAAAAGTTTTCATTTAATTGAATATGTAGACACCTAAAATTGTCCTCACTTAATTAAGTAAATATTTTAATTATTTAATTATTTTACCACAATTCCTTGTTAATAAAATACATATTTATTATTTATTTATTTAGTTCATTAGCCTTTTTCTACCATGATTAAATGAATTTCATCTATTTAATTATTTAATTTTTACCATCTTTCCTCTATTAATCAAATAGATGCTTTTATCCATTTAATTAATTCATTCTCTTTTTATTCTCACATTTCCCAACACGTCTACTATTGCATGTATTATAAACTAGCTCCTTTTTAATTTTGAGTCTAGGCCTTTTTAATTTTAATTAAAGTATCTTTGCAATCTTGAACTTTGAACTTAAACTTCAGTTTTTGTTGGTTCAAGGTTCAAAGTCTTTTAGTCTAAAAGCCTAAGCCGTTGGCATTTTGGTCTTCTAGTGCAATGAGCATCCCGTATCTTGAACCGTGAACCTTGGTTTTTTCGGTTCAAAGTTCAATTTTTGTTGTGTTCTTCCCAACCATCACAAGTTGCGTTAGTTTTGTCCCCCGCATCCCGAGCACTGTCTTGTTGAACCTTGAACTTGAACTTTGGTTTATCTCGGTTCAAAGTTCAATCTGTTGTTTGTCATGACCAATAGTGGGTCCCAGTTATGTCAAGTCTTTCTTAAGTTTTGGCATCATCAATTTCAAACTTCGAATATCTCATTTTATGGTTCAGAGTTCAAAGTTTGAGCATGCGATATGACAAGATCGGATTGACATGTGCCAAATATTTTTGCTCACTTTAAGGGAAATGATTGAAAGGACATGGAATAAATGCCGATTGATCAAGTGACATGTAATAAAAATAAGTATGTGCGAATAGTTATTCACATTAAAAATTGGCGGGCACTACTATTACAAAAGTAAGTTTCCATAAATAAGCGTCCAATAGTTGAGGCGAAAACGCATTAGTTTTTCCTTTTCTTTCATTGTGTAAGTGCAAGCGTCCTTTCTCCACAAAAAAAGAGCTAAGTAACAATGAGGTAAATTGATCCATTCGGAAGCTGGGTGCACAAGAAATGGTAAGTCTCAAGAAAGCCCCTCCCAACATTTTCTTAAATAAAAAACTTGCCTGTTGTAAGCGGTTAATTGTTCAGTGAATTTCACAAATTTTCTGCTTTGTAGAGGTTTTCCTGTTTCCAAGCTAAAAATTTCTAGGGAGATTAAGCCTTCCCCTATAGTTAGTTATTGGAGACATGACTTTGGTAGGAGAAAGCATAGAGGAAATCATGGGTAGGTTTAAATCTATAGAAATTGGCACCATGACAACCAAAATTGCAGAGAGCGGGTTACTAGAGGCCACAAGTTTTCCAGAAGTCACTCCTTGCCCGAAGCTGGTGATAGAATGTCAGAATAGGTATAACAAGGTGGATAGGTGCATCCATAACCCTTTTGGAGAAGCTTTGGTATATATTAATAGGCAAGTGGTCTTAGCTGCCTTTATAATCATGATGTAGAAACATATGAGGATTGGACAATCAGTAAAGCCATGGTTGAATTCAATTGGAACAGGAAAGATTACAATAGCATCATTTCCCGTTATTGGTTGAAGAAACTGGAAAAAGGGGGATCTCTCCTGCCGAGACCTCTTAAGAAGGATCATTTGATTCAAGACATGGCAGACATGGTAAGCCTATTGAATAGAGTAAAGGGAAATCCCCTGGATGTTCTTTGGGAGGATTGGATGTATAGTTTTATCTAAGCCATCCTTGATGATGCTAAGTATGTCGATTGAGAAAAAGTTATAGCTAAAAGGCTTCATGAGGAGTTGTCCCAATCTGTGGAAACTACTAGTTTTCACATGTCTTCATATATTTTCTACATCTGAGCTTGTTGCAAAGAATGGGAGGGGTTACCTCATGAGCCATGAAATGAAGACATGAATTTTTTTGAGTATTACCCTGTGTTACATCAGAAGAGATGCTCAGAAAACTTTAGAAGAGTCCAGGAAGTATTCTTAGCCAAGCTTGTCTTTGAATTAAAAGGTAAGGAAAATTATACAATGTCGGAGGAGGCTATGGAGTTAATTAAAGTTTATAAAGCTTCTATATTCAATTCCCAGGTTCACCTACCTTAGAGTTGGAGGTTTTAGTGGGGAACCATTGAAGTTTCCCAGGTATTGCTTGGATAAATACATTTTGGTTGAAGTGTGCAGACAGTTAGTTCAAGTTGAGAGAAAATATAAGCTCAGGAGAGGTGCCGGTTGTTTGTTTCCCATTGAACTCAGCCATTACAGATGTAAAATGATGCATGACACTTCAACTTTGGAAACAAAATTGAATTTAATGAATCTCAAGCCTTATAGAACCAAAAATTAATTTGATGATAAAAGTTTTGTTGCACATCATTTCAGGGTGGACGCCACTTTTCTTCATCAACCTCAATTAGAGGACTACTAGGTAGATTGTACTGATGAGTTTGAAATCAGAAAAAGGTTGTGGTCCAGATTTACACTTAATCAAATTACCACTCTTAAAATACCTATGGATATCAAATGGATTGAGAGTGATGATGAAGATGTTTTGGATCCTCAATATGCTAAATTGGTCGAGTGTGTACCCATTCCTGAAATCGATTGGAGTAAATGAGAAGAGGAAAATGTGAGACTCTGAACACATAATGTGATTAAAAAGACAGAGCATTTGTTGGCCGAGAAAAGGAAGGAGAAAATAGCTGAGGACCTACCTAAATTGGGAAGGAAAACTTCAAAACCCCTAGAAATTCATTCCCCACCCATTTGCACTAATGTGATTGAAACATTGTCTCATGCAGGTAAAATTGAACCTGAAATGGAGCCTCTTCCAGAACAAATAGAGCTAGTAGTCACTTAGTCAACTATTAGAGTCACTCATTCCTGAAGTAAGAAGAAGCCCAAGCCTACCAAATCTTCCTGCATCATAATTGATTTGGAATCAACAGAAAAGGAAAAGATAGAACAAACAAAGCCAGTCATGGATACTTCTGAGAAGACCCCAACTGTTGAAGAAATTTAGGCAGAAGTAGGAGCATATGTGCAAGGATCTCTGGCGTTGGGAAATCCTTTAGACTTCCAAACTCCTTTGGCAAAGAGCGGTGTGAAGGCACCAAACTGGCTCGAATTATTAGTGAATAAGAAGTGAAGTATTGTCCCAGTTTCAACCCCAGTTAGTGACATGGTTAGCAAGTATCTGGGCAAGACACCTAAAAGCAAAAAGCCAAAGGTTGAGGCACTTTTGGATTTGGATGAAGACACAGGTCATTGGATGGCTAATGTTTTTACTCCAGTTATAGACAAGCCTAGTGAAGAAGTGACTTTGCAAGATTTTAAAGTTGAGAAAATCAGTCTTGGGCATGCGAAAAGAGCCGCAAATGTGAAGGTATTTGAGTCGAGTAGTAACAAGATTACTTGTAGGATCTGGAAGGATGCCAAGGATAAATGAGAGCTCAAGCAGTCCCCAAAGCAATTGTCTCAATATATACATGCCATTCAAAGTCTGACTCCGTAGCCCCTAAATGAGATGCCCTTGAGCATTGATATAAAATCTCCTGAGAATCAAAAGTTCTTGGATCAGATCCAGAGGGACAAGTCCATGTCTAAACAATCTGGCGAGTGGATTGATACTGTCACTAAAGAAGCTGTTGAATATTTGACAAATTTAAGTAAATCTTTTGAGGATGAATTTGAAATCACTAAATAATTAGAGGTTGAAATTGCTGCTTGGGAAAATGAAAAACAAGGTTGGGAAAATGTGGTCTCTAGAATAGATAAAGTCATGACCTATGGTTTTGATAAGTTTGTGAGAGAGAAGCCAGTGCTAGGATTGAATGAAAATGCCTTGTTTTCATTAAAAGTAAACACACGATGGAGAAATGAAATCTTTGAGGAAAGTATTGAAGTTTCTATAGAATTACTAAAAGAGTTAAAATGCATACATGAGATAATGGACAACGATGTCAAAGCTATAGACTTGTAGGTAATAGAGAATGTGCCTAATCCAGATCGTAAAGCAGAACAGGTTAGTACCTGCTTGGAAGAAAAGATGAAGGACTAGAAAAATACCAAAGATGTCGTGATCAAAGACTTCATCAGGGTCGGGAGAATTGAATCTTTTCTGATTATGGGGAATGATCATTTGAGGATGCACATGCAAAAGATGGAAGAAGTGAAAAGATGCAGGGATATCTGGACAGAGAGGATCAAGACACTTGGATTGCCTATTCAGCAACTGTTAACTTCTTTTACGGTGGCTTTTCATGAATGGAGTGTAATGCAACCAGTTAAGACAACTCCAGATCACTCAACCATTTCTTTAACAAACTGATATTTACTAAGGATAGTTATTTGGTTGAGTAATTTAAGGGCCTAGTTAGATTTTAGTTTCTAAGAAAGGGGATGGGTAGTTTCTGGGACTCTGGTTGGAGTTAGTTTCAAAAACTGATTTAGCCCTGCGTGGCTATAAATGTTGATTTGCTCGACTTTGTGAGGGTCGATTCTCTAGTGATTGGAACAACTTTATGATACTTTGAACTACTTTGTTTTAAGTATGATATTTTAAATACTGTTGAGACTTTATAGTGTTGAATATAATATCAGTTGATTTATGTCAGAATTTGTGACTTCTTTGATCAGTTGGTTAGATTAGGCATATACTTTTGGTTTCAGTTGGAATCAGATTGTATGTGAACATAATCTGTGGATGCACTATTAAGTTCTTGCAGTAATCTTTATTTGATGTTCAAATCTGGTAATCGATCTTTGTAATAATTGTCAATCTTTAGTCAGTCAACTTTTTATTGATTCTGTTAATCTCAATCTGTGATATTCCTTTATAAGCTTGTAATGGAATATTATTTGTCCTTTAGTACTTTCTAGTAAAAAGTATATTGCATAACCATTATTTTGAAATAAAGGAGCGAAAAGGTTAATTATTTTAGAAGGTAGCTACACCTTTGATGCAGAGAGGATAGTTGTGAGTAACTACCTTAGACTGATAGTGATAGATTTTCCTTTCAATTGGACAATGAATTTGACATTTTAAAGATCTTAGAAAAAATGACAAATCTGTTCACTAACATGTATGCCCAATGCATCTTGTGTTGTATTACCCAAACTCAACAACTCTTACCTACTGCTTAATCTCATCCCTTCATTTGAATTAACCCCCTAATCTTATTAATCCTTACCTATCATTTTATCTTAGTTATTCATTTATTCACCTTTCAATCTCCATCCTTGATTTCATTAGGAGTATAACGGTAAAAGTACAAAGTTGTGTCATATTTTAGGCCAACTTATCAACATGACTAAATTTAAGTATTTTTAACTAAAAAATAGTTTTGGTCAAACAGACGATCTACCTAGAGTCATTCTAGCTAAGCTAGGTATGTGCCTCAACTTTTCTAATTGGAAGTTTCTATTGAATGCATATTTTACACAACTTTGGGTTCAATTACCAAAAAAAATAACATTATTTCAGAAAAGTGATGTTTCAACAACTACTCTTTTTATTGATATTTTTTTTAAAATATAAAATGCTTTTGTAGATCTATAAGTGAAAATTTCTAAATATATATCTTTTAATATTTTAATTAATTTTTTATATTTAATCTTTAAAAAATTTTTTGGAAGTAGTCATCAAAACAAAAATATAACGTTGATTATCTTGTCATGGAAAAGTAGTAAAATTTAAATTTATGAATTTTGAAAAAAATGTGATGTAGTAGAGGAAACAATATATATCAAGATGATATAATTTATTTTTATTTTGGATGAATAGTTAAAACAAAAGGTGATGTCAAATAGAAAGAGATATATTTCAGTACACATGTTTTTTTTTATTAAGTTTAATAGCCTAACAAGGGGGTTGACCCTTACATAACCACAACCAAAAGGAATCAACATATTAACAAAACATAAATAGATGTGTTGGCAATTACAAGTGAGGGATTAACAATAAGGTCAATAACATACAATTAACAACACACTAGTAGCAAAACTAGTAACCCACATCAAGAGTGGGAAGCTAACTCACTCACAATGGGGGGAGTAGAATGAGAGGTAGCGCGATTCTTCCTTTGTTGGAAAACTACTGTCCCAATGATACTATCACTAGGCTTCACACCACTCGACGTTGAAGCTCCCATTGTGGGACCATTAGCACAAGGAACAAAGTACTAGAACCACTGTGCATCCGCTGTCGAAGGCTAGAGACGATCAGGAGCAATAGTTAGAGAAGGGTCTCCATGGTCAGAAAGGACTGCACCAACAATGAGATGTGGGGTAAAGTCCACTAGATCCAATAAGGCCAAATCATTAGGCACATCACCCTAGGGGATCATCATTATTGGCTTGTGAGGAGTCTTCATAGGTAGAATCAGAAGCCCAGACAATCAAATGATCATCATTTGCATCCTTCCATAAAGTAGAAACACCTTTACAATGCAAAAGAGAACAATTTGTAGCTAGATGAGCACTAGAGAAGCATATTTGACATTGGAAGGGGAGGCTCTCATAATCTACTTATCAAGTCCAAGGACCACCCCTAACTATGAGCACTACATCCCGTGACAGTAGTGTGGAGATATCCATATCAACCAAACTACGAGTAAAAGTAGATCAACCCAGTGAAGCCGTAGCCTCATCCACCTTCAATAAATGGCCAATAGAGTTTTTAATGGCCTCAAAGTAAGAAATCTCCCCAAAATAAAGTGGAATATTGGGAGATGAACCCACACTTAACACACACTCAATGGTGCAATAAGTGGATTGAAAGAGATTGTCCAAGGTTTGGATGAAAGAGAGTGATTCACCCAAACCCATAAATTGCTCAACACTAAATTATGATATTTAGAGGAAGAAAACGCAACAATAAAAAACCCCTTTCCACAAGGGAAAAACTCAATGTTTCCAGAGACTAAGATTTTCTAGGAACTTGTTACCTAGTGATGCAGATCTGGAAGCAAAGGGAAAAGATTAGTGAATCTACAAACCAACCCATGACGTTGGTAGATATTTATATTATCCACTATGTTCAGGTCACACACCTCCATAGGGGAGATCTTGGCACATGCGATGGGTCGATCTTTCACCTTTGGAGGAATGGTAGAAGTAAATTTGGTGGCATGGGCATAAATCCATCTTAATGTTATGAATAGTCCCAAGAGATAATTGAGATGGGGGGGGGGAGGGTGAATCAGTTATCTACAAGATTCAATTCTTTATCCAATTAAGTATACTTAAAAATAAAGCATAAACACAATGAAAGAACACATGAACACAACACCAATATTTTGGTTACAGGGAAACCCAAATAGGTAAAAACCCTGGTGGGATTTGATACCCACTAATATTCTGTACTAGTGTCTAATGATCCTTGTTAGAAGATCCTTTACCCTGTTAGGAGTAGCTTTACAATATATTAAGTATAGTAGACCTCATCAAGGGTCGGACCCTGTTAGGCGTCTTTTACAATTGTCCCTGTTAGGGGAGAGGACACACTGTCTGAGAGCTCATTGCTCAAATGGGTGAAGGCTACAACCTTCTGAATAACAAATACACACTATATTTGGATCTTGGTGAACTATGCTTTGACCTGCTATCTGGATTAGTTCCAATGAATAGCACAAGTACTTTACTTGGTCACATAGACCTTCTTCTGATGGCTCAACACTTCGCACACTCTGCTCTGCTCTGCTTAATCAAACATGAACCGCACTCAAGCAATCACAAATGACTTCCTATAAATATCTTTCCTCCAAATGATATAATCAAGTCAGCCTATTAGAAACACCTTGAAATCATATTAGAGAAATCATAAAAAACTCCAATAAACATTCTATCGGCTCTACTATGCATGCAACACATTCTAGGACCTGTCCAATAAGATAATTGTAGACACACGCTACACACTGTCGGCTCTACCAAAACAACTGGAACTTTCTTTGTATGCTGAATTAACTCATGCGCTCTTAACTGAACATAAATAACACTTCTCCAAGCTTAACTCCAAGGCCGCATACCCTCAAGATAGGCGCAACTTAAGAACCAATAAAATCTCTATTGACTCTCCTGAATAAACACAGGAAACTGCTGCTGGCGAATAGCGACTACATAACTTCACTTATACTCATCAACAAACTATGCATCCATAACTAAAACATCAATAACATGTCTTCAACATAAATCCAAGCGCACAAGGCTCCATGATAACTGTAAGGACAACCATACAAAAAACACTGCGTGTTACTCCATCAGGAACATTGCTGACACGACCTGCTATATAACTGTCTGTACTAATAGTTAACCTCTGCGCCCATGATATCATGCTGATATCATGTCCATGCTACATATACTAAAAGCTTACTACATAAGACTTCCACGCATGCTACTTTCCATATGTTGTCATCAATGACAAACATACAGTTAGTACTGGCCTGCTGGCAAATCTCCAACAATCTCCCCCTTTGGCATTGATGACAACATGTGGAATGAAAAACCACCACCAACCCAAATGAACATTTCTTTTATAACATTCTCCATTTCCTCTTCAAAACTCCCCCAAAGATGAATCCTCCATCTGCTGCAATATTTTCTAATATTCTCCATTTCCTCAACTGTACTGCTATCACAACTAAATGCTGCTCCCCCTTAGTATATTACTCCACTTTTTACTTCTATTTTTCATGAATCTATATATTACTCCCCCTTTGACATCAATGGAAAAGGGTGCCATTCATTTTAAGCACAGTACTACTCCTGAGGTAGAGTAGTCAACCTTCCACCAGTCCTTGAGGACTGATGCCTTTCCTTCTTTCTTCTAAGCAGAATCAAGGAAGGGAATGACTCCCAACTTCTCCCTGAGATACTCAAAAGTATCCTTAGACAAGGGCTTTATGAATATATCTACCGACTAATCTTTAGTACTCACATAGTCCAACTTGACTTCTTTCTCTGCCACTTTCTCTCTTAGGAAGTGATACTTGATCTCAATGTGCTTTGT
This sequence comes from Chamaecyparis obtusa, assembly GCA_027943335.1. Classification (NCBI taxonomy): domain Eukaryota; kingdom Viridiplantae; phylum Streptophyta; class Pinopsida; order Cupressales; family Cupressaceae; genus Chamaecyparis; species Chamaecyparis obtusa. The sequence goes on from BSBK01002368.1 coordinate 731,811, forward strand.
CTTTGCATGCATCACATGGTTCTTTGACATATTGATAGTGCTAGTGTTATCACAATGAATAACAATAGGATAATCAATCTAAATTTCAAAATCCTTTATCATCTACTTGATCCAAACAATTGTAGAACAATTCAAGGCTGCTGCAACATACTCTACTTCTGCTGTTGACTAAAAAATACAATTTTGTTTCTTGCTTGTCCAAGTGACAAGTCTATCACCAAGAAACACTGCTCCACCTGATGTACTCTTTCTATCATCAACACATCCTCCCCAGACTGCATCAGTGTACACATGAAGTTCAACATTTTCTAAATTAGGATACCATAGACCATAATCTATAGTACCCTGCAAGTATCTAAATATTCTTTTTACTACCATGAGGTGACTTTGTTTAGGTTCTGCTACAAATCTTCCAACTATGCCAACTGCATTGGAAATATCAGGTCTAGTCTAAGTAAGATATATGAGTTTACCAATCATAGACTTGTACAATGTTATATCTATTGTTAGTGATTCATCTTCTTTTGTAAGCTTGCATCCAGTGATCATAGGGGTTCCTACTGGCTTGCAATCATCCATCTTGAATTTCTTCAGTATCTCTTTCACATACTTGATTGATTAATAAAAATTCCTTTTTCTGTCTGCTGCACATTTATTCCTAAAAACTATTTGATAGGACCAATCATACTCATCTCAAACTCATTCTGCATTTCTTTGGGAAATTCAACACTGAGCTTGTCATTACCTCCAAAGATAATGTCATCAACAAATATAGCTACAAGTAGTAAACCTTCAGATGTCTCTCTAATGAATATATTACAATCTGCTACTCCTTTCTTGAATCCAATCTTTGTTAAGTATCCATCTAGTCTCTTTATGCCATGTTCTTCGCAGTACTCATAGAATCTGTCAGATGTGAATTCTCCTCCTCTATCTGATCTCAAACATTTTATCTTTAGTCCAGATTCATTCTCAACCTTAGCTTTGAATATTTTGAACTTCTCAAATGCTTTTGACTTATCTTTTAAGAACGCAACCCACATCATTCTAGTATAATCATCAACAAACAAAATGAAATACCTTTCACCATAGTATGGTCTTGTTTGAGTTGGACCACATAGGTCTGTATGAATTAGATCCAACTTATTTTCTACTGAATTCTGCTTGCTCCTGAATGAATTTCTCACATGCTTCCCCATCACACATTCCCTGCATATAGTATCAATTGGCTTTTCTATTCTAGGTAGATCTCTTACTGCCTTAACATTGCTTATCTTTACTATGTTATCAAAGTTGATATGACATAGTCTTTTATGCCACAACCAACTGTCATCAACTTTAGCAACAAAACAAATTGCTTCTGAATTGAGTTGAAAAGCATTACGTCTTTTATTTGAACCTGATGCAATCATAACACCATCTTTGTTGTTAATGATGTATTTGTCATCTTTGAATTCCAACTGATGGCCTTTTCCAAGTAACTGTCAAACACTGAGAAGGTTATGTTTCAAACCATCAACATAAAGAATATCATCAATACTCTTCTTTCCATCCAAAGTGATGGCTCCTCTACCAACTATAGGTTTAGGAGTGTTGTCTCCAAATCTGACCATACCGTCATTGTATTTGTCCAAATGAACAAACCTGCCTTTATCACCTATCATGTGATGTGAATAACCACTATCTATAATCCAGTCTATCCTTATGTCAGCTTGTGAAATCAATGCTAGCTCTTGATTCTCCTTCTTATCTTCATGAACTATCTTGTTATTCATCTTGTCTATAATAGCAATGAATCCAATTTCTTCTTCACTAGATTCTTCATCTGAAACTCCATCTCCAGCATAGTAGCATTCCTTAGAATAATTAGGCTTGTAATCCTTCTTGAAATTTCTAGCTCTAGTGGGACACTTAGATGCAAAATGACCGATCTTGTTACATGAAAAGCACTTAAATGATAATTGACCTTCATATTTTCCTTTTCCTTTCTTTTCTCTTTTGGCAATCATAGCAATAAAATCATCTAATGTTTTCTCTTCATCATCATCATCAAAATTACTAGAAGTGTTTGTAGATTTCTTACCAGGAACTGTTGCTTTGAAAGTTGTCTCACTCTTTGGTTCTGTCTTCAATCTTGAAATCTCAAAAGCTGAGATTTTGCTGATTAAGGTCTCTCTCTTGAAATTTGATGTAAGCTGCATGGTCTCATCAAGGATGTTGATCTTGCTTTCATATTCAGGAGTGAGGGTAGTCATTAACTTGTCCATAATGTCCTCCTCTAAAATCTCTCCACCATTGTTCCTGATTCCAGCAACTGGTTCATTTATTCTTTGGTTGTAAGCTCTTATGTTTTCCTCAGGTAGCATATCTAATGCATTGTACCTTTTCTTCCATGTCTTTCTATGTGCATCCTTTGCTTGTTGATCTCCTTCAAATATGTCTTCTAGGTGCTTCCATATTTTATGGGCTATATTTATCTTTTTTACTTCTGAAAATTCATCATCAGATAGGGCATTGATAAGGGCTTCTTTAGAAATAGCATTCTGATGAAACAATTCCTTTTGTGTGTTAGTACCATCATCTTTTGCAAGATCTTCTAAAGTAGGAATCTTGGTTGCTTTGATAGTTACATTAAAAACTTCAAAAGCAATGCACTGCAAATGAGTCACCATCTTGTTCTTCCAATCAAGATAATTCTCTCCATCGAACTTACGACTTTCTTTCCTAAAGTACGCCATCTGATCAACCTCAATCTGTTAAACTTTCTCTTAGAGGCACTTGGCTCTGATACTAATTGCTAGGAATAGTCCCAAGAGATAACTGAGAGGGGGCGGGGGGGTGAATCAGCTATCTACAAGATTATTCTCTATCCAATTAAGTATACTTAAACATAAAGCATAAACATAATGAAATAACACATGAACACAACACCAATATTTTGGTTACAGGGAAACCCAAATAGGTAAAAATCCGGGTGGGACTTGATACCCACTAATATTCTATACTAGTGTCTAATGATCCTTGTTAGAAGATCCTTTACCCTGTTAAGAGTAGCTTTACAATATATTAAGTACAATAGACCTAGTCAAGGGTCAAACCCCGTTAATAGTCTTTTACAATTGTCCCTGTTAGGGGAGAGGATGCACTGTCCGAGAGCTCACTGCTCAAATGGGCGAAGGCTACAACCTTATGAATAACAAATACATACTATATCTGGATCTTGGTGAACTGCGCTTTGACCTACTGTCTTGATCAGTTCCAATGAATAGCACAAGTACTTTACTTGGTCACATAGACCTTCTTCTCATGGATCAACACTTTGCACACTTTGCTATGCTCTGCTTAATCAAACATGAACCACACTCAAGAAATCACAAATGACTACCTATAAATATCTTTCCTCCAAATGATATAATCAAGTCAGCTTGTTAAAACCACCTTGAAATCATATTATAGGAATCATAAAAAACTCCAATAAACATTCTGTCGGTTCTACTATGCACACAACACATTTTGGGACCTGTCTAATAAGATAATTGTAGACGCACGCTACACACTATCGGCTCTACCAAAACAACTGGAACTTTATCTGTAAGCTGAATTAACTCATGCGCTCTTAATTGAACATCAATAACACTTCTCCAAGCTTAACTTGAAGGGAACATACCCTCAAGATAGGTGCAACTCAAGAACCAATAAAATCTTTGTCAGCTCTCCTAAACAAACACATGAAACTGCTGCTGGCGAATAGTGACTGCATAACTTCACTTCTACTCATCAACAGACTATGTGTCCATAACTGAAACATCACTAACATGTCTTCAACATAAATCCAAGTGCGCAAGGATCCATGATAACTGTAAGGACAACCATACACAAAACACTGCCTGTTACATTATCTATATATACCCAAAAAAATGGACGAAAAAAGAAAAAAATACTATATACAGGGTGATGCTTGATGTTACTCCAAATTTGGCATTTTGTCTACAACTAAATTTAAGTTCTTATTTTATTAGAAATTGTATTTCCATAGTTTTTTTAATATTTTTGAAAAAGTACAAACATAAAATATATTAAAAAAAAACATTTCATTAGTTTACATTATTTATAAATTCTCAATATATATCCCGCTTTTTAGTGATTCAATCTAAAAACTTAAATCAACATTGGCCATTTCCTTTATAAAAGTGTGACATAGCTTTGTACTTTTACCCATAAAAGAACATCTCTCTTACTCATTTGAATCTAATGCACTTTTATCTATCTTGGAGAAATCTTGAGATCTTTCTATCATTATCATTATCCTTGCATCTTGCATTAATCAATCACACTTTGTTCTTTCAATGCTATCTTGTGCACACACTAAATAACTGAGATAAAATATCATTTAACACAAAATCCTTGAAGGAGAGGAGAACAATGGAATCAAGCATTTGATGGTATACTTTTTCTTATTTTGTGATTTGCATTACGGAGAAGAGCTCCATTGATATGTTGAATTTAGTTTGTAGATCTTAGATTGTTGGTTGTGTTAATTAGGGTTTACAAATGAGTTTTTAATTTTTAACTTCATCATTTTGGCATGCCTGTTTGGACTCTAGTCCTCTTTTTCTAATTAATTTTATGAAATTATAGTGCTTTGTAGCTAAATGTGACAAATCAGTGCACTCGCTTGCACTTTGACATGAGCGTTTTCTTTATTTTCTGTAGATCAGTGCCTCTTCTTTTTAGCACTCCCCCCTATTAGAGTAATATTTAGTTTACTTACTAATTAAATCATATTGATTTAATTAGTTAAGTTATTACTCTTTAGTGCTTAAGCTTTCTCTTAGGTGCATTAATAATTAATTCTTTTATTAATTATTAATGTGCAACCTATCTTTTTTAGGCTTTAGGGTTTTGTTCACCTTTATAGGTTGAAGCTTGTAATTCTTTTTTATTAACTTGGATCATAATTTTTCTCTCACATTTTGAGTAACTTCTGAGTTTTTCCTTTTTCTTCTTTCTGCTTCTCTCATGTAACAGGTTATTTGCATGCAGGTATTCTTGGTGTTCTGTGGATTTGTATCTCTCAAATCCTACATGGTATCAGAGCTCCCCTACTGCTGCCTGTTCTGGTGTTTTTGAAGCAGGTTTTGAGGTTAAGGGTTTCAAGTTTTTAAAGAGTTTTTTTATTGGATCTAGGGAAAGTTTTTTATTAGATGCATTTTGGGTTAAAACTGATCTCACCAATGGATTCAGAGGATCATTCAGATGAATTTTGATATAAAATTCGACCACCTTTGGGTACCAGAGCAATCTGTGGCTATTTTTTATGGAACCAGGGCCACATGAACCTAGCATGCTTCTCAAGGCATGAGACACTAAGATTTGAGCACAAAAGGTATGAAGGTCTTTTCTCTTCAGCACTACCTAACCCTCTAGCTCCATTCATCGAGCCACCAGGTGCACTTGTTGAGGATTCAATAGAGGACATTCATCTCCTCTCTCATGACAGTGTCAACACACATATCATACCACCTACATTGGGGATTCCCTTTCAGGATCCTCATGTTTTCTCCTTTGAGCATCAGTTAGGCCTTCCAGTTTCACCTCTCATTCAGGGGTTTCCTTGTTTCATGCCTTTGTTTCTTCCGCATTGGAGTTCCATTGGTTCGATCATTTCCATAGGGGTTCCGTCATTCTGGGGGGGCTTTGGTGTCTCTTCCCTCTCTCATGGGGGGGCTGGTTGTACTTATGGTTTTGAGAGAGTCTCTTGAGCCATTTCATTTTCTTCTTTTTTCTATCTCTTTTTGGAGAGGGGTTTTTCCCACTGGGTTTTCTCCTTTGCCTCCGGTTTACAGAGATTTCCTTGTATTGGGTACCTGATCAGGCCTTGTTGCTGGGACCCATTTCCTGATTTCATAGCTGTGCTAGGTTAGCTTTGTTAGGAATGAATGCTGGATGTTGGCAGTCATTCTGTAGTAGTAGTTGTTGCATTCATGACTATGATTGTCATTGATGTCAACATAGTGATCTTCTGGAGACTAGAAGAGAAGTAGACAATGTTTTGATTAGCGCATGTGGGATATTGTAGTTGGAGCTATGCGATGTTGAGGTTATATTATTTGATATGTTATTTGTCTATGGTTAAGAGCGCAGACAAAAATTCTTTTATTCATAGAAGTTATGAGCATTTTGGTGGAAGCAGTATTCATGCAGTGTTCCTGAGTAGCGGTTTGTGAAAATCAGATGATATCTCCTAATCGGGATGGAATCTGGTTTTGTGCAGTTAAGGGGAAGGTTGAGACACATTGATAGTGATGTGGTTCATAGTGCAAACTTTGAGGTCACACAAGTGAAGAGTTATTATATCTGGAAGCCGATAGTTTTGTGTAATTTTGATGTAGTGTGTGGAAACTCTTATTTTGTATTTGTGTGCCGACTCATTTGTAATTATTTGAGTGTGGTATAAAGGAAGGAATGTTTTTATTTATTGAATGTAGAGTGGTAGTAATGTGAAAGAAGTGTGAGCATGGTATGGTTTAATGAGAATGTAAGCATGAAGTGAAGAAAAGAGCTAATGAAGTTGTGAAAGCGAAATTGTGAAGGAAGACATGTGGAGTACAAAGATATGGAATTGAGATCTGGTGTAGCAGTGAGTGCAGTTTGGCATAGTAAGGAGGTAACATATTTCATATTATTCTGCTGAATAATATTAAGGTCATTTGGACAGTGTGTTCAGTGATCTTACCTTGAAGCTGTTTGGGCAGTGGGTCCTTCTGTCTTCCATAACTCCTAACAGGGTTAGAATCTTTTAACAGGGATTCAAAATCTCCTAATAGGGATTCATACGTACTGAATTTATTTCATACAACTCCTAATAGAGTCCATCCTTTTACAAGGAATATTTATATTAGTGCATCTTTTGTGGGCATCATTCCCACCGGGGTTTACTCTTTGATCAAGAGGTTCCCTAGTCAACATATCTTGTGTTATTGTGTCATTGTGTATGAATATCTTTCTATGGTTGGTAATTACATTGCTTACATGGTTAAATGTTGTTGAAGTTGATAAAGGTTATAATTATCTAATAACTGATTCACCCCCCCCTCTCAATTATCTTGGTGGACTTTACTTTCTAACAATTGGTATCAGAGTGACAAGTCCTTGAAAGAAAAGTTTAACAGCTTAAGGAGATCCATGGCAAATTTCAGGAAAGAAAGCCCTAAGTTTGATGGAGTAAATTTTGACAGCTGGAAAGAGAAGATGAAGACACATCTACTATATTTAGGACCAGGTTATTGGTTGATTACAAAGAATGAGAAGACTATCATTGGAGAAGATAATATTGAGATAGGATCTAAAGATGAGCTAGATCTATTCATGTGTAACATACTTGCAAGAGAAGCACTTTTGACAGCACTTCCGAAGAATGAATATAGTCAAGTAAAATGTTGAACAAAAGCCCATGAAATTTGGAAAGCTTTACACTCTACTTTTGAAGGTGATGAACATGCAAAGAGAGCTAGATTACATAATTGGATATGTGCATTTGAAGATATAAGAATGATGGAAGATGAATCTATTAGAAGCTATATTGGTAGAATGTCAGAAATTGTTGTAGGAATAAAAGCTTCTGGAGGAACAAAGACAGAGAATGAAGTGATACGGAAAATTCTGAGGACATTGACTCCTGTATTTAAGAAGACAACAGAGATGGTTGAACAAGTTATACCTTGTACTACAAACTTTACAAGAGAGACTCTTCTTGAAAGATTGGAAGTAGTAGAAATGAACCTGAGGGTATCAGGAGACTTACCTAGAATGGAGACAACATTCAGTGCTCTTAATATTCATCCTACTTTGTCAAGAAGTACCAGTGTGAGTGGAGATTATGCCAGCAACAATAGATCTAGAAATGAAGAAGATAAGAAGATTGAAGAAGGTATTGCCTTGCTTGTGAAAAGAGAACCAGACGGTAAGTAAATTTTTAAATGTTGGACTTGTCAAAAATATGGTCATTTTGCATCTAAATGTCCTAAGAGAGTTAAGAAGTACATAAATAATTTCAAGCCTAGAAGATCTAAGGAATGTTATTATGCTAATGATGAAGATCTTGAAGATAGTATAGAAAGAACTTATGTGAAAGTGATACTGAGATTAATGATGAAATAGGATTTGTAGCAATTAAAGAAGAGAATTCTGAATCTGATGTTAAGGAAGAAAAAGCATTAGTTTCCCAAGTTGAAAAGAAAGCTGATTGGATTATAGATAGTGGTTGTTCACATCATATGAATGGTGACATGATGAAGTTCATAAAGTTTAACAATTATGATGGAGGAATTGTTAGAGTTGGTAACAATGCACCTTGTTTGATTAAAGTTATAGGATCTATTACTCTTGATGGAAAGACTAATACTGATGATGTTTACTTTGTTGATGGATTGAAACATAATCTTTTGAGTGTTGGACAATTAGTGGATAAGGGATATCAAGTTTGGTTTACTGAGAAAACTTGTTTGATAAAGAATAAAGATGAAAATCTGATTGGAACTGGATCTAGAACCAGAGGTAATGTATTTCAGTTGAATCCTATTGAAATGACATGTTTGATTACTAAAATTGATGACAGTTGGTTATGGCATAGAAGGTTTTGTCATATAAACTTTGATAACATTGTGAAAGTGAGTACTACACTTGTAGTAAGGGATTTGCCTAAAATTATGAAGCCTACTAACATGATTTGCAAAGAATGTGTGATGGCTAAGAAAAAGAGATGTTCATTTCCTAGTAAGAAGTTTACATCGACAGAGAAGTTGGAGATTGTTCATACAGACTTGAGCGGTCCTACCAGGACTAGAGGATTCTATGGAGAAAGGTATTTTATGATTCTTGTTGATGATTTTACAAGAATGATGTGGATTGCATTTCTGAAAGAAAAATCTGAAGCATTTGATAAGTTTAAGATCATTAAGAATAAAGTTGAGAATGAATCTGGAATGAAGATTAAATGTTTGAGATCTGATAGAGGTGGAGAATTTACTTCTAGAGAGTTTAACACTTTTTGTGAAGTGAATGGTATTAAGAGACAGTTTTTAGCCCCTAGAACACCTGAACCAAATGGTATTTTAGAAAGAAGAAACAATTTAGTGACTGAAGCAGCAAGAGCTATGCTATTTGAGAATGATTTGGCAAAGACATTTTGGAAAGAAGCAGTGAATACAACAGTATATACAATGAACAGAGTACAAATCATAGCAGACACAAACAAGACACCTTATGAATTATGGTTTGGACATGCACCCTCAGTTAAGTATTTTATAATTTTTGGAAGCAAATGTTATATAAAGAGAGATGATGATATTGGAAAGTTTGATCCTAGAAGTGATGAAGGTATTTTTCTTGGATATTCTTTGAAGAGAAAAGCATATAGATGTTACAATAAGAGAACTAAAACTATTGTTGAAAGTGCAAATGTTAAAGTTGATGAGAAGTTTAAAATTTAGGAAAGAATGCTTGACTATGAATTTGATGAAGAAGCTCATCCTCAGCCTAACATTGAAACTACTGAATTATTCTATGAGACTGACAGTGAATTATTGAATGAGAGTCTTGCAGAAGAAACCAGAGAGGAATCTAGAGAAGAATCTATAGTTGAAGCAAGATCTGTAACTATTGAACCGAACAGGTATATATCAAGACATCATCTTGTTGAACAAGTTATTGGAAGTTTGGACAGACGAGTTTTGACTCGGAATAAGGTACATTTATGTTTGATTTCTCAAATTGAACTTAAATCTACTAGTGAAGCTTGTGAAGATGAACATTGGATTAATGCTATGAAAGAAGAACTAGATCAAATTGAAAAGAACAAGACATGGGAATTGGTCCCTAGACCTAAAGACAAGAATGTGATTGGAACTAAATGGGTATTTAGAAACAAGATGAATGAACAAGGAGAAGTAGTAAGAAACAAAGAAAGATTAGTTTGTAAAGGATACTCACAGCAAGAAGGAATTGATTATGAAGAAACTTTTGCACTTGTGGCAAGAATTGAAGCAGTAAGAATGTTCTTGGCCTATGCATCTTTTAAGAAATTTAAAGTGTATCAGATGGATGTGAAGTCAACATTTTTGAATGGAGAATTGGAAGAAGTCTACATTGAACAGCCTGAAGGTTTTCCTTTGACTCAAGAAGGAGATATGGTATGTAAACTAAAAAAAACATTATATGGACTAAAGCAAGCACCTAGAACTTGGTATGCTAGACTGGATAAGTATTTGTTGAAATTGGGATTTACTAAAGGAACAACTAATAGCAATTTGTACATAAAAGAAATTGAAAATGGTTTGTTGATTATAGTTATTTTTGTTGATGACATTATCTTTGGAGGAGAAGATGAAGCTAGTGACAAATTTACTGATGAAATGAAGACTAAATTTGAAATGAGTATGATTGGTGAGATGAAATACTTTTTGGGATTATAGATAACACAGAATAGTGATGGTATCTTTGTATGTCAGACAAAGTACTTGAATGATTTGCTAAAAAGATTTGGAATGGAAAATTGTAAACTAGTTGGAACACCTATGGTTACAGGACATAAACTATCTAGCAAAGATGAAACACCGACAGTTGAGCAGAAGAAATACAGATCCATGATTGGAGGATTGCAGTACTTAACACATACTAGACCAGATATACAACATTCAGTTGGAATGGTAGCAAGATTTCAAGCTGAACCTAGAGAGTCACATTATGCAGCAGTAAAGAGGATACTGAGATATTTAAGAGGTACAATGGACTATGGATTGTGGTATGAAAAATCTTATGATTTTACCCTATGTGCATATACAGATGCTGATTGGGGAGGTAGTGTTGATGACAAGAAAAGCACCAGTGGTGGAGCCTTTTTTCTTGGAGGAAGATTAGTTTGTTGGCTAAGCAAGAAGTAGAATTGTATTTCACAGAGCACAACAGAAGCATAGTATGTAGCAACAGCAAACAATTGTAACCAGATAATTTGGATGAAGCAGATGCTGAAGGATATTGGAATTAGGTTTGTTGAGCCTGTTGTCATACATTGTGACAACACCAGTACAGTTAGTATGTCTAAGAATCTTGTTTTACATTCTAAGACTAAGCATATAGAGATCAAGTATCATGTTGTAAGAGAGAAAGTTGCTGAAAAAGAAGTCAGACTGGAGTACATAAGCACAAAGGAACAGATAGCAAACATATTTACAAAGCCTTTGCCTAAGGATACATTTGAGTATTTGAGAGGTATGCTTGGGGTTATGGCCCAGCCTACTTTTGAGTAATGATGTAGTTGGTTGCATCTGTCCAATGGTATATGAGCCCTATCTTTCTTCTAGATTGGATGTTGGTACTTCCTCTATGGGGGAGAATGTGAGCCGAGTCATGAGGACTCTTGTGAATGTATCTTCTAAACAATGTCTATTGACATTGAGTTGTTGTTGACATAGTGATGAAATTTTTGTCATTGATGTCAATGGGGGAGAAGTGTATATGAAAAACCACTTGTACCATTTGTTGGAGAGAACTGAATAGGATAACGAAGCAAGATTTGAAATGTTTGTCAAAGTAGTAGTATTGGATTTTTGGAACATTGGATGTTTTTCATCTATGTTTCCATTAATGCCAATGGGGGAGATTGTTAGGAAGGAATGCTAGATGTTGGCAATTGTTCTGTAGTAGTTGTTGTTGCATTCATGACTATGATTGTCATTGATGTCAACACAGTGATCTTCTGGACACTAGCAGAGAAGCAGACAATGTTTTGATTAGCGCACGTGGGATATTGTAGTTGGAGCTATGTGATGTTGAGGTTATATTCTTTGATATGTTATTTGTCTATGGTTAAGAGCGTAGATAGAAATTCTTTTACTCATAGAAGTTATGAGCATTTTGGTGGAAGCAGTATTCAGGCAGTGTTCCTGAGTAGCGGTTTGTGGAAATTGGATGATATCTCCTAATCGGGATGGAATCTAGTTTTGCGCAGTTAAAGGGAAGGTTGAGACACATTGATAGTGACGTGGTTCACAACACAAACTTTGAGGTCACACGAGTGAAGAGTTATTATATTTGGAAGCTAACAGTTTTGTGTAATTTTGATGTAGCGTGTGGAAACTCTTATTTTGTATTTGTGTGCCGACTCATTTGTAATTATTTGAGTGTGGTATAAAGGAAGGAATGTTTTTCTTTATTGAATGTAGAGTGGTAGTAATGTGAAAGAAGTGTGAGTATGGTATGGGTGAATGCGAATGTAAGCATGAAGTGAAGAAAAGAGCTAATGAAGTTGTGAAAGCAAAATTGTGAAGGAAGACATGTGAAGTACAGAGATCTGGAATTGAGATCTGGTGTAGTAGTGAGTGCAGTTTGGCATAGTAAGGAGGTAACATATTTCATATTATTCTACTGAATAATATTAAGATCATTTGGATAGTGTGTTCAATGATCTTACCCTGAAGCTGTTTGGGCAGTGGGTCCTTCTGTCTTCCATAACTCCTAACAGGGTTAGAATCTTTTAACAGGGATTCAAAATCTCCTAACATGGATTCATATGTACTGAATGTATTTCATAAGACTCCTAACAGAGTCCATCCTTTTACAAGGAATATTTATATTAGTGCATCTTTTGTGGGCATCATTCCCACCGGGGTTTACTCTTTGATCAAGAGGTTCCCTAGTCAACATATCTTGTGTTATTGTGTCATTGTGTATGAATATCTTTCTATGGTTGGTAATTACATTGCTTACATGGTTAAATGTTGTTGAAGTTGATAAAGGTTATAATTATCTGATAACTGATTCATCCCCCCCTCTCAGTTATCTTGGTGGACTTTACTTTCTAACAAGCTTACCCCCTGCGCTTAGCTTAAGGGGGGGGTGTTAGAATAATATTTAGTATGCTTACTAATTAAATCATATTGATTTAATTAGTTAAGTTATTACTCTTTAGTGCTTAAGCTTTCTGTTAGGTGCATTAATAATTAATTGTTTTATTAATTATTAATGTGCAACCTAGCTTTTTTAGGCTTTAGGGTTTTGTTCACCTTTATAGGTTGAACCTTGTAATTCTTTTTTATTAACTTGGATCATAATTTTTCTCTCACATTTTGAGTAACTTATGAGTTTTGCCTTTTGCTTCTTTCTGCTTCTCTCTTGTGACAGGTTATTTGCATGCAGGTATTCTTGGTGTTATGTGGATTTGTATCTCTCAAATCCTACACCCCTTATGGATTGGTGCCTCCACTTGGTTAGGGTTTTTTAGATATTTTTAAAGGATTTTATCATCCTATTGATCTATTTGGATTTTTTCTTTTATAGGCTTACCCTTTGTTTTGCAAATCTAAGTAACTATTGAATATGAGTTAAGATTCTATTTTGCAGGTTTAACATTGCGGTTTTGTAGGTTTTGTTGATCAACACCTTTCCCTATAGATTAGTTCCTTTTCCTATAGATTTGTTCCTTCACTTTTGAGAATTAAAAAAATTAAAATATTTGTGGTTGCAGTGATTTTAAATTTATGTGCTTGTTTTAGGTTAGCTCACACTTCAATTTCTAAAGTTTGATAAACAAGTGTTTGGTGTGTTTTGTGCACTTGCACACTTTGTGTTTAGATCCCAAGCTGTTGTGAAAGTATCCTCCCCCCTCACATGTTCTTGTGAACTCGGCTGTAAGAGAAATCATAATATCATATTTTTATTTTTAGAAGACATGTCTTTGGAGAAGTGTTAATCACTACAAAAAGAAAGACCTAAAGTGGTATTTCCTTTGGGCCACTATATTAAAAGAGAAAAGGAAAAATTTGGAGTTCAAACCTGTGATTACATGTAGAGAGTGTCAATTTGAAGGGTTGATGTATCTGTTGGAATATTCTTGAGCATGTCAGAGTTTTGGATTTGGGTGTGTTGGCATTAATATTTTATCATTGACGTCAACATACTAGTTACTATTTTAAACAACATGTTTAATACATTTGGTATGGAGGATTTCAATTGATCAGATGCTATGTTGAAGATCTTGAGTTGCGACCATGAGGTATTGTTCAGAGGTGTCTGTAGATCATCTACAGAGGTTGGTATGACAGTTTGAGTAAGGAATGATCGAGTTGGTGGTTGTTGGTGTCACAGTATTCCTATGAACAATGGATGAGTATTTGGTTGGTATGACTAGGATTTGATGTTTTAGAGGTTGAGAAGCTGGTGATTGCATGGTGCCTTATCATTGTGTTCACAACTAGTGTTCATGATTTTGAGTACAACAAGCTATATTTTGTTATGACTCAGTTCAATATCTTAGTGTTCTTGTTGATCAGAGATAAAGATGAGTTTGGATTTTTTATTGGAGATGATGTGAAGGTTCTAAATGTTATTCATGTTACTTGTTGATTTTATTGGAATGTGTGATGATTATATTATTGTTCCACATTGATTGAGGTGATTATATTTGTGGTTTTGGTAGCATGTTAATGTTTCTTCTTTTGGGTACTTATCAACTTGATGGAGTAACATGTTGTGATTCTTGGTGTTGCATTGGTAGTGGTATAGCATGTTCAAGGTTGAAGATTTAGGTCCTATATAAGTCTTCACCAACTTGATTTGGATCATATTGGTGATTGAGCATATTACTTATAGCTTTTATTGTAATAGATCTTAGCCGACCTAGTGGAGGATTATTTTTTATAATCAGTATAAATGAAAGATAATTTTGTAAAATTGAGACGACGTATGTGAGAGAGAGGTGTATGTATATGTGTGTTATGCACTTAAGGAAATTTTTTTACATCATTGGAATAATTTGGCAAAGGAGATGCTATTTGTTAGTTCAGTTGTAATGGATTATATGTCCACCCTGTTGTATTAAAGATAGATTGGTGAACCCAATTGAGGGCCAGATCTAAGATTCTATTATGAGTAGTGAGCTTTGGACATCGAGCCTACAAATTGGGCTATAAGCTTGTGGTTACAAGTGCATCCATTTTTCTCTATTTCTCTCTTAACTAGGTATTATTTTTAACATAGTACACTCATCTAGTGGGTTTGACTCCCATCGGGGTTTTCCCTTAACTAGGTTTCCTCAAGAAAAAATCTTGGTGTTATGTGTTATATATTGTGGATCTTGCATTACTATTTATCTTTTAGATCTAGGTGGCTAAAGTGGAATTAAAGTAATTAGGTAAACACAATTGATTCACCCCACCTTAGTTGTGATTGCATCCTTTTGGGCCCAACAATTGGTATCAGAGCTAAGTCCTTTTGAAGAAGCTTGACCGCTTGAAGGAGATCTGTCATGGCATGTATGAGAAAAGAGGGTTCAAAGTTTGATGGAAACAACTACCTGATTTGGAAGGATTGGATGACTACCGACTTGATATGCATGAGAATAGGAAATGAATACTAGAAGATCACTGAGAAGCCTTATACTTTTTTGAATGACTTAACAAATGCTACTGCAGATGAAAAGAAAAAATTTAAGGAGAACATGTTAGCAAGGGAAGCTTTGATCAGTGCCTTATCTGATTCAGAATATTCACACATTTATGGATTTAGGGCTGCACATGAGGCATGGTCAAAATTAGAAAATATATGAAGCTGATACTTATGTTAAGCAAGGTAAGTTTCAAGGACTAAAAACAATATATGAAGATGAGTGAAGGAGAAAATGCCTCAGTTTATTGACACAGAGTGAATGATCTAGTTTGTGAAATTAGATATGCCAGTGGTACCTTGACAGACAATGAAGTTGTTGACAATATTATGAGATCTTTGTTTGCATTTTACAATGAGAAAGTTGTTTCTATTAAAGAATTGAGAACTACAAGACCAGTTTCAAGAGAAGTTTTGGCAGGAAGACTCTGTTCCTATGTGATGATTGCACTTAGTAAGGAACTTTCAAAGGTTGAGACTACATTCAAAGCAAGTGTGACCAAGTATGACCAGGGAGAAAGCTCCACAAAGATGAAATTCAAACACTATGCTAATGATTGGGAAGAAATCATGGAAGAAGAAAGGAATATTGATGAACTTGAAGCCTTGATTGCAAGAAGACTACCTAAGGGCTCTAGTAAGTATGAAGGAAGATTACCTTTGAAATGTTTCAATTGTAATAAGATTGGTCATATTGCATCTAGATGAACAAAAATTACAAGGAGGCTAGAGATAAATCTAATAAATATCATTCTAAGAGTCATAAATGATTTTATGTTGCTGAAGAAGATATGACTAATGATGAATTCATTTCTAGTGAGGACAAAATTTTGTTTATTGCTATGAAAGAAGATAATCCTAATAAATAAAAAATATAGTTTCACGAGTTGGTAAAAGAGATGAATGGGTCATTGATAGTGGATGCTCACATCATATGACTGGTGATAAAGATAAGTTTTTGAAGCTTGAAGACTATGATGGAGGTGTTGTTAGATTCGGTAACAACACTCCTTTTTTGATTAAAGGAAAATGACCTATTAGTCTTGCTGGTAAAAATATTACCGATGATGTCTTATATGTTGAAGATCTAAGTCATAACTTGTTGAGTGTTGGAAAACTATTGGATAAAGGTTGAAAATTGGAATTTATGGATGGAATCTACAAGATCATTGGAAGAACATGAAATATTATTGCATTAGGTACATAGATTTTTGGTAATCTATTTCATTTGAGAACTATTGAGAATAAGTGTTTGATTGATAAGATTGACGATTGTTGGTTATGGGATAGAAGAATTTTTCATGTGAACTTTAATAATATGGTGAAAATTAACACTACTTATGTTGTGAGAGATTTACCTAAATTGATAAAGCCTAACAATATGTGAAAAGAATGTCAATTGGGAAAGTTAACTATACCTACTTTCAAGAATAAGACATATTCTTTAAATGGATTGCTGGATTTAGTGCATACAAAACTATGTGGTCCTACTAAGACAAGAAGTTATTTTGGTGATAGATACTTTATGCTATTTGTTGATGACCATTCAAGGATGATGTGGATTACATTTTTGGAAGAGAAATCAGAAGCTTTTCAAAAAATTTTGATATTACAGATACCGGTGGAGACAAAATCCAAAAGAAGATTGAAGTGTCTGAGATCAGACAGAGGTGGATAATTTACATCTGATAAGTTTTATGCATCAAAATTTCAGATCATACTACATGATCCATCATCAGGATGCAAGAGAGCAAGAGGAACATAAGATGTGATGCAGGAGCATCTTGGGTCTTTGGCAATCTTGCATCAACCAAAAACATTTTCTGATTTCTTTACTTGTTTTTTGTTGTTTTCTTTATATCTTTGCATTTGATGGTTTCATGGTGTGAAAAGATTACATTATGTTGGGGACCTATTTTGGAACCTTCTCCTATGAGCATATCAAGTTTGGATGGACTATTTCAAAGTTACAGCTATTTTCCTTGCCGTCAGAATAGTGTTTTCCTACAGTTTTGGTGCTGATTGTTCATGTTGGTTCTCTTGATCCATAAGGAATTTTATTTTTCTCACTTAAGGAATTTAAGAGGACCTAAATTAATACCATTTTCAAAGAGCACAACTTCCAATTGAATATGAGTCAAAAGTTGTGGCCTTTTTGGCACAAGACCTATTTTTTGCCAGTTTCACGTCCGAGCGGTTCCTACAGTTTTGGTGCTGATTGTTCATGTTGGCGACCTTGATCTATAAGGAATTTTATTTTGTGCACTTAAGGAGTTAAAGTGGACCTAAATTAATATCATTTCCCAAGAGCGCAAACTCCAATTCATTATGAGTAAAAATTTATGCCTATTTTGCCTTAGGACCTATTTCCTGCCAGTTTTTGGGTGAAACGTGTGGTGTTTCTTCTTGCGATGTTCCATGTGCTCATATGGGACCTTGCACACTTAAAGGCATGTTCTCGGGTCAAGTTAGGACCTAAATCCAAAGGCACATCAATTTATATTCATTCTAGCATTAGTTTTGGTTTAAATCTTGAGACTGGACCTATATTGTAATTAAATGCCTGACTGACCGACCTGTGGCTTAGCTGGCTATATAAGGAGTCTAGATTGATGTAGTAGATCATCAGGGAGATCATGGGTAAGATATAGGAAGGATTATCAAGATACATCATTGGAGAAAAAGATAGGATGCAAGCTGTAATTCTGAATTCATAATTCTCATTGTATAAGGCCGAAACCCGGAAGGCCTCACAACTGGGCATGTTGAAAGAAATAATATAATTCTCTGTTGTTGCTGCCAGTTGATTGTCTCATATCCATTGTGTTTCCATTGATTTCATGTGAATTATGTTGCTTCTATTTTTTAACTTTGAGCAAGGGTTTGTTGTGGATTCAAGTGGACTCAATTTTGCTTGATTCTGCTTGTATCTACCCTGCCCCTGCATCAAGTGGTATCAGAGCGAGTTCTTTCTTGTGGATTGGATCATGGAGAACCTTATTGGATTTGGTTGTAGGGTGGTAGATCTCAGATCTGACCTATAACTTGTAGAAGGTTAAGATCTTGCTGGAACCTGATTGTCAAGATGGTTCGTGGTAGAGGAAATGATAATGCTATCATGGATATGTTGAGGCAAATTGCAACTAGGCTTGAAGCTGTAGAGATAGCCTAGAGAAGAGGAGCACATCTTGAAGATGTTAGTGATGAAAAAGAAGAAGCAACACCTAATGCTGAACCTGAAGTTGAACAAGATGAGGAAAGACTTTTGAGAGTTTTGTCTAAGGCTAACTCCAGATCTGCAGTTGAAGTTGCTTGCTATGATGGAAGACTTGAGACCGATACACTTTTGGATTGGATCTCTGATATGGATAAATACTTTGAGTATGAAGGTACTCCTAATAATAAGAAGGTTAAGATAGCAATCACAAAGTTGAAAGGGCATGCATCTCTTTGGTGGGATCATTTGCAAACTGAGAGACAGAAGAGAGGAAAAGAAAAGATCAAAACATGGATGAAGATGCTTGGAAAGATGAAGAAGAAGTTTCTTCCAGCTGACTACCAAGTTAGTCTGATGAGAAAGATGCAAAATCTGAGACAAAAGGACATGAGTGTGAAAGAATATACTGAGGAATTTTACAAATTGGATATTAGATCTGGACATGTGGATGATGAAGTTGAGAAGGTGGCTAGATATCTGAATGGCCTAAGGACATCTATTCAAGATGAGATTAGTTATGTGAAGATTGATAGTGTGGAAGAAGCATACCAATTTTCTTTGAAGGTTGAAGAAAGATTGACAAAAAGACATGATCAAAGACAGAGAGGAAGAGGTGGCAGATTTTAGAGAAGTAGAGGCAGATTTGATGGAGAAAGTAGCAGATCTAAAAATTTAGTACAAGATAAAGGAGGGGAAGATGACCCTACTGGTAAAAGAGGTAATTAATCTAGAGGTAGTTATACTAGTTACTCTAGGAATAACAATAATGGTAGAAGGGAAGAGAAATCTTGGTTTAAAGGTACTTGTTACAAATGTGGTGAAGAAGGACATAGAGCTTTTGAATGTACTAACTCTGGAAAGAAGACTGGAGGTAATGGTAGAAATAATTTGGCTTGTGAAGAAGTTGAGGAAATGTCTAATGAACCTGAACATGGTAAGAACTTGATGCTAAGAAGGATCTTGTGTAATGAAGAAGCTGATAAGGAACCTATTTTGAGGAAAAGTTTGTTCAGAACCAGATGTAAGATTGCTGACAAATGTTGCAAGGTAATCATTGATAGTGGAAGTTTTGATAATTTGGCATCTGAAGAGCTGGTTAACAAGTTGTAGTTGCAGAGATTGAAACATCCTAAGCCTTACCATATTGCTTTGATCCAGAAGGAGCATAAACTACTTGTAAGTGAACAATGCCTTGTTAAATTCAAAATTGGGAATTATCATGATGAAGTCTTGTGTGATATTATGCCTATGGATTGTTGTCATATTCTTTTGGGTAGACCTTGGCAGTATGATAGGAAAGCTTTGCATGATGGTAGATTGAATCAATATACTGTTTGGATGGATGGAAAGAAACAAGTATTGTTGCCTTTGGTAGAGAAGTTTGATGAAGGTCACTGTACTACAGTCAGAGTATGTTTGTTTTATGATAAAACATTTACAAAAGAAATGAAAGAACATAAGAGTGGACAGTCAAATAAGGTTGCTGATGCCTTGAGCAGAAGAAGAAATTTGCTGACAGAAATGAGAGTTGAAGTACTTGGTTTTGATGATTTGAAGTATTTGTATGAGGCTGACATTGATTTTTCAAAGCCTTGGAAATCTTGTAAAGAACACACAATGAGTGATAAGTGGTCTGATTATTTCATTCAAGAAGACATGTTGTTTAAAGGAGTTCAGTTATGCATACCTAGAGGATCTACAAGAGATAACATAATGAAGGAGAAACATAGTGGTGGACTTGCTGGACATTTTGCGATTGATAAGACAGTGAATTTGATTTTAGAAAGATACTTTTGGCCATAGATTTACAGAGATGTACATAGAATGGTTAGAGGTCGCAGAATTTGTCAAGTAGCAAAAGGAACTAGTCAAAATTTGGGATTGTATACACCTTTTCCTATACCTGATAGACCTTGGGAAGATGTGAGTATGGACTTTGTTCTTGGATTTCCTGGAACTCAGAGAGGTAATGATTCTATTTTGGTAGTGGTTGATATATTTTCTAAGATGGCTCATTTCATACCTTGTAAGAAGACATCTGATGCATTGCATGTAGCTGAATTATTCTTCAAGGAAGTGGTAAGATTGCATGGTTTGCCTAAATCTATTGTTTCAGACAGAGATACTAAGTTTACTGGTTATTTTTGGAGCACACTTTGGAAGAAGATGAATACTGATTTGAAGTTTAGTTCTACATTTCACCCTCAGACAGATGGACAGACTGAAGTTGTGAATAGAAGTTTGGGAAACTTGTTGAGATGTTTAGTTGGAGAGAAACCTGCTAATTGGGATTTGATTTTGGCACAAGGAGAGTTTGCATATAATAATTTAGTGAATAGAAGCACTAAGAAGACACCATTTGAGATTGTTAATGGATTTCATCCTAAGGGAACCATGGAGCTGAGAGATTTACCTACTGAGACCAGAAGAAGTGCTGAAGCTGATCATTTTGCAGAATACATGAGAACTTTACATGATGAAGTTAAAAAGAATTTGGAGGACAGTAATCTAAAATATAAACAAAGAGCAGATAAGAGAAGGAGACATAAATCTTTTGAAGTTGGAGATGAGGTTATGATTCATTTGAAGAAGAATAGCGATAGCATTGAAAAGATCTTGAATAGCAGAGTTGGCAGGAGTACAAGAGGAAAAGACTACATGGAATATCTAGTTCAGTGGAAAGACAAGCCAGTTGAGGACAGTTCATGGATTACACAAGCTGAGTTGGAGCTTTATGATTCAAGTCAGAGTATGAGTAGTGCCTAATGTGGACATCAGTTCTTTATTTACCCTAGGTGTCTGATGCAGGAGCATCTTGGGTCTTTGGCAATCTTGCATCAACCAAAAACATTTTCTAATTTCTGTACCTATTTGCTGTTGTTTTCTTTATATCTTTGAATTTGATGGTTTCATGGTGTGAAAAGCTTACATTATGTTGGGGACCTATTTGGGAACCTTCTCCTATGAGCACATCAAGTTTGGATGGACTATTTCAAAGTTACAGCTATTTTCCTTGCCGTCGGAATAATGTTTTCCTGCAGTTTTGGTGCTGATTTTTCATGTTGGTTCTCTTGATACATAAGGAATTTTCCTTTGTGAACTTAAGGAATTGAAGAGGACCTAAATTGATACCATTTTACAAGATTGCAGCTTCCAATTCATTATGAGTCAAAATTTATGGCCTTTTTGGCACAGGACCTATTTTCTGCCAGTTTCACGTCTGAGAGGTTCCTATAGTTTTGGTGCTGATTGTTCATGTTGGAGACCTTGATCTATAAGGAATTTTATTTTGTGCACTTAAGGACTTAAATTGGACCTAAATTAATATCATTTCCCAAGAGCGCAAACTCCAATTCATTATGAGTAAAAAGTTATGCCTATTTTGCCTCAGGACCTATTTCCTGCCATTTTTTGGGTGAAACGTGTGGTGTTTCTTCTTGCGATGTTCCATGTGCTCATATGGGACCTTGCGCACCTAAAGGCATGTTATCGGGTCAATTTAGGACCTAAATCCAAAGGTGCATCAATTTATATTCATTCTAGCATTAGTTTTGGTTTAAATCTTGAGACTGGACCTATATTGTAATTAAATGCCTGACTGGCCGACCTGTGGCTTAGCTGGCTATATAAGGAGTCTAGATTGATGTAGTAGATCATCAGGGAGATCATGGGAAATATATAGGAAGGATTATCAAGATACATCATTGGAGAAAAAGATAGGATGCAAGCTGTAATTCTGAATTCATAATTCTCATTGTATAAGGCTGAAACTCGGAAGGCCTCACAACCGGGCATGTTGAAAGAAATAATATAATTCTCTGTTGTTTCTGCCAGTTGATTGTCTCATATCCATTGTGTTTCCATTGATTTCATGTGAATTATATTGCTTCTATTTTTTAACTTTGAGCAAGGGTTTGTTGTGGATTCAAGTGGACTCAATTCTGCTTGATTCTGCTTGTATCTACCCTGCCCCTACGTCAAGATGGTAGATTATAGATCTAGAAAATAATAAAAAGAAGAGGAGGGAGAAAGGAAGAGAAGAGAGAGAAGGGAGGTACACAAAGATAAAAAATAAAATATAAAAAATGACCAAATCTTCACCTAATCACCAATGAAAATAAAAAAGGCATCACCCCTAATAATAAAGAGACAAAAATATGAAAATAAGTAAGTAAATAACTACACAAAACATAAAATAGAAGAATGAGCATACATGACTACAAGAAAAATGCATGAGAATAAACCAAAGTGCAGATAAATAAATACCAAAGTAATAATACTAAAAAACAAGTAAATAAAAAATGCACAAGAGTGCAATACATGTATATATAAAAAGAAAAGAAAACTAAAATAAATATTAAAATATTTGGATAAATAAATTATTATACATAAACAAACAAAAAACATAATAAGGCATAAAAAGGCCAAAGCATAAGCAAAATACAAAGTCAGCTGTGTGTGTGTACACACACACACACACACACACACACACACTAGTCCTAGTTATGTCAGGATAGTCATGTTCCTTCGCTCACCAACACCATTTTGTTGTGGGGTTTGCGGAGCATATGCTGTCTTTTTATCCCATATTTATTCTTTTTTACATATTTACTTCCTTTTGATTTTAATTATTTTAGTTTTACTTTTTGGTTTGTGTGTGCGTGTGTGTGTATAATACTTTGGTATGGTCATGGTCATACTCCTACTTTGAAATACTTTAGAAATTTTGGAAGTAAATTGTACATTAAGAGGGATGAAGATATTGGAAAGTTTGATCCTAGAAGTGATGAAGGAATGTTTCTTGGATATTTTACAAAGAGCAAGGCATATAAATGTTATAACTATAGACTAAAGAATATTGTTGCAAGTGAAAATGTCATAGTTGATGAGAATGAGCAGAGATCAGAAAAAATTTACAGAATGACATGACTAAAGAAGACAATTAGATTGTGGAAGTGCATAACCAGAATAAGGATGAATCAAAAGAGTAGAAAGAACCGAAAGAAAATGAAGTGGATATTAACACCGAGGGGTCTTCTACACAGTCGACACCGAAAGATCCAATGTATGTAAGGATCAATCATTTTGAAGATGTCATTATTGGTGATAAGAATAGATGTGTTCAAACTAGAGAAGAATTGTTAGAGATGAAACACGTTTTCTGTATGAATTTGAGCCTAAATATTTTAAAGAAGCATGTATTTATGAGAATTGGATGAAAGAAATGAAAGAGAAACTTGATAAGATTGAAAAGAACAAGACTTGGATTCTTGTTCCCATACCTATTGACAAAAGTGTGATCGATACTAAATGGGTACATTAAAAAAAAAGATGAATGAAGATGGTAAAATGGTTCATAACAAAGAAAGACTAGTATGCAAAGGATATTCACAAATGGAAAGTATTGATTTTATTGAGACTTTTCCTCCTATACCTAGACTTGAAGCTATTAGACTACTTCTTGCATATGCAAGTTATAAAAGATTTAAGGTCTATCAGATGGATGTGAAGTTTGCATTCTTAAATGGTGAACTAGAGAAAGATGTTTATATTGAGCAACCTGATGGTTTTACTCTAACTGAAGAAGGAGATATGGTTTGTAAATTGCAGAAAGCCTTGTATAGATTAAAGCAAGCACCTAGAGCCTAGTATGTTAGACTGGAAACATACTTGTCAAATATTGGTTTCAATAAAGGAACTACAAATAGTAACTTATATTTCAAAATAATTGATTATAATGTCTTGATTGCTGAAGCATTTTTTGATGATATCATGTTTGGTGGAAATGACGAGTTGAGTAGAAGTTTGGCTGATGAAATGCAAAAAGAATTTGAGATTTCTATGATAGGTGAAATGAAATTCTTTCTTGTATTGCAAATTACATAACTAGATAAAGGAATTTTTATTACTCAGTCCAAGTATGTCAGAGAATTATTGAAGAAATTTGGTATGGGAGACTCAAAAATGGTAGGAATACTTATGGTTATTGGTTGCAAGATGACTATGGATGATGATTCCCCTTATGTTAATCATACATTGTACAGATCTATGACTGGTGGACTGTAATATCTAACTCACTCTAGACTAGACATATCAAATGTTGTTGGAATTGTTGCAAGATTTCAAGCTGAACCGAAGGAATGTCATATGGTTGTTGTAAAAATAATTTTCAAATACTTGAAGGGTATATTTTACTATAGATTATGGTATGAAAAATATGATGACTTTACTCTATGTGCATACACTGATGCTGATTGGGCATGCAATATGGATGATAGAAGAAGCACTTGTGGAGGTGCATTCTTTCTGGGTAAGAAACTAGTTTCTTGGACTAGTAAGAAGCAATATTGTATTTCTCAATCTACTGCTAAAGCTGAGTATGTTGATGCTGCAATTAACTGTAATCAAACTATTTGGATGAAGAAAATATTGAAGGACATAAAGATAAACATTGATGAACCTATTGTTATTCACTATGATAATTCTAGTGCTATAAATATCTCAAAGAATCTTGTTTTGCATTCAAAGACAAAGCATATTTCTATTAAATATCATGTATTGAGGAATAAAGTTAATGAAAAGGAAGTGAATCTAGAATTTGTGTCTTTTAAGGAATATATTGTTGACAGCTTTACAAAGCCTTTGTTAAGGATACTTTTGAGAATCTCAAGGAAAATCTTGGGGTGATAGCCACTCCAGATCAGAGCTAATGATGCTAAGTATAACATCAATCTAGAGAAACTATCAGAACATTATTTGCTGGATTGATGAGATTTGGGGACTACTCCTTAGGGGGAGAAGTCTTATGGCTATTTCGTGGTTTGGTATTTTTGATATCTTTGGTCCTTTTCCATTGATGTCAAAGGGGGGAAGTTGTTTGAAAAATAGAAACTAGGGAGATTGTGAAGAGGTTTGAAGCTAGATATTCATAGTGATCAGGTGGATATATTGATGTCTTTGTGTATTGATCAGTTTTTCACTTCATATGTTGTCATCAATGCCAAAGGGGGATATTGTTGGAAGATTGTTGAGCATGTAAGAGTTTTGGATGTGGGTGTGTTGACATTAATGTTTTGTCATTGATGTCAATATAATAGTTTCTATTTCAGATAGTGTGTTCAGTGCATTCAGTATGAAGGATTTCAGTTGATCGGGTGCTATGTTGAAGGTCCCGAGTTGTGATCGTGAGGTATTGTTCATAGGTGTCTGTAGATTATCTAAAGAGGTTCAAAGAGGTTGGTATGATAGTTTGAGTAAGGAATGATCAAGTTACTGGTTGCTAGTGTCACAGTATTCCTATGAACACTGGATGAGTATTGGTTCAATATGACTAGGATTTAATGTTTAAGAGGTTGCAAAGCTGGTGATTGCATAATGCCTTATCATTGTGTTCTTGTTGATCAAAGATAAAGATGAGTTTTTATTTCTTATTGGAGATGATGTGAAGGTTATAAATGGTATTCATGTTTATTTTTTGTTTTCTTGCATCGTGTGATGCTCATGTTGTTGGTCCATATTGATTGAGGTGATCAGATTTGTTGTTTTGGTAGCGTGTTGGCATTTCTTTATTTGGGTACTGGTCAACTTGATAGAGTAACATGTTGTAATTCTTGGTGTTGCATCAACAATGGTATAACATGTTCGAGGTTGAATATTTGGGTCCTATCCAAGTCTTATCTAAATTGATTTGGATCGCCTTGGTGATTGAGCATATTGCTTATATCTTTTATTATAATAGGTCTTAGCCAAACCAATGGAGGATTATTATTAGTAATCGATATAAATGAAATATCATTTTGTAATTGAGATGATGTATGTGAGAGAGAGGTGTATGTATATGTATGTTATGCAATTAAGGAAGAGTTTTTACTTCATTGGAATTTTTTTGGCATAGGAGAGATGTTATTTACTAGTTCAATTTTAATGAACTATATATCCACCCTATTGTATTAAAGATAGATTGGTGAACTCGATTGAGGGCTAGACATGAGATTGAATTGTGAGTAGTGAGCTCTGGGCAATGCACCCAAAGATTGTGCTATAATCCTATGGTTGCAAGTGCATCATTTGTTCTCTATTTTTCTCTTAACCGAGCTGTAATTTTAACATAGTACACTCATCTAGTAGGTTTGAATCCCACCAAGGTTTTCCCTTAACCAAGTTTCCTTGAGAACAAATCTTGGTGTTCGGTGTTATATGTTGTGGATCTTGCATTACTGTTTATATTTTAGATCTAGGTGGCTAAAGTGGAATTAAAGTAATTAGGTACACACAACTGATTCCCTCCCCCCATCTTAGTTGTGCTTACCTCCTTTTGGGCCCAATAGTATGAGATTTTGAGGGTTGATTATCATATTAAGTGTCTTAGTCTTGAATGTGTGTTATGTAGGTGTGCTTGAATTGTGACTAGACACCTTATTATAGTAGCCCACCCTTTTTATTGGTTTGTGTCAATTTTAGTGCAAGGGACATGAATCATACCCTAAAAATACCCACCTTATGTATTTCCTTGAGTTGAGGCAGAAATTTTTAGGTTTTATAAAATAATTGAAATTTTTAGAAAGAGGGTGACATAGTCATGCCTCCAGCCCTAGGGAACTCTATGTGTCCTTCACTCACAATGAGAAGAATATAAAGCACTCCTTAAGGTGCCACATATTTTAGTTAAAGAAATACCAACTTGTGGGCTTGACTTCAATGTAATAAAGCCATTGACCTTTGATGTACAAAGTTCTTCAAGTGTTTTCAATTGTGCTAAGACCTATGGAGATTTGGGCTTTGAGGAGCCTTAACAATGCCCTTATTCATGTAATTCATTAAAAAAATCAAAATACATTGTGTCTTACTACTTTATGTGTGTGTTTCTTACTAGATCTATCACCAATAAATCAGAATTATCACAAACAATTAAAACTTTCCAAAACAACTTCATATTTTAGAGAAAACTATCACATTGATCTGCATTAGTGCCTATGATTTTCACTTTAGCACCTAGGCTTACAATCAACACCTGTGTCTGGCTACACATCTATTTCAAAACAATATAAAAAATCAATTAGTGCTTGAATGATAGGAATTTTCACATTTACCGCTTCCACTATGCTGAGGGGGATTGTGACCTTTTCACCTTCTACCTATGTCGACTCCTCTCCCCCATGAGATTTTCTGAGTGTAGCCATGTTACCTCCATGTTTGATCTACTAACCAAGGCCATTTGGGAATCGACTTTCCTTTCCATCCCCCATCGCCCTATCTTCAGATCTAAATGTTGGAACACTTGCCCCATGAGCCATTGGTATGACGATGACTGTAAAGCTTTCCATCGTAGATTACATTTGGCCTTTGAGTCCCTCCCTTCATATTTTGTTGATCTCCATTACTCCTACCACCGGTTTCTTCATGCGAAGAAACATTCTTTCATTGCTTCATAGTGAAAAGCCTTGTGTAACACACTTATCCATGATCCTAAGCTCTTTTGGCGTACCTTATTCCTGCGGCACCCCCCTCTACCCTCCATCATCGAACTTTCCTCCCTCATCTCCCACACCTCCACTCTCTATGACATCTCAGGCCAGCCTTCTCTCCACCTCATCCCACCCCCTCACTGCCATATCTTCACTGCATCCAGCATTCACGAGACTATCAGATCTAAGAGATGCAGTAGAGATGCCGAAGAAGATGGTTTTCAGGTGGAGCTCCTTAAGCTCGATATCACAGTGCTAGGCTCTTATCTTCCCACACTCTTTAATAGAGTGGTTTGCACTAGCTTTCCTGAGGCTTGGTCAAGACATGTGATTCATTCAATCCATAAGACTGGATCAATCTTGGACCCCGACAACTACAAAACCATCATGATTGGGAATACCTTTGCCAAACTCTATGCCACAAAATTGAACACTATTCTTTCTTCATAGCTTGACAAGTTGGACTGTAGGGCTAGAGGTCAAGCCAGTTTTTGTGCAGATTACTAAACCATGGACCACATTTTAACACTATGGGTGATCATTGAGGAGGCTTGCTATTACTCTATGAAATTTTATTGCTGCTTCATTGACATTCGTAAGGCATTTGATTTCGTCCCCCGAGTGGCCCTTTTTTAGAGACTTAGAGACATTGGGATATCTGAGATTCTTTTGACTTCCATTATGAGACTTTACGAGCATGTTGAGGGTAGATTCAACACTCTAGAGGGCTTATTAGACCCTATTTAGAGCACTATTAGGGTGAAATAGGGATGCCCTCTTTCCCCCACCTTATTTGGCATCTATATTGACAAGCTCGAGGGCTTCATCAAAGACTCGTATCTCCTAGGTGATGACTTATATTTACACTAGGTCTTAGTTTTCATTCTTCTTTTTGCTGATGACATGATTCTCTTAGCTTCCTCACCTGAGGGTCTCCAGAGAATTCTTGATATCTTGGCCTCCTTTTGTGATTTGAGATAGCTTGTGGTTAATCTGGGGAAGACACAAGTCATGGTCTTCAACTACTTGAAGACCTCTCATTTACACTTCTACTTCCAAGGATAGGAGATTGAGATTGCCTCCACATACACATACCTCGGGGTTAAGTTTTCTAGTCCTCGCTTTAGTTTGAGACCTGCTATTTAGCTTAGAATCAACAAAGAGATGGGTTACCTCACCATGATCGAGAGACAGTGCTTTAGACACAACTTTTAGGACACCTCATCCAAGTTATCCCTCCTGGATTATCTGGTTAGAACTACTGTACTCTATGGCTCTATTGTTTGGGGATCATCTCTTCTTGATTCTGACTGGGCCTCTATTGAGTGTATACAAACTCTCCTCCTTTGGTGTATCATCAGATGTCATCATACCACCTCCCACAACATCATCCTAGCTGAGTTTGGGGCTCATCCCTTTAGGTTGGGAGCCATCTTCAACCTGGTTTGGTTTCTTCACCACCTACATTTCTTCGCAGAATCTTCAGATGACTGGAGTAGATACTCTTACCTCACCTATTGCTCTTTTTTTGAGCTAGCTAGATCTAACACCTCCCCTAGAGCTCATTGTTGGTATGCTCAGGCCACTTCCCTTTTAGGTTCCATCAGGATTGATATTGATCACCTACCCCCCTTTGAATTTTCTTTGGATGCTCTAGTTCATCTTCTCCCCTCTAGACAGGAGTTGAATGAGCATGTCAGACTTGATATCTATAGGCAATATCATCTTGACTTGGATGAACCCTAGTGGGGGCTTACATTTGAGGATGGATTTTTATGCTAAGCACTTCGTACACATTCAGGATGGGATCATCGTTAGACCCAGATATTTATCACAACGTTGGTGCCATGCTCTTCGAATCACGTTGGGATCTTTCAGAGTCATCTCTCACTACCTACAAGCGTAGACTGATCATCACATTGACAGAGAGGATCACATTTGCTGTTTATGCACATTGTCTGAGATTGAGACTGAGGCACATTTCATTTTTTGCTGCCCTATACACTATGAGATTAGAGGGAGATTCTATTGCTTATTCAGAGATTGCATCTCCTTGAATTCCTTCTTTTGTTACTCTAACCAGAGATGTCTGGCACTCTATTTACGAGAGATGATACGACTTTGTGACTAGACCTTGCAACTTCTATTTCCCCAGAAGCAGGTCACCGAGCAGCTCATTATGGATTTCTTCTCACCCTCACCACTGGCTCGGGGTGTGAAGAGGCCCTCATCTACCTTTGCCATCAGTCACTCCTGACCCATGAGACCTCACAGTGCTTCTACCCATCAGCGATAGACCACTAGTAGATCATGATGACAGGTCCATACCCATATTCTTCCGAGTCACTATCCTTCTATGTTGGATTTCTTTCAGCTTAGGAAGGACCCCTAGTCCTTTCCCTAGTGGTTCTTGGTTCTTTGTTCTCTGCTTCTTCTTGTTTGGTTCCTTGTTCTTTTAACATGTTCCCTCGACCACTGTTTGGTGGTCCATTGGTTTCTTGCTATTTTGGCTGTATGATTCTTGTCCCATATACCCTTGTTGGTCTTCCATTGGACATTAATAAATTTATCTTATCTTATCTTATCTAACAATATGTATGTGCCTTGTGTTAGTCAATTACCAGCCCTCATCTATTAGCTAGTCCTTAGATTTACCAGTTTAACAATCTTAGTTTTACCAATCACTATCCTATAGCACCTCAGGTCTACTACATTGACACCTACACTTATCAACACCTCAAACATGTACATTAGAACATGCACCTATTTGAGATTAGCTTCATAAATCATCATCACTAGGGCTTATTTAGCTGGGTTTGTCAGTCCTATCTTGACCTTTCAATACATTTCTTCACCATTTAGTTTGCTTCATTACTTTTATCTAATCATATCAATCACATATCTTTTCAAATTTTTTTATCATAGGTTACCCTTGGTAAAATAGATCATATCATTTAGCTATCATTGTCAAATCCCTATCACTTGATATCCATCATCTTTACGTGTAGGACCATCTTGTAGTTGGAGTTTCTAATTGGATTTCAAGAGAGACTCATAGATGTTCTTTGGTTGGTTAGAGGAGTCCTAGAAATCCCTAGGAAATTTTTCTATTCTTGACATCCTTGGTGTTGTAGTAGTAGTAGTATTAGTAGTGTGGTAGGGAGATGTTCTCCCCAATCCCCCACATTCCAAAATGTTCCCATTCCAAAAATAGAGGGATTTTGGGGAGGGGGGGCACTTACCCATGGAACAATGCTACAAACTCCTCAATTTATCAAATATTATAGAATTATATTTTTATGACCTCATCACACAAACCAAACTAAACAAATTCTTTTCTTAGTGCAAGTTGAAACCAACCAAAGATTGGATATTGTTATTCTTGATTTCAACCTAGGCCAAATTATGGGGTATCCCCTATGAAATCAATTAATTTTGTAGCCTATAAAATTGAATACATTCTTTACAAGGCACTAGTTTTGTACTCATAAGCGTGAAAGTCATTTTATGTTGAAACAATGTCCTAACTTTGTATTTTGATAAGTTTTCCTCTTAAAAGCTCATATTTTCATATATTGTGTTGTTGGATTTCCCAAAACTTAAATCATACAAAGGGTGAAAATAAACATGTAATTTGGCTCTTGAGACCCGAATTACACATGCCATTCAAGTTCAAGACCCGAATTACATGATCATATATCTTATCTATGTGAATGGGTCTCTAAGATCTAATTGAATATTTATATTGCAACTTGAGTGTTATTGATGCCACTAACTAGTGGTACAATTTTAATAGGTTTAAAACTCTTTCATTTGTTTAATATCTTATTTTGAGTTTGTTATGAGTCTTTATGCCTTGCATTACACACCTATAGTCACATCTTCTCAACTCATGAGCTTTGTCTTCACTTTTTGAGATTTAGACCCCTCTTTAAATATTTTTGACATCTATTACTAAGTAAGAGGCTTTTATTTTCTTAGATTTGTGTTTTTTTTCCTATGGTTTCAAGAACCTAGGGTTTTGGTTTTATAATCTAGGGTTTAGGTTTCTATTATTGCATCATTTCTTTTTCCCAATTCTAGTGCTCATTTCTTTCTTTTTTTGTTGGTTTTTCTTTAAGTCGTTGATTCATTAATGGTAATCAGGTTAGAGAATCCTGATTACATGCTGATTTTGTGATTGGAATGTTGGAAAAATGGTCAGCGCTCCCCTCGGGATTCATGACATGGTTTAACAACCTCCTGTGTCTTCTATAAGTCTAGTGGTTGTATCGGGCATTAACAGGTCGATCTTTTGGTGCAACAACTACTACTACTTGTAACAAGTGGTATCAGAGCTTGGTCACAGGTTTGAATCCCCTCAGGTAACGCTGAGGGGGAGATCGTTGGAAAAATGGTTAGTGCTCCCCTCGAGATTTGTGACATGGATTAACAGCCTCCTGTGTCTTCTATAAGTCTAGTGGTTGTATCGGGCATTAACAGGTTGATCTTTTGGTGCAACGACAAGTACTACTTGTAACATGGAAGTCTCATAAATCTTGCAATCGGGTTTCAAGAGCCTGATTGCAAGACTAAACAATTTAAGCACATGCAATTGGTTCTCAAAACTTGATCACAAGGTTTTATTATATCAATCTTACTTTCCCTTGTGATCAAGGTTCTAAAACCTAATCACAAGGTGTATTTCACATTCACCCCTTGGAATTGGAGATTAGAACCCTGATCAGAAGGTACAACAAATTACAACTATAAAAGAATTGCAATCAGGTTCTTAGAAACTGATTGCAAGGTATTTATCTTGCATTGCTAAAAGGACATGCAGCGGGGTCTTAAAGAACTGATTGCATATTATATACCCAAAACACTTGCAGTCGAGTTTTGAAAACTGGAGTGCACATTGAATTACTACATTTCTCACTTGCAGTCAGGTTTTCAAAACCTAGCCGCATACTTGCCTTTCCACTTTGAATACATGCCCAGTTACATTTCACTCATGTAATCGGGTCTCTGAGACCTGATTACATATATACCCTTTATACTCCCTATGGACTTTTAATTCAGGACCCAAATTACAACTATTCCAAAACTTAGTCTTTTTTGACCTTCTTTTCAGTCCTATACACACTTTCCTCCAAATTTGGTAAATCAAGGAATTAGTCTTGGTTTTGTAGCACATCCATTACAATCAAACTACCTCTAACATTGATTTATCATCATAGTCCCATAGGATATACTCAGATGTCTGAAGAACTAATTCCTAGCTCAAAGAAAAAGATGAAGTAGTAGCTTCTTTACAAAAGTTTAAGAAATTTGTGGCCAAGAATGAGAATACGGAAGAAGCCTTGGATGACACTTAGAATATTTCCATATTTTCTAGTACATGTAGTACGCAATTTTTATTCGACATATCAAATGTAATGTTGAAAAATGCAATTACATGTGATCACATTACAACTCAAAATAGTTTAGGACTATAATGTGGAATAAGTCAAATTTAGTTATAACTCTCTCACCGTTTTCTGATAGCTCCTCATCTATACATATGAGGAAACCCATTGTATATTTATATTTTATGAAAGTAAGGAAACTCTATCAAAATTTGCAATGATATAAACTTTGATTTTTATACTACAAGTTTGATTTCAAATTAATAAAAGAGTGATTGAGTTTTCAATCTTTTTGTTGAAGCTTCATCTTATTCAATCATTATGTTCTTATATAATAGTGGTGGTATTATCTAAATTTAATTTGAGGTAGCTTTAAGAGTATTATTGTGATTTAAGAGAGCTTTAAATCTATTTTTTGTAGGCTTTGGGCTGCAAACTTCAAGTTTAAACAAACCAAAGTTAGTGCTTAAGTTGAGAGGGACTCAAAGTTTTTTTGCTATGATATTTCTTCCTTTATATATCTTGGGTCACATTATATTGGGAGTCTTTGTGCTGTCATTTATTTCAACTTTATTATCAAATATTTGTGGAAAGGTGCATAAGTCTTTGTGCTTATATTAATTTCTTAATAGGTTTAGTTTGACGGTATGCTTAAGGTTCCTCTTTTTTAAAAAAAAAATCTTATGCATATTGATATTATTGTTAACAAACATCCTTCTTGAAAAAAGAGGAAGTGATTAATTATAACACCCCAATCATAGTTTACTAATTAAGTGTTTAGTAGGTTTACATCAACAATAAGAAGGGTGCCCCCCCTTTCCAGAGGAAAGACTTCATCTTACACATTGTGACTAAAATTACTATTTTGTAATTGGTTAACATAAAGCCAATTATAAAATACTTAGACAACAGATATAAGACCATTTCATTTTGAGAAACTTTTATTTGATTATGGCTAAAATGATTGTATCTCGCTTTTGTAATATTATTCAATCTGTCCAAGTAGGATTTATCTTTTGTGTTTTTTGCCTCCTTTTCTTTATTTTTTTAATTGAGTAAGGGGGGATGCCTAGATGTTCTTAGAGTCATTGAGGGGCATTTCCTATACACAAGCCTCATTTTCAAAGGCATTTCCTATTGAAACCTACATATAGGCATCTTAATTGAAATTTCAGTTTGCTAATAATATCAAAGGTTAAAGATGATAGCCAATAGCAAGCCAAATTAGTCAATATACTTTAATATTTTGGTTAAACAACTAACCTTTCTCAATATACCAATAAATAGGATCAAGTGAGTGTACCAACCACCTTGGGTTCTTTATAGGTGCACCCACAAAGACCCATAGGTGGTTGAGACGCTCCTATTCTAGTTTTGTATCGTCAAAAAATGGAAGCACTTCCATTTAGGACTGGTTTAGCCCTCTGATTAAGTGGTTTGGGGTCATGTCAAACACCTTGAATGGGTCTTTGACTAGGATCTAGATTTTTCCCCCTATTCTGCTTTTCTCTTCACCTTTTTCTAGCCTATTTTTGGCACTTGGTCCTAAGAAACTAAGATTCTTGACCTCAGGGTCAAGGTCAACCTTTTGGGTCAAGGTTGACCTCGACCCTAACCTTGGGTCTAGATTTCAAGTTCTAGAGGTTTTAGGATGTTGGGCTTGATAAAGTTTATTTTCCCGCTTCCGAGTCAGCTATTTCAGATTTTAGAATGGTAAAATCTTAAATTATATTTAATCTAGGTCCATTTATAGGGGTTAATGTTTAAATGGGAATTTAATTCTCCTATGTTGGCCTCTCTAGAAGTTTGTGCCCTAGACTAGTATAAAAGGAAGCCTTCCTCTCTCATTTCAAACCATCATTTGTTATCATCTCTCAAGTGCAATCAAGAAAGAAAGAAAGAAGGAGAACGAAGGCATTCAAGAATTCATTCATCCTTAATCATTCAAGCATTCAAGTATTCAATTCATCAAGGAGATCCATAGATAGCCATTGAAGGATTCAATCTCTTTGGAACCCTCTTGTTGAAGATTTCTCTATCCATTTCCATTCAAGCTTCTTCCTATTCCAAGATCCATTCAAGATTGGTGTTGAAGATCTAATACAATTGATTTGAGACATCCGACATCCAATTCTAAATTCATTTGGAGAATCCATACTTGTGGATTCAAGGATTCGAATCCTCCACAAGGATTTCAACATAAGCAAGGTGAATAGTTCAATTTACTTTGTTTATTTGCTGCAATTTCAATTACATTTCAAGGTTGATTCCAAACTAGGGTTTGACCAAGGCAAACCCCTCATCCAAACAACAAAACCCTTTTTTTATTGCAGGTACAGGTGCGGGACAATGAATTGTAGTTCAGATCTAAGTACCCTTTTCAATGAACTTCCAAGATCCATGAACATAATTTTTGTCAGAATAGTGCAGGTCAAGGTTGACTTTTTGGGGTAAGATTGTGCCTCGGGGTAAGATCTTACCCCTTTTTTGGGTCAAGGTCTACCTCTCTCAGAAAGACAAAAGGTTTCTAGGTTTTCTCTATTTCTGCATTTTTAGGCCAAATTTGGTTGTAGAATTTCCCTAAACTGAACACAGGCACCAGAAAATAGTATTTCCCAGATTGGTCATATTTTGAGGTTATTACTTATTGTCAATTCAATTAAGATTTCTATATTTCCTCCCCATAATGGAATATAGGTTTTTTCTTCTTTCTTCATATTCGTTATCGATTGATTCATTTGTGCATTAACCATTAATTTCCTTTTGGTTGATCAATTTGGATCTTTCCTTTGGGAATTTGAGGTTAAGAAGAAGATCCTAATTTTCCCACACACTATATCCTAACCATTTCTTATCTCAACACACACTCCATTTTTTCATATTACATTTTGGTGAACCCGTGATAGACAACTCTTTCTTTTATGGTGTTAGATCTCCCTTTGTATTACCTTGTGTGTTCACCTTCATATTACATTTTGGTGAACCCGTGATAGAAAAATCTTTCTTTTATGGTGTTAGATCTTGCATTTACATTTCATATAAAGTAAAAATACAAAAATATTCATTTATTCATTCTTTGTGTTTTCCTAGTTGAGTTCATTTTGTATTGCATTGGTACATGTGCTTTACTACCTCTAGTCCTACTTATAATATTCCGGTTAGATGAAGTCATAGACTTATGGCCCTAAGGGTGCCTGTGATCTTGAGTATTCCTCTCCTTTCCTTAGGATTCCAGATGACAATTTGATTAGTGTGATTCTAATCCTACTATGGAGCATAACTCTTCTTTCTCATCTCATGATGAGGTTGATGCTTTAAGAGTTCCTCCTGAACAAGTCCAAAAAATTTCAATTGAACTTGATAGAATGGGAAATTGGCTTACTCAAGATAACCATAATAAAGATTTTATTTAAGATATAGATGCTCTTAAGAAGGTCCTCCATGATAGTGATCAAGGTGTTAACCTCTTGCATGGTATTACTCATCTCATGGATTTAAATGTTAAACCTTTAGCTCAAGAAACTCAAGATTTAGGATTCACTCCTCCTATTACTAGTGTGGAACCTTCTTCCATTCCTTTACCTATAATTCCTACTTATACTCCTCCTTTGGTGACTACGTTGGTTCCCTCTCTTCCTATGAGTGCTCCTCCTATGTCCTTCCCTACTTCAAAACCTTGTTATCATAATGTTCCTTTTACTTATTCCAATCCTCTTCCAACTGTGGTTCCAAGTGTTCCTCTAGTTGTGTCTTCCATTCCTACCGCTTCATACACTTTACCCAGTGTTTCTAGTGTGTCTATACCTCCTATTTCATATAATGATTCAACAATCATCAGTTTGGCTCAAATTGTGTCCTCTTTACAACAACAACTTACGTCTTTAACTCAATCTAAATTTACCATTCCTACTTGTGACATGGGAAGTCCTTTATCCCTTGACATCATTCATGCTCCTGTTCCTCAACAAGCCGATATGCCCCATCTTGAGAATTACAATGGTAAGGGAGACCCTGTTACTCATGTTCAAACATTTCAAATCCTTTGTAGTGACTATGCTCATGACCATAGGATTTTAGCCAAGTTGTTTGCTAGAACCTTTTGTGATAAGGCCTTGCAATGGTATTGTTCCTTGCCTCCTTATTCTATTGATTCTTTTCCAAAACTTGCCAATGTCTTTATTCAATAATTTCAAAATAACATTGGTCTGCAAGTGTCCTTAACTAATTTGATGCATTGTAAACAAAATACTAAAGAAAAATTGACTGAATTTATTGGTAGATTTAAGCATTTGTATGCTCAAATTTCTTATCCCGTTCCTAGTATTGATATTCAACATATGTTTATTTCAAATTTACAAAAGGATATTAGAGATAAGATTCTTCTTACTAAATTTACCTCTTTTCAATAACTTTGTGCAACGCTTCATCATTATCAATTACAAGTGACTCAATTTGAGAGAAACACTCCAATGGCTCCTGTTCCAGTTGATAAGAGTAATGCTACTCCTAATCCAAACAAATTTAAAAAACCTAACAACTATGTCAAGATAAATAAACAAGCGAATGCAATTGCTGATCAAGTTGTTGTTACAACCAATAATGCTACTTCTACATTCATTACTTTTTGTCTGAATCGTATGCTTACTCCTCTTTCTGAATCTTTGCATTCCATTATAAATAAATTTTTGACTACTAAAATGATTACTCTACCTCCTATTCGACCTCTTTTACTTGCTACGGTGGCATCCAAATCCTTTGATTCCAAATCTTTTTGTCAATACCATCGTCAAAATGGCCATGATACTGAGAAATGTTATTCTTTAAAGCATAAGGTTCAAGACTTAATTGATTCCAATGCCTTATCTATTGATGATTTTGATGGTAGTGGGAACAAATATGTCTCTCCTAATCAAAATCTCCAAATCTATACAAATCCTTTGCCTACACATGATACTAATACCATTGTTCAGCCATCTTCTGTGGATATTGTTTATGATTCAAAGATGGATGATCTTAATCACATTGTTAATCATGTGGAGCATGCTATGTTATCTCAATCTATATCTCCATCCCAGCTTCAATTTCAACCTTAACTTCAAGTTCAAACTCAACCTAAGCCTAAACTAAAATCTCAACCAAAACCTCAAAAACAACCTAAGAATAAAAGACCTCAGGAACTCTTGATTACCTTTGATGATTCTAAGACTATTAAAGCTCCTGATGGTCCCTTCTACATTTAAGCTAGGATTTATCAGATACCTACGCACAGTTGTCTTGTTGATCCTACATCCTTAGTCAATGTTATTACTGAAGAAAATCTTTTTATGAAAAACTTGCAACGTGATTCTTATGATACATCTGATGTGTGGATTCAAACTTGTAATGGTTTTCTTTATCCATCATTTGGTTCTATTAACTTGCCTGTTGAACTTTATGGTAAAGTTGTGAACACTACCTTTGTTGTTGTTCCTACTTCTGATCAGTTTCAAGTTAAGCTTGGTTTTCCTTGGTTGAATGCCATGCATGCTGTTGCTTCTCCTATCCATAAGTGTCTTAAATTCATTCATGATGAAGAAGTCAAGATGATTAATCATAGTTTGTATCAACCTTCTAGGCCCAAGGATTGTGCTACACTTGACTTCTTTTGGTCTTCATTACCTAATTCATGTCCTTCTTGACCTGATAACCTTTTTCGATCATATCAAGCCTATAAGCATCACAAGATTCTTGAGTTAAGCATGCCTCAAATGGATCTTAACCATGGTCTTTTTCCTACACCTTCCATACCTCCTTTATGCATGGCTTCTAGTTTTGTTAATCAAGCTCCTTATGATGCTTTTCAGTCTACTGAAAACTCTACTGATCCTCCTATAGAACCTGTGAAGGAACCAGTTGTTGTCCCTCCTAGTTCTCATCATATTTCAAACAAGATGAAACATAACCGATTTGATAATGAATGTCGTAAGAAGCGTCAAGCTCACGCTAAGGCCTATGCCTCTATTATACAAAGTTCTTTACCTTCTTTTGACCAGCCTATGCATGATGTGTTAGAAGAAGTTAATGTTAATAATGATGTTAAGATGCATGATTATGATGATTCTATTCATATCTTAGATCATATTTTGATTAATCTGGATGAAGAAGATACTCTTGATGATACTAATGATGTTAATGATGAATATGAAACTATTGACATTGACATTGATTTTCCAAATATGCTTTCATCTCAATTGATAATTACACCTAGTATCGAACATTATGATTCTCAAGAAGATCCTTGTTTAGAACTGACTATTATTCCTACTATGTTGGATATAGTCCCTCTTGCGAGTTTTCCACCTTCCTAAAGTGATATAGAATGAGATGGGGAGAGTAGGTGATGTGCTTTATTGGCTTGTCCTTCATGGTAGCCTTTTGTGTGTTTTCCTATTGTACCGTGCTTCTCCCGTAATGTGTTTGCTAAATGTTTGTTAGATTCTTTTATACGACCCTTGCTACTTTGTAGGTGCAAGGTGATAAAGGAATAAAACCTATTGTACAATTCCTCTATATGTATCTTTTCTCTTCTATATGTTGTTTTCATGTTATGTTGTGCATGTGCTATTGTTCTTAAATGTTTCCTTGTGTAGTCCGCTTGGATTTGTGACTTGGTAGCACTAAATCTTTTTGGTCTCCATGTCATGGTCTGAAAAGACTCTTCTTCATAACTCTTATGTGTTCTTTCCTCCTTTGTGGTTGTAGTTCTACTTTCTTTGGGGAATGATGTCAATTCATTTTCAATAATATCATATATATATATATATATTATCTTATGATCATACTAACCCCATGACAGATAGATCCCTTTTGTGTTCTCTATATGTTTATGTGGTATTTTTCTTGATTTGTCTTTGCTTGGGGGCATCTCGTAGTGGAAACGTAATCAGTGGAGTTGTTTATATTTTCATTAAAGCTATTGCTCATGTTAAAGTGTTAGGAATGACTTTAACATGGGGGCATACGCTCTACTCACTTGTTGCACACACACACTTTCAATACATATACTTTTCAAAGAACTTTTTCTCCCTTTATGGATTAGTGACTAATCCTTAAAGCATGGATTTTTATCTTATAGGATCTCTTGATCCCTCCAGCTTCAAATTTTCAAAATTTTTGATCCCTTAAGGTTAGAGGTGTCATTAATACTAGATCTCTTTTGGAGTAGAATATTCCTAAGGGTGAATCCTTAATGGGTTGACTAGTGAGTAGCCACATTCACTAGGCGGTTCAATTCCATCTTTCCAGTTGCATTATTTCCTTGTGTGGTTCACAATGGGACACAAGTTCTGATTGGGTGAGATAATCACACCCTCTTCTCTCTCTTTTCTAGAGATGTCTCTCTTATTGTAATCTTGGAGTTGATGAAGAATTGAGTCCCTAGGGGCTTGATGATTTCTTTGTCCCTTTCATTTCAATAAGATTGTCTTTTTCATTGTGATCTACTTTACCAAGAGTTTGCATCGAGTCCATACTCTTGCTAAAGTGGGGGCTAAATGTATTGTCAGAAAATGGAAGCACTTCCATTTAGGACTATTTTAGCCCTCCGAGTAAGTGGTTTGGGGTCATGTCACATGCCTGGCATGGGTCTTTGATTGGGATCTAGCTTTTTACCCCTGTTCTTCTTTTCTCTCCACCTTTTTCTAGCCTCTTTTTGGCACCCGGTCCTGAGAAACTGAGATTCTTGACCTCAGGGTCGACCTTCTGGGTCAAGGTTGACCTCAACCTTGACCTAGGTCATGGTCAACCTCAACCTTGACCTAGGTTAGAGTCAACCTTGACCCTGACCCTAGGTCCAGATTTCAAGTTCCAGAGATTTCAAGATGTCGGGCTTCAAAATGTTTATTTTCCTGCTTCCGGGTCGGTTGTTTCGGATTTCAAAATGGTAAACTCTTAAATTATATTTAATCTAGGTCCATTTCTAGGGGTTAAGGTTTAAATGAGAATTTAATTCTCCTATGTCGGCCTCTCTAGAAGTTTGTGCCCTAGACTAGTATAAAAGGAAGCCTTCCTCTCTCATTTCAAACCATCTTTTGTTATCATCTCTCAAGTGCAATCAAGAAATCAAGAAAGAAAGAAAGAAGGAGAGCGAAGGCATTCAAGAATTCATTCATCCTCAAGCATTCAAGCATTCAAGTATTCAATTCATTAAGGAGATCCATAGATAGCCATTGAAGGATTCAATCTCTTTGGAGCCCTCTTGTTGAAGATTTCTCCATCCATTTCCATTCAAGATTCTTCCTATTCCAAGATCCATTCAAGATTGATGTTGAAGATCTAATGCAATTTATTTGAGACATCCTACATCCAATTCTACATTCATTTGGATAATCCATACTTGTGGATTCAAGGATTCGAATCCTCCACAAGGATTTCAACATAAGCAAGGTGAATAGTTCCATTTACTTTGTTTATTTGCTGCAATTTCAATTACATTTCAAGGTTGATTCCAAATCGGGGTTTGAACAAGGCAAACCCCTCATCCAAACAACAAAACCCTTTTTTGTTGTAGGTACAGGTGCGAGATGTATATAGTCGAATGTGGACCTCTAATTCAACTACACACGCAACATGGTCATTACTCACATGATTGAATTACAAGAGAGAGTATGAATTACTCAATCTAAAATCCATTGTGAAGTGACCTGTTGCCTCCTATGTAGATGGGGTGTTTAATTACTCCTAGAATGAGAGCCAATAACCATAAGACTAGTTCTACAATGGAGGATTTGAAAGCATGAAGATTGAGCAAAATAAAATTAAGCTAAGATGAACATGCAATTAAAACTGAGAATGAAGATGCAATTTTATTAAGAGCTTGAAAGAGATATGAAGTGAAATTTAATCTAAATAGCTTGAAAGAAATAGAGATTAAACTATGAGAATGTAAGCAAATTAATCTAATATGAGAATGCAATACTAGCTAAATGAGAAATTAAGCTAATTGCAAATGAAAGCTTGAAAATAACAAATTGAGACTAAAAATCGCTATAGTTCAATTACTCTAAAAAATTGCCTCCTTTGAATGAAGAAATGAGGTTCATTAAATAGACAAGCCCAGGAAGAGAATGAAGAGGTTCTTGATTTGAAACTCCTGACTCTTCATTCCCATTTGAGACAAAAATGCATAAATTACTTATTTGAAAGAATGGAAAATGCCACACAGTGTGACTTTTCAAATATTATGAATTATTAATTCAAAAAAAGAGTGTCCATTCAAATAAAAAGTAATTATTAATTCATTTTCATGTATATTAGCCAAATGGGGTGGGTTTAATTTAATTCCAAGCACTTAGGACTTTAGAATTAAATTAATTTATCATAGGGGTAATTTAGCTAATAAAAGTTGAAGACTTTAGGAATTAATTTAATATTTTGATTAATGCAATTTAGGGTTTTTGCAATTGACATCAAGTCGAATTAAGTAAAGTAGGAGAGAGAAAATGCCTAGGAAACTAGGACTTTGGAGATGTAAAATTGACGAAAATGCACCAAAATTGATTAGATTTATTAGGTGCCAATTTTGGGGTATTACATTTGCCCCTCTTTGAATTGATGTGCGAACAACGCATTGATTCAAAGAATAGTATGAAGTGACAGATGACAAGAAATTTGGAAGTCTAGGTTAGGTTGCCAAGACACCGAACAGATCAAAGCATGATTTTCTGATGTCCAAGTTAGATTGTGAAGACAACGGTCTTGAGAGAAGACGAGAATCGGGGTTAGGTTGCCCCAATACCCAGAATGATATTCAGATGCAAACTTACGACTGTCTCTAGAATTAGGGTTAGATTGCCCCAATACGAAGCTTAGCCCTCTGAGACCCAGGTTAGATTGCCTAGATAACGGTCTAAAAGAGATTTCGATAGCCATCTCCAGAACGAAGCTTGACTCCTAGGAATTAGGGTTAGATTGCCCCAATACCCAAAAGATTTTGAGAACCATCTCTAGAATGAAGGTTGATCCTTGAGGATCCAAGTTAGATTGCTCAGATACCTAAAAGATAGATGACTAGATAGCAAGATGTGAGGCATCAAGATGCCCCTAGCAATGAGAATTGCTAATTCAGATCAGATTGATTCAAGAATTGGTTCGACAAGGTTCAAATGATGGAATCATCCTACCCCCTCAAGAGCGAAATCAGAAAGATGACATATCAGAAGGATGATTGACAATAAGAGGTTGCAGAGCAGAAGCAATTAGACTAGATTCGAGGAGCTGTAGAAGCAAATTGGAGCAATGTAGAGGTCTTACTGACCAAGTTTGACCATGGTTGACCATTTTTTACTAGAGTTGACTTTGATGAAAAGAGCAAAGATCTTGAGAACATGATGCAAAGATGAGGGTCTGGTAGGAAGATGACTCCAGAAGGCTGACTACACAAGTGTCCAATCCCAAAGGGTTCCAAAATTTAAAACATGATTTCAAGCTATCTAGAAATGTCAGATTTTGATTTCGATCCTGAAAATAGATTTAGAGTAGTTGATTTAGCCAAGGATGCAATTTTTGTGCAAAATAGAGCACTTTTGAAAATTAGGTCAAAAGCTATATAAGGCCCAGAGGGGTCATTTTCAATTCATTATTCACCTTCATCTTCTTGTGATTTTGAGCTTTGAGAGAGAAATGGAGGGTCTTCCACTGCATATGCATCGATTTGAGCACTCCTGATGACACGCCCAGCCAGCAGAGTATGACGCACCTATAAGTAGTCGATAAACCTCCTTGCATTTC
This sequence comes from Chamaecyparis obtusa, assembly GCA_027943335.1. Lineage (NCBI taxonomy): Eukaryota > Viridiplantae > Streptophyta > Pinopsida > Cupressales > Cupressaceae > Chamaecyparis > Chamaecyparis obtusa. Next base: position 776,084 of record BSBK01002368.1, read on the forward strand.
AATTCATACCGCTTTTTAGGTCAATTTAGGATGATCTAGCATAGTTTTAGGTCATGTTCTTCCAATCTCGTACGAGGAAGTAGTTTCCTCATGCTGACCTAGGTCTCCCTTCGTGTGAGGAAGTAGTTTCCTTGCACGAGTTAGGTCTTCTTTGCATGGGCTCTGTTTGGAAGTTCGCGCGAGCTAAAAGTTGGTCCCGTGCGATATTTCTCTTGTTCACACAAGGTCAAGTCCTATCTTGCGTGAGGAAACAGTTTCCTCGCGTGAAAAGCTGCTACAGGGTTTGAATGCTTTTGTCAAAATTTGTCAAATTTGTGTAAAATCAGCCAAGTAGAGCGTCATAGAGTCATGTCTAGGATAGATGTCTTGTTGCATTTGTTGTTGTTGTGTTGAAAACCATCATGTTGAGATACTGATCCAATGTCATTGCTTGCTTTGTAGGTTGACTTCCCTGATGTTACCTTCAAGACACACCATCTTGTTATCACCACATTAGTGTAGAGACTGACAGATGTAGAGAGTACTCACATTGAGGGACTCAGTCTGGGATACTTGCGTGATCTACTTGACATTCGGGTAAATCATAGTCTTCTTGGTGCACTCATAGAGTGTTTCCATTCGGAGATGAATGCTTTCCACTTTTTGATGGGGGAGATGACTGTGACTCTCGAGGATATATACAGGATTCTATGGATACTCGTCCATGGTGCTCGAGTAGAGTACGACACACAGCCTCGATAGAGTACAATAGCTTTGAGGACTATCTTCAGGGATGATCTAGTGATGTGCCGGGCCATCTCCTGGGAGGATCTGACACATAGATATGATGGTGCTCATCATTTAGTCATTGTACTTGCGATGTTCTTGAGCTGCTACCTTGTTCCAGATCGAGGTCAGCATGGTCTAGAGTGCGGCTGGGGCATGATGCTATAGAGGATGCTGGCCAGACTAGCGGTTAGATTTGGATGGGGCGAGTGCATGCTCGCAAAAATGTACCATGAGATCCATGAGATCATGTATCAGGGTGTGAGGATGATGGTGGTAGGTGTCTTCATCTTACAAATCTGGGCCTGGGAGCATCTCCCTCTTTATAGGCCTATTTTTCATGACACACGTCTGCATCTTGAGCCTTACATTTACAAGTACACAGGCCTGATGACTCAACCTCTATTGGGTAAGATGGAGCAGTGGAGAGGACAACTGGATGACATGGTAGTTGTATTTTGGAGACCTTGGGTGGCTACTGAGCCATGGGATGATGCTCAGAGAGAGCTTTCACATATGTTTTTTTCACATCCACTGATTGGACAGGGTGTCACCATTATTAAGAGATTCCTTGTTACACACATCCTGCACCAGCTTGGTAGGTAGCAGGACATATCACATGAGTACTACCCCTATGCCCACTTCATCGATGAGGAGAAGAAGGGGTGGCACACGAGACTGGATCCAGGGCGGTGTGCGATAGAGGCACGTATTCCTACTACATGATGGGACTACATGGTGGATGTCACCAATGCAGGGGTGATGCCTGCATACAGGGACCAGTTGATTGCACGTCCTCATCTGAGATTCATGGATCTTGTTAGTATGGGAGCACAAAAGCAGCCTACATAGTAGCAACAGGTACTAGATTAGTAGCCACCAGCCCAACAGCCACCAGTTTAGCAGCCTGCACAGTAGCAGGTTGCATAGCAAGGACATCAACAGAGAGTGTTGAGACCGCAAGCAGGATAGATTAGCATCCCTGCTAGGACTATGGGCTCAGATGTAGGAGCTGGGAGTAGTGGGGCTCAATAGAGGTCCACTAGGTAGTGGGTAGGTGATACATCATAGCAAGCACCTGATGATGATACTGATATGCCTGATATTGTGGCAGGAGCAAGTACACCACAGCTACAGGAGGCTCTCAAGAAGTGTCACGAGAGAGTTAGATAGGTCCAGCAGGAGCGGGATGACTATCACACTCGAGTCATCAGAGAGGAGACCTGGGTAGCTGACAGGGATGCTGAGATCAGGCAGCTATGGAAGGAGCTAGCATGATCAAGGATTGAGACTAGATACGAGGCTGCTCATGCAACTTATTACTATGCATCTTACTACGGGGTCATTCCAGATCTATCAGAGCAGGTACCACCTTTTATTGATTATGTTGGAGCTCCGCAGGCACCTCCACCAGCACTCCCACAGGCACCACCATAGCAGGCACCTCCATAGCGGCCGATGCCCCTTCCATAGAGACCATTGCCACCACCTCCTCTAGGTGGTGCGGGACCTAGCTAGCACATTTTGATATACTTGTTCATTGTAGCCCATTTTTGATACTATGCTCAAGTAGCACCTTCTCTTTTGTACATGACATTGTTCGATATATATATATATATATATATATATATATATATATATATATATATATATATATATATATATATATATATATATATATATATATATATATATATATATATATATATATATATATATATATATATATATATATATATATGAGATTGATGGTTTTGATATCATCGTACTTTTTGACATATTGCTTTGATATTGATGTTTTATGAGATGTTTCTATATGCTTAGATGTATGGATAGAAATGTATGAAATGAACATGCTTCCCTTTATGACTATGAATATGCACATGGTTATTTTATGAATGATGTAATGTGAAATGTAGTGATAGATGGATGGAATGTATGTATGATTTGAGTTATGCTTATAGTGGATGCACATGTATATGTAGATGCAAATGAATTTATGGATGCAAATGGAAATGAAATGAAAATGCAATGGATATGTAATGTATATGGTACTAATCATCTCATGCAAGATTATCACAATATATGATAGGTACTAAAAAAAAAGATTACGTTTCAAAGATCGAGAGCGAGGACCAGACACTTGTGCAACCAAGATGAAACTGGGACAAAAGATGAGAACCTTTGATGAACAAAAAGCAATCAAGAGAGTACCAAGATATCGTCTCAAATGCAAGCTTAGCATGAAAAATGCAAGCCTAAGCTAAAATGCAAGCCTAGAATGAAAATGCAAACCCTAGGACTTGGTTGTTGGACTCATCATATTATCATCATCGAGTTCATTTAAGCACAGGATGATCACAAGATGCCATAAAATCCTCACTAATACTGCAATTATGAGAATACAAATATGACATAAGTCTTAGATTTGTCAGAATGAGGTGTAAGCATTAAGGCACAAGAAGCTAGAATGACCTAAACACCTATTCCTTTTGATTTAGAAAGTTAACATTAGCATCAAAGCACAATTGCTAGAATTACCTAAATGTTGCTTGCAAACAAACACATCAGACATGTGAGAGTTCCTTCTTTTGCCAAAGAATGCTCGCAGTGACCCTTATGTTCACTTAGCAGGACAAGCGTGAGCGATTTTACTTGCAGCAGAAAGAAGTCACTCAAAACAGACAAGGAGAAGAACCAACCTCACCAAAGCATCCATATAAAAGGATTCGAGGTACACATGGCCATCCAATATGAGATGAAGGCTCTTACAGATGGACACCCCTCTTATATGAATTCATTGGATCATTGGAACTAAACCAGCAAATAGAAAGCAAAGGAAAGATCATGCCCCCAGTCTTCGTGTTTCTCAGTCAAGAAAGACGTCTTAGATTCGCTTGAGGGGAAATGATAAAGTGAAAGAAAAACACACAAGAAAAGCTAAGCATGCTTCAAAGGAACACAAATTTAGTTTTAGTTTGTGTTTAAGTAGATTGAAGTTGAATTAGAAGCGCATAGTGTTCGAAGCCTTGATGGGGTAGCGACAACAGGCAGACGCAGTGGGAACCCTTGGTGACTGTCACGGGAGACAAAGTCTCAAGAAGATATCAGAGCACAAACCAAGTATCGATAGGTGAACGTAGTGAGAACCATTGGTGACCGATACAAGGAAGATTCTCAAAAGAGAGAATAAAACACGAGTGAAACATTAGCGGGTAGATGCAGTGAGCACCACTGGTGACTGATGTAAGGAAGAGATCCAAAAGAGAGAGGCTCGAATGAGAGCTAAGTATTAGTAGGTAGGCATAGTGAGAACCACTGGCAACTGATACATGAGAGATCCTCAAGGAGAGAAATCTCAAAAGTAGCTAGGCATCAACAGGCAGATGCAGCGAGAACCGCTAGTGACCAATGCATGAACAAAGCTTCTGAAAGAGATAGGACAATGCCCCCTAGACCAGGAAGGTGCCCCCAAGTGTGAATCAGTTCCAATCCATGAAGAGTCAAGGAAAATCTTGAAGATGACTGAAAGCAAGAGCATGAGCTAGCAAACTAAAGCAAGAAGCAGACTAAAAGTAGGAAACAAACTAAAGCAGGAAAGCAAAGAGACTAAAGTGGGAAACTAAGAGCCAAGCGATGTTGAGATGAGATGTAACTTCAGGAAACAAGAGGCACCTATTTACCAAGTTTTCACCATCTTGGCAGAGATTCTATTTTTGCTACCATGACACCTGTTTACCAGGTTTTCACCAATGACACATTTTCTTCTTTTTCAATTTTTTTGTACTTTTATTTTTTTTTAATTTTTGAATATTTCATTTTTTTTAAATTTTTGATCTTTTCACTTTTTTTTTGTATTTTTTCAATTTTCAATTTTTTTGATTATTATCAAGGCGGTTGTTTGCTAGGTTTTCACCAAGATAATAGATACATCAAAGTGCCTATTTACCAGGTTTTCACTAAGATGATCATTTTTTTAGGACATTTTGAAATTTTTGGGATTTTTTGTAATATATAATTTTTTTGGATTTTTTTAGGACCAATAAGTATGTACATGAGCACACGAGCAATGTCTCAGATGTGGAATTTATTCAAGTGAAGAGCGTTGACAGACTCTTTGAGCTGTTCTCCTTCAGTGGTGGAGAGTCGATAAGCGCCAGACCCAAATGATGTAGTAATGACATATGGACCAAGCCAGTTTGGTTCAAATTTCCCTTTCTGGACTCACTGCTACTGATTTTTGGGATTCTCTCTTAGGACGAGATCACCCACTTGGAATTCTCTTTGTCTGACTTTCTTATTGTAAGATTTAGACATCCTCTTTTGGTATGCTCTTAGATGATTGAACGCCACCTTCCGACATTCATCAAGTAACTCAAGCTCTTGAAGCTGGGATATTCTATTTTCTTCATCAGTGATGAGGCCCCTCAGAGAGATTCACAATGTCGAAATCTCAACCTCAATAGGTAATACTACCTCTGCTCCATAGACCAAGGCAAAGGGCGTAGCCCCTATTGGTGTCTAGATACTTGTTTTTTAGGCCCACAAAGCTGAATTAATCTGGAGATGCCAATCTCTACCAGATTTATGAATTGTTCGGTGCAAGATTTTTAGAATTGTCTTATTAGAAGCTTTTGCTTGTCCATTACCCTGAGGATAATAGATAGATGACCAATGCTGAATAATTCTGAATTTGGTGCATAAGTCTGTCAGGTCCTTATTTTTGAATTTTCCCCCATTGTCAGTGATAATAGATGAGGGTATACCATATCTACAAATGATATAGTTCAGTATGAACATAGCAATAGTATTTCTATCAACTACAGCTAGAGGCACTACCTCAATCCACTTAGTAAAGTAATCAGTAGCTGTGATGATAAAATTGTGCCCTCTTGAAGAGGAAGGATGTATTTGACCAACCAAGTCAAAGGCCCACTGCTGAAGGCCAGAAACTGATGAGAGGACTAAGCTCATTATTAGAAGCATGAATTAGATTCCCATGAATTGGCATTGTTTGCAAGTCTTGGTATATTGAGTAGCTTCTTTTTCCATATCGGGCCAGTAATAACCAGCTCTAATAAGTTTCTAGGCTAACATCAGACCACTAGAATGAGACCCATAGATACCTTCGTGTACCTCAGCTAGCACACATTTAGATTCATCAGGTTCTAGACACCTAAGGAGGGTACCATCTAGACCCCGTCTATACAAGTCATTTGCTATGAGGACATACCATGAAGCATTATGAATGAGGTGATGCTTTTCATTCCAGGTATAAGTGTCAGGAATGATCTAGTCATGAAGGTAGGAAAAGGTATGGTGGTAGCAGGATGAATCATGTCCAATGAATGAATAGATCATCCCAGATTCAAGAATATCATAGGTAGGGTAGTGTAATGCCTCCACCAGGAATTCATGTCTGAATTCATTTTCTGGCATTTGTAACATTGAAGTAAGAGTGGCCATAGCATCATCTACTTTATTGTCGGCCCTTGGAATCTGCTGGAAAGAAATGTGTGCAAAGTATTGTTTGAGAGCATCCACCATCCTTTTGTAAGGTATTAGCTTGTCAACTTTAGTTTGGTAGACATCGTTGACTTGGTTGATGATTAACTGAGAGTCTCCAAAGACCTTGAGCTCATCCACATGCCATTCAAGGGCTATCTTCATTCCATTAATGAGAGCTTCATATTTAGCTATGTTGTTTGTGCAGGGAAACAACATTTTATATGCTTTTGGCAATGAGTATCTTTGAGGTGTAACAAACAAAATGCCTGCACCGGATCCTTGCTGAGTGAATGATCCATCAAAGAACATGCTCCAAGATTGATGTGTGAGAAGCATGATGGATTCATCTGGGAATTCAATACTCAAAGGCTGGTGATCTTCCAAAGGAGCTTCTGCCAGCTAATCAATAATTACTTGTCCCTTAATAGCTTTTCTTTCCACATACTCAATGTCAAATTCACTAAGTATCATTACCCACTTTGCTAATCTACCCGTGAGGGCAGCCTTGCTTAGTAGGTACATTAGTGGATCAATTTTTGCAATAAGCCTTGTGGTATGAGTAGCATATAATGTTGCAACTTCTGAGAAGCAAATACCACTTCTAAACAAGCCTTCTCAATGACAGAATAATTCATTTCATAGGAAACCAATGTTCTGTTGATATAGTATATGGTTCTCTCTTTGTTGTTCTGATCTTCTTGAGCTAGGAGAGCACCCAAAGATGTGTTTGTTGCTGAGATGCATAGTATAAGCAGCTTCCCATGAATAGGAGGCATCAGTATGGGTGGATTAGCAAGATACTACTTTATTTGAGTGAGTCCCTTGTCACATTCCTCATTCCATTCATAAGTCACATTCTTATGCAAAGTTTTAGTAAATGGTTGTGACTTGTCGACCAACAATGAAATGAAGCACTGAATAGATTATAGCCTTCCTTGTTATCCTCTCATTTGACTGATATTCTTGGGTGGAGGCATGTCCATAATAGCTTGCACCTTTTCAGGATCAACTTCTATGCCTTTAGCTGAAATGATATAACCCAAGAGTTTCCCAGAAGTAACACCGAAAGCACATATCTTTGGATTAATTCTGAGACTAAATTGTTCCATGCTGTCAAGTATGGGACCCAAATCTATGAGATGAGTTCTTCACTGCATTCTTTTGGCTAAAGTATCATCCACATAATCCTCCATCATTTTATGCATCATATCGTGGAAAATACTAGTAACAACTCTCTGATATGTTGCTCCAGCATTCTTAAGCCCAAAAGGCATGACATTCCAGCAAAAGGTGCCCCAGGCACATGTAAAAGTAGTCTTTTCTTGATCTTCTAGTGCAATTTTTATTTGATTATAGCAGAAAAGCCATCCATCAAGGAATATATCTCATATCCCGCTGTCATATCTACTATCATATCAATAGTAGGTAGTGGGAAGTCATCTTTTGGACATGCCTTATTTAGATCTCTGAAATCTATACATACATGAATGGATTTATCATGTTTAGTGACTGGAACAATGTTTGAAATCCATTCCGCATAATCAATAGTTCTAATGAAACCAGCCTTAAGAAGCTTTTCTAGCTCTGCTTTGACCAAAAGTGCTACGTGTGGATGCATCTTTCGCAGCTTCTGTTTAATAGGTTTGATACCTGGTGCAATGGACAAATGGTGCATGATTAGATTGGGGTCTAATCCAAGCATGTCAAAGTAGGTCCATGCAAAGTTTATTTTCTTGCTCTGAAAGAAGCTTGTGAACTCTTCTTTTTCTTTAGTAGACAATGATTGTGCTAGATGAATAATCTATGGAGCAGCCTCTGTACCCAAATTTACTGGTTGTGTCAGCTCAATCAATACTAATGACCTCTCTTGAAAGTGGTTCAGAAGCATACCAAGTATCTCATCCTTGGGTCCCTCAAAGAGGTTTTCACCCTCAGATACATCTTTTATTTTTACTATTTTTGGCTCTGATACTGCCACAAAGTGGTTTTCACCATCAAAGCATCTATTTTTTCTACTTTTAATTTTTTGACTAAGATACTTGATATTCGCCTCTGTCATGTTGACACTGCTTTCACTAGTGGAGGACATCAGGGGTTCAATAGCATGGAGGTAACAAGATAGATCATAATCATTCTAGAATGTTAGGACTTTATTGGATTCAGAAGGGGAGTTCTAGTTTATCAGATCGAGATGGAGGAGTGAAAGGGAAATAGTGACTAGTTCAACTATGTTCACAGTATAACCATCAAAAGTGTTGATGAGAAAGTCAAGACATAGAGCAATCTCATCCAAAGGAGTGTTCGAATCCCTATAAGACCTTACATCAGAAGTAGAGGACATGTTAACATTAGTGGTGTCTAATCCATGCGGCCTAGTGCTAGACCCTTCACCTACTTCGAGGAGTCTTTCATACACATGAACAATATCTATGTCTACATCATAAGTAGCATCAAACAAAGAGTCAAACTCATATTCATGTGAGTCGGTGCTTGATGTGGGAATTTCATTAGCAGCATCATCAGACTCATTATTATCCCTTGTGGCATTAACAGCTTGCCGAAGTTTTTCTTGTTCAAAATACTTTTGAAAATGTCATGGCCTATATCATTCACCTTGAAAATTAGGATCATCATTTAGTGTTTCTTTCCATTCCTCATATGTGAATTGATACACTAAAGAAGTCTTATCAGACTCATTATCAGTATCAGTATCTGTCTCTACCATATGGACCGGTATGATAGGCTCATTAGGTTCTGCAAAGAGTGTTGTGAGATCCTAATGAATAGGATATGGAAATGTATCTTCATCAGAGCTGGCCTCTGGATTCACTTCTATAGAGGCATCTTCAATTTATTGTTCAGATTTAGGTTTAGGCTTAGGAGCTGACACAAATTTCTTGGTCCCCAAATGAAAGGGAGTCTTTTTAAAGCCTAAGCCACTAGTATCTTTTGTGTGGTGGCCTGTAGCTTCAATGAGTTTTAGTAAACCATTATCATTCTTTCCTATAGGACCACTCCCCTTATAACCAAAGTGCTTCATGATCTTGAAGGCCTCACTATATGGTTCTTGCTCTAAATTTGGAGGTGGAGTAGTTATTTCAGTTGTTTCTTTTCCCTTATAGATCCAAGCTCTAATAGCTCTCTCTTCATCCTCATCTTCGAAAGGCATAGAGGCTCTTACAAAGGCACCATCATAAACTATTTGCGAAGGAGCATTATAAAGTTTGTTATTCTCAGAAGGTCCCCCATAAGAGCATGGAGACAGAGGTAGAGTAGCCAGTGATAGCATAGGTTCAATTTGGTATTCTCCCATGCCTGTATCCTTAAGTCTCAAAGTTTGTTCCATTTCCTTTAGCTTAGCATCATAAAACTCAGAGGATTCTCTATTTTCTGGAACAAAGCTATTTGTGGATTGCACAAGAGTGTTGCAAGAGAAATTGGTATTAGCAGGCATAGTGACTTCCGCCCCATTGAATGGGAACTTAATGCATTGATGGTACATGGATAGAACAACCTACATCTCATCAATCGAAGGCCTACCCAACAAGATATTGTAGGCAAGAGGAATATCGAGCACTTGGAAAGTAACATCTCTTTCAATAGGACCTACGTAGATTGGTAGCACAACTAAGCCTTGAGACTTACATTCTTCCTCATCATAAGCTTTGATGGTAATATTTTTGTGAGGATCTATATAATTCTCATCATAATGTAGTTGAGTGAGTAGTTTAGTGGAACATATATTAAGACCAACACCATTGTCTATGAGCACTCGACAGATGCGTTTAGGGCCTATCATGACCTCTATATGCAAGGGAGTGTTATGCGAGTGACTCAAAGAGTGATCATATTCTTCAAAGAAGGATAGATAGTGAGGTGAAGTCAAATGACCCACCATAGATTGGAACCGGTTGAGATTGAGATCCTTGGGAATGTTTGCCTTAGCAAGGGCCTTATCCAAAATCTTCCTATGAGCAGGTGAGATCTTCAACAACTCAAAAATGGTAATCTAAGCATTGGTTTGCTGGATTTGATCTAAGATGCTATAACTAGCCGAGCTAGCTATAGGAATAGATTTTGTGTTCTTGTTGGCGGGGCCAACAACAGTCTTATCTACAATTTGCTTCGGAGTGGATGGGGAAGTATTAGGTCTCTTATCCATAGTTTGTTTCAGAGTAGACGTAGAAGTATCAGGACCTTTCAAAACAAGTCTTGCTCATGATTGAGTGACAACATTAGCACAGTCTTGAGATTGTTCAGATTTAGATGAACGAGACGCAGAACTACACAAGATAAAAGGAGTCTTAGATTTGGGAGCATCATCGCTCCCTTTAGAAGTGATCATGTCACAATACTCTATCTCAATAGGTTCAATCATACTAATAACATTGTCATTATTAGTGTACATGTAATTGACTTTAGGATTGGTATTCTTGGTGTCTGAAGACTCACCCTTCTCATGAGGAGGGAAGGGATCCTTAAAAGCTTGATGGTCTGAATTCTTATTATGGTTCTCCATAAGGATGTCACCATTGTCAATGAGATCTTAAACTTTATGCTTCAGTTGGAGACAAGTAGAAGTCTTATGACCAATGTTTTGGTGATAGTCATAGTAATCATTATCATTCCACCAATGAGGCCGTGGTTGTGGGTCATAAGTACGCTTTTCCAAAGGAGTAAGAACCTAATTCTCTATAAGAGTTTTATAGACCACATCAAGAGGCTCTCCCAAAGAGGTGAATTCACGCTTGGGTCGAGAGGCCCAAGGTTTATTCCTAGCAAATCTTGAAGTTTGTTGATTATCTGTTGTGGTCTTTTCGACAGCCTTAGCCGCTTGTATACTGGAAGGAAGATTAAAAGTAGGCTTTGAAGGCTTCGCAGTAACATTATCCACCACTCCATCATTTACTACATCTCTATTCTTATTGACAGTCTTTCCTTTATCCTTGTTTGTGGAGGATCCTTGTTTATTGTCCTTATTCAAAGTTAATTCTCCCTTCTTGATCATAAAGGCCTCTATTCGCACTGCTTGTTTTATCATACTATCAAAAGTTAGAGGACCTTGCAATTGCACTTAGTTTCTGAAGTCTGGGACAAGATTGTCCAAGAAAATGTCGAGTCTCTCAGACTCTGGTAGCTTGTGAGGACACTTCGTACATAATTGTCTCCACCTTTGGAGAAATGTTAGGAAAGATTCTCCTTGTCGCTGTTTTAAGTTGCAAAGATCTCAGATGTTGATCAGATGCTAAATATTATGTGAGTAGTGCTAGAGAAAAAGATTAGCCATCTCTTCAAAAGTCTTAATGCTAGTAGGCAATCTAGAAAACCATTCCATAGTTGGTCCGCCCAAACTATGAGGAAATAAGCACATAAGATATGTTTGATCATGCATAAATTCCATAGACAATGTGCCAAAATCCCTTAAGTGATCTTGCGGATCGGTTGCACCCAAGTATTTGTCATATTTAGGGAGTTCCACACCTTTGGGAAAAGGTGGCATATGAAGACTTCTATCAAAATGGAAAGGACAAATGCTTTCCATCGTAAATTATTGAGCGGGTTTGTCTTTATTCTTCACAAGTTGATTAATCTGATCTTGCATGTCTCAGACCTTCTTTTGAAACTTTGCGGTCTTAGCTTCTTCTTCCTTAGCTACGAGTGTTTCAACTTGATAATCTCGGGGTAAGTTGGCCCCTTGTTTGGCTATCTCAAGGAAGTACTTTTCTTTCTCCTCTAGGAGAAGGATCTCCATCATTTTAATAAGAACCTTATTAGCTTTGGCAGTATCTATATCCTATTGAGTTATCACCTTATTTTCATTCCCAAGAATCTCATAAATACTCAGAATCTGATCTTGTTTCTGATCATCTTAGTTTTGATCAAACGGAGGAGGGCGATAGAAATATGTGGGTTGTCAATCACCTTGAGGTTTGTTTCGAGATTGATCATTATTATGGGATTGATTTTGGTCATATTGAGTTTGACCATGAGGCTGCTCATTCCGAGGTTGAGCATGACATGGGTCATTAGAGGATTGACCATGATATTGATTATTTTGAGATTGATCAAAGGTTTGACTGTACTTTCTCAGTTGGAAGTCAAATGGATCTCCCATCTTGTCGTAGACTTGTGCAGTATACAAAGACTTAGGAAAGTCATGTGAATGAGATCGAAAGGGCGCGGCCAAGGTAACCTTTGGTGAATGAACAGGATCAAAAGATTTAATAAATTTAGATGAGAAGATATCATGATCAGTGTCAACAGATTCAACAATAGGAGTATTCTCAATAGGATCAACAGGTACGATAATAGGATTAGTCCAAGGAAATGGCCTTCCAAAGTTGTGAAACAATGAGTTGTCTTGGAAGAATGAGTTGTCTTGCTCTTGAAATGAGAAACCAAGTTGTGCTTCAAACAATGGATTAAAACACTCTTGAAACACTAGAGGTGATGGTTGAGACAGACTATCTTTCGAAGTATTCAATGAGGAAATCGAGGATATCTCACAAAGTTTAGATTTTGCAACAGATTCAAGATGATCTATTTCTTAATTAGGAGGTTCTCTTCTACCTTGATCAGTAATCTGAATGGGATAAGTCTTGCCACTTCTATTTGTGACAGTCATAGATGAAGATGAAACGAGAGAAGACTTGGGATAATGCTAGACTCTATCTCTAAGAACAACACAAAGGAGATAAAGGCTAGAACAACCAAGATGTGAGATGGACCTAGTATGAATCGTCGAAAGAGGTGGCTAGAACAACCAAGATAAGACTATCGCAACATGAGATACAAAAGGCATAAAGAGATAAGATAAACCAGTGAGAGACAACATGAGTCAAAGAAAAGATCAATCGATTCCTAACTCATGAGAACCAATTTCTGACAGTGAACGATAGGAAAATAGAAAAATAGACTTAAGACAGAAAGCAGATTAGATAAAAAGTCAAATAGTCAATGGCAAACAAGTCTCTATTTTTGAAAACTGGGTTACAATCTCACGCAAGAGATTACCAGGCCACGCGAGAGAACAAAGTCTCGTGTGAGAAAGTGCTCTGAAGAGTGAAACTTCACACGGGAAAAGTCCAAAATCTGATAATCTAACATAGTTTTTGAGGTTAAAGTTGAATTTTGAGGTATAGCCTGAATTGATGTCTGATAGAAAATCCAGTTTCCTGACAGGTTTGAAGAACAGTTTAATCAACAATCTCATTTTGGGATTTCAAGCATTCATTTAAAGACACAAAGGTTTAAATCAAGCAGTTGTGATACAAGAAGTAGTCGTTAACAGACCTATCAAGGACAAAGCAACTTGATAGTATCAGGGGAGTCTTTGTTTGATAATGATTGGACAATGTTTAAGACTCGATAAAAAACACATAGCTTATCCCTACCAAAAAAATGGTGAGAAGACAAAACCTTTGCCCCATTGCTTATGCGCATACATGCACCTCACACAGCCGTGTCACCCCCAAAGGGGGCCTGTGTTTTCAATGTTTCCAAGGACTCAATAGTGTATGTTCAAAGGTTACCCTTGTAGCAGGGGCCTGTGTCACAACCACCTTCAAGCATCCAGGTGTATGCCTATGATGGGAATCTACGAGAGAGATTCTTCCCCCTCCCTGCGCAAAGATTATGACTCCTTTTGGAGGTGAACCAGGTAGGACACTAGCTAAGGAAATTTTTTAATAGGCTTCCGTTCATGCTAACCTTCGGTGCCCCCGATACAAGGTTGAGGCCTTGCAACCAAACCAACACCCAAAAGTCATACACCCCCGCAAGCAGGGCTAGGAGTGACACCGCTCAATATAATAGATGAAGCCTTCTCAAGATGATAGTCAAAGTCTCGAGAAGGAAGCTAACATGGTTTTGGAGTCTTTAGACTCAAAAAAATGTTCTTTATTAGAGTGAGGCAAAATCACTGATGATAGGTGTGTACTCACTTGGATCTTCACCGGAGGTTCAACTTCTGAAAGGCCCTCTAAAGGTGACACAACTTGGCTTAGATTTGAGGGTTTGATTTTCTATTTCTCTCAAAGAGAGAAGAGCATACTTCTCTACCTCATCACTTCACCCAAACACATCAAGAAGATTCATCACCGAGTTAGCTTCACTCCACCACATCTACAAGCTTTTGGGTTTCTGGTTCTCTCAAAGAGAGAAGAGCATAATCCCTTGGCAAGTAGAAGCGTAAAGATTCACTACCTTTCTCCGCTTCCCCAAGAATTTATCATATTAGTAAGATCATTAGGTTTTCGGGTTCATTCATGGTCATCACCTCCATGTAATGAAGAGTCAAATTCCCTACTCACTATCAAAATTCTCAAGAAATTTTAATGGAGCCCCATTTAGACTATGTGAATGAAAGCAAGAAACAAACACAATGTTTTAGCAAGTCTTCGACTATTGTCCTACAATCAAACCATTAGCATGTTTTATGTTCTTGGTCAAATGTCCTGCAGAAAACTATTACGCTATGAAAATAACAGAGAAATAATAAACAACAACAAATAGGAAACTGTCAGAAATCTGAAATAGGAAAGACAAAAATTGAAAATTTTAAAACACTATATCCAAATCTTGCGTGAGGAAGTACTCCACATCATGCAAGAAAGTACAGGGTGCCATGTGAGGATGCGTCAGCTCACGCGAGAGAGTGCTATAGGGAGTGAAACTTCATGTTATACGCTCTAGATTCTTGCATGAGAATCCATACACAGACAGTACGGACGCACGACAGAGCTTAAATTTCCTGTCAGAAAAAAGAGAATGAGGCCAGAAATTATTCTTTCTACCCCACGGTGGGCGCCAAAATGTATATAGTAAAATGTGGACCTCTAATTCAACTACACACGCAACATGGTCATTACTCACATGATCGAATTACAAGAGAGAGTATGAATTACTCAATCTGAAATCCATCGTGAAGCGACCTGTTGCCTCCTATGTAGACGGGGTGTTTAATTACTCTTAGAACGAGAGCCAACAACCATAAGACCAGTTCTACAATGGAGGATTTGAAATCATGAAGATTGAACAAAATGAAATTAAGCTAAGATGAATATGCAATTAAAACTGAGAATGAAGATGCAATTATATTAAGAGCTTGAAAGAGATATGAAGTGAAATTTAATCTAAATAGCTTGAAAGAAATAGAGATTAAACTATGAGAATGTAAGCAAATTAATCTAATATGAGAATGCAATACTATGCTAAATGAGAAATTAAGCTAATTGTAAATGAAAGCTTGAAAATATCAAATTGAGACTAAAAATCGCTATAGTTCAATTACTCTAAAAAATTGCCTCTTTTGAATGAAGAAATGAGGTTCATTAAATAGAAAAACCTGGGAAGAGAATGAAGAGGTTCTTGATTTGAAACTCCTGACTCTTCATTCCCTTTTGAGACAAAAATGCATAAATTACTTATTTAAAAGAATGGAAAATGCCACACAGGGTGACTTTTCGAATATTATGAATTATTCATTCAAAAAAAGAGTGTCCATTCAAATAACAAGTAATTATTAATTCCTTTTCATGTATATTAGCCAAATGGGGTGGGTTTAATTTAATTCCAAGCACTTAGGACTTTAGAATTAAATTAATTTATCATAGGGGTAATTTAGCTAATAAAAGTCGAAGACTTTAGGAATTAATTTAATATTTTGATTAATGCAATTTAGGGTTTTTGCAATTGACATCAAGTTGAATTAAGTCAAGTAGGAGAGAGAAAATGCCTAGGAAACTAGGACTTTGGAGATGTAAAATTGATGAAAATGCACCAAAATTGATTAGATTTATTAGGTGCCAATTTTGGGGTATTACACGGGACATCGAATTGTAGTTTAGATATGAGTACCCTTTTTAGCGAACTTCCAAGATCCACGAATAGAATTTCTGTTGGAACAGTACAGGTCAAGGTTGACTTTTTGGGGTAAGATTGTGCCCTGGGGTAAGATCTTACCCCTGTTTTGGGTCAAGATCAACCTCTCTCAAAAAGACATAAGGTTTCTAGGTTTTCTTTGTTTCTACATTTCCAAGCCAGATTTGGATGCAAAATTTCTTGAAATTAAACACAGGCACCAGAGAATAGTATTTTCCAGATTGGTCATTTTTTGAGGTTAGTACTTATTGTCAATTCAATTAAGATTTTGTATATTTCCTTCCCATAACGAAATATAGGTTTTTTCTTCTTTCTTCATATTCATTATCGATTGATTCATTTGTGCATTAACCATTTCCTTTTGGTTGATCAATTTGGATCTTTCCTTTGGGAATTCGAGGTTAAGAATAAGATCCTACTTTTCCCACACACTATATCCTAACCATATCTTATCTCAACACACACTCCATTTTTATATATTACAGGCTCTTATTCTCAAAACATTTTAGAGTAGGCAAATAACTTTTTGTTGAAGATCCTGCTAACATAGGACTTTAGCTCATGGTTTTCTAATTACTAGTTGATGCTTGCATGCATTGTATGTATTATTTATTACATGCTCAATATGGAGATTGTGTACAAGTTTTATAGATATTGTTAATATTTTAAAACTCTTCTAGATTACTAGTCGGTGATACTCTTGTGAAGGCTTGATTTGTAAGTGCTTTGCAACTGTTATTTGCTGCCCAACTTTGCAGTGTAGGGTTTTTCTTCTAAAACAATTTTCCCCACAAATATGTGCTATGATATATTATTTATTTTAAATTTAGATGTGTTTATGCTTTCTATAATTGTTAAAAGGTTGAAATTCACACGACTCTTTCCAAAATATTAGTGTATAAAGCATTTTGCATATCTTTCTTCCTTTCAAAATTATCTTTCTTTATACACCTTATGTAGATTTATCATTTATAAGCATGTTTTTAAAGCCATTTATTCCATGGCAAATGGGAAAATTTAAATAAAACAATAGAGTAGTTGATGTGGTGGCTTTTCATGATAGAACATGTTATCATGGGAATGTAGAGAACCCAATACTTGTGGTGTATGAGAATAATTAATAAATACAAACACAATAATAGATATGGATTTGGAAAAATTTTAGGATCCCTTGATATAAATATGGTGAGATACAATAATAATTAAAGTATACACATTCAATTATTTATAAATCTAAGTTTATAGAGCATAAATTTAGATATTTGTTTTCTATACTTTAGTTTATAATAGTTATTTTGTTAGATTATGTTCATGTCTATAGTGATTTAAATATAACATGTGTGGTGTGTGCATGTTAGTCTATAATGTTTATTTTTCTATATCCTGTTCATGTTTGTAGTTATTTAAATACAACATGTTCATGAGAGTTTGTAATATTATTTTTGTTATATTGCATTTTGGCTATATTGATTATAATATAACATGCACTAGGTGTAGGTATGGCTTTGTGTGTGAAATTTTAAATATTTTTTCTACAAGTTGTAAACTAGACATACCATCAAATAGTGTGGTGCCATATCTAGATGTATTGAAACCACCAAAATATAAGATCACATATGTTGGGGATTAAGGTGTCATAACCTTAGGAATTCCAGATTATGTATTTATTATTATTTTTACATTTTCCATGGTTATATGGAATTCGTGTAATTAAATAATTGTGCTCCATCATAAGGGGCATGGATTTTATTATTTGGCTCTTTTTCTACATGTTAGTGCATTAAAAATCAAATTATTTATCGTCAAAAGATGCCCATCAAGTGGTATAACATGAAAAACCTATTTTTAGGAGTCTGTGACAACTGCAATGGCTAAAAGTGGGGTTAGCTATTTTGGATGTGAGAATAAATTATTATGACATGTGTAAGAGGATCCTTAGATTTTTTATTAATAGTCTATGATGCATGTAAGAGTATCTCCTATATTTGGAGGATTCTTATGGAAAAATGTAAGAAGTTGTAATGTCATGTAAGGAGCTATGTTTGGCATGTAAGGTTTGAATAAATATTTACTATGGTTTTTTTGGAACCTTGTTTTGGCCCATGGTAATGTTTTACAGTGGTATCTTGAGCCCCTAAGGGTGTATATATTGAGGGGTTAAGTTGGAGATAAGTACAAGTTGGTCAAGTCTTGTTTTGGAAGGGTTATGGTGCCAGATTAAAGGTTGAGTGGAGTTTGAGAGTTGTATTGTAATTTTGTATTGCTGATAATACAATTCTTTAATCTCTTCTTGGTGGAGTTTTTTCCCAAAAGGATTTCTCCATATAATTTTGGTGTTATGTGTGTTGGAAATAGATTTTTGTTGGCACTTGGATGTACTAATTTTATGTTGTATTAGTGGTAGCTTTTGTCATTGATGATAATATATGCTTATGTGTTCATGATAAACATAGATTATATACATCACATGCAGTTATCAGGATAACAAAGTCACATGTTGATGTATTTTTGTATGCGAGCTTAGTTTTGTATGCATGGATGAGTATAGATATCATATCTATGTTTTTTGGATCTTATATTCTATTTTGGACGAGTTATGCTTCATTTGGTGAAGACTGGTAGTAGACCAATGAACAAGAATTGTTAACAGTGATAGTCTATGGCATATTTTCTATATCTTATTAGAGAAGTGGAATCAATGTCTGCAAGCTTGGATCATGGAAGAAGACTTGTTATTGCAACTATGTTCATAATAGCAAGGCATTTGGATTATTCTAGAATAGTCGCTGTTGTGTAACGTACAACATATTTTATTGGAAACCGACTATGTTGAGGAAGCATGTTGTTTTTTATTTTAAAATGTAATATATGTATTATAACATGTGGGAACCATAATGTAATATTTGTAATAATGCTTGAGAAGGCATGCATGCCTTAGCATGACCCTATGCAATTAAATGATCATTGGGGAACCTTTAACAAGATGACCTAATTATTATTTTTGTATCGGGTATAAAGGAAAGTTGTTCGGTATGTATAGTATGCATAAGGCAATGGATGGATATGCAAGATAGTGTAGAACAAATCAGAGGCATTGTTGAATTGAGTTGTGGACTTCAAAGGAATTGTTATGACAAATTGAGTTGTAGGTTTAGTTAGTTCACCCTTTTGGATATGTTATCTTGAAAGATCAATCTATTATCTTTGTTGGAACATTTGGATAGTGGGTCTACTTGTTTCCTTTCAACCTTTAACAGGGTTAGAACCTTAAGCAAGGGTTCAAGGTCTCTTAATAGGGATTTATCCTTTAATAGGGAGTATTGCACTAAATGAACTTCATTTAACTCCTAACATGGTCACATACTTTCGCAAGGAATTTATATATTATTTCACTATCTTGTGGGTTCGATCCTCACTAAGGTTTTCCCTTTGATCAAGGGTTTCCTCGAGAACAAATCTTTGTGTTATGGTACATGATTACTTGTGTGGTTTATTCTTGTTACTTTTTTTAATAATCTGCATTATAAGTTTTGGATAGAATTTGATTTGGTCACAACTAATTCACCTGCCCCCTCTCAGTTGTGTGTGGAATCTACTTCTTAACAATTGGTATCAGAGCATCAGGTCCTCTTTGAGAAGGAAGCTTAGTAGCTTGAGGAGATATTCAATGGCCTACATAAAGCAGGGTCCTAACTTTGATGGAGATAACTATGAAAGTTGGAAGAAAAAGATGAGAACGCACTTGATTTTCATGGGAATAGACTATTGGCTGATTACAAAGACACAAATCAATTCAAAGTTGAGAGTGATCTAAGAACATGCACTAATGATATGAAGAAGTTATTTCAACACATCATTATTACAAGGAAAGCATTGATAAGTGCCCTATCAGAAGTTGAATTCATTTAGGTAAAAGAACTTGATCTTGCACATGATATTTGAGTTAAATTAGAAAAGTTATATGAAGGCGATGAATATATGAAAATGGCTAAGTTGCAGAATTGGAAAACAAGATTTGAAGAAGCTAAAATGCAGGAAGATGAAATCATTAGGTCATATGTTTGAAGGATCATTGAGATTGTCATGGGATAAGGAGCACATGAGGTATTATTCTTGAAGATAAAATTGTTGGAAAGATTCTCAAATCTCTTACACCAACTTATGAGAACAAGGAAAATGCTATTGAAGAAGTCATTCCACTCATGAATGGATTTAATAGGGAAATGTTGATCGGTAAGTTACAAGATTTTGAAGCTATAAAAATAAAAGATACTTTACCTGGAGTTGAGAAAACATTTAGAGCTAGTGCACAAAAGGATAAAAAGGTACTAACCAAAAGTGTGAGTACGAGGAACAAAAATCTTGGAGAGTATGAAAGTGATTGGGTAGAAATTGAGGAAGAATAAAAGAAGTTGGATGAGCTTGAAGATTTGATCACAAAAAAGAGAACAAAAAGGTAAGGGAGTTTTTAAAGGAAAGTTACCAATTGTTTGTTATTCATGTAAATAGGTTGGTCATTTTGCATCAAAATGTCCTACAAGAGTATCTAAGATTAAGCATAAGCCTTACAAGTAAAAAAGAATGTTGTCACCCACCATGTGTTGATAAGACTCTTGGTGGAAAGGTATCTGCAAGATACCTCTCCCATGACTTGGTATGAGTTTATCACAACACCCCATGTATAATTGCATGGTGAAGGGCCATGAATCGTAATTCAAGAAGAGCAGGGAAATATCCCTAATGAGGCCATTTATTAAAATGTTGAGTCTACTATTCCAGAAGAGTCTCACAAATACCCTTCTCCTTTGAGAGATGATAAAGAAAATGTGGCATTTGGTAATCCAAACCCTAGCCTAGGGGGTAGTGAAACTAAGGTCCCCACAGATTTCCAGAATCCAAGGGTAGAGAAGAGTTCCTTGAAGAAATAAAAGGGAAAATAAAAAATGGTCGAGTATGTTATGGTTGAAACCCCTATTCCTCCTACAATTATTGTTCCTCCTGTAGTCACTCCTGTGTCAAAGAAAAGGACCTCGTATAAGCATCATGCAGCACTAGTTGGCACCCCACCACGATGAAGTGTTCATTTAAACACAAAATAAATAGAAAAGGACTCACTTGTGATGACTATTTCTAACCTGATGTTCCTATTGAGGAACCCCTGGAGGAACAACCAGAAGCAGACAACCCATTTGTAGGGTGTCACAATGTGATGGAAAAGGATCTTGCAGCCAAGAATCTAGACAAAGAAGCAGAGCAAAAAGAAACTTCCAATGTGCCTTCTTCTCAACAAGAAGACATTCAAGGGAATGATGCCCTGGTATCAACATATAATGAGTTAGCAATTTATGAAAAATAAAAATTCAAGAAAGCAACAAAGAAGGTTCCATCGAGAAACCAAGAAGAGGTAATAATCCAATCCCTCTCCATTGACTATTTTACAAAAATGCAATATGAAAAGTCAATGTGGGACATGGAAAGGGATAAAATGAAAAAGGAAATAGGAAGAAAACAACACAAAATTCAACTTTTGTAAGGAAATTAGATTCGGTCACAGAACTAATTCCTAAATTAATAGAATGTAGACCACCTCCTAGGGTCTATGCCTTGTGTTTAAAAGAGTAGTTGTTAATGTTTAAATTAATGAGGGTCCTAAGAGACTTAAACATAGACATAAGCTCACCCCAAGAATTTGTGGCTGCATATGAAGAGTCACTTGACTATATTAACAACCTCCTATATGAGCTTTACTTGCATAATTATGTTGTTCCCTCCATTACCAATTGGAACCCTCTGCTATTTGTCAGTGATATTCACCTATCTTCTCTTCTTTCTTGGGAAATAAATGAAATAAACTATGAGGAACAACTAAGAAAATACAGGGGAGTTGAGCAATCAATCACACTTCCCCTACATATAGAAAGTGTCTCTCCCCGTAGGTTATACTGTGATTGGATGGAAATAGTCTATGGACTACATGACTCAACACATAGAGAAAGGATCCTAGGCAACCGAGAACAAGTTTTTGTAGAGTTTCAGAGACTCTTGTTATCAGAAAGGAATAGAGACATAGAAGTACTAAGGAAAGGATGGGGTAGGTTAAAAATGGAATTAAAGAAGGTAGAGCCTCAAATTCTCATCAATCTTCAAGTTGCAATGCAATGGGTTTAGTGGTATATACGCTTGGGATGACAACCGTGACCTGAGAAATGGTTACCTCTTACCTTCTAGCCTCCTCTTCTCTTATGGCCATTATACAGTTGTGTGGAAAATTAGGTGGATGAACAGTTAGAGCTGAGTTGACATATCAAAATGGAGTGGACAAATAGATTCTACTGGCATGTGTGCAACTCTATGATTGGCAAGACTCAGGAAGGGGATCTTCGGGTGCTCGCAAAGATCTGAAATGTCTCAGTGCCTAAGGATTGACACTAGTATTCATAGGGGGAAAATGATAAGGAATATTAATGCCATATTTTAGATACCCTAGGATAGCTTCTGCTAGGTCCTTTTTCCTTGTTTTATCATATTTTCTCAAAGAATTTATGCTCAGTTATGCTATTATGTGGCATTCAGCCACTAGACTTCTACTATGGTTTTAAACACATTTAATATGCTATACTTGGATGGAAATACTATGTTACTTTGAAATTATGATTATATCTTTATAAGTAAATTAGTTATTTGATCATAAATAATGCATGCATGTTTTGGTGTTTATTACCATGAATGTGTTTATCCTAACATCTGAGGTGCAGTGCATCAATATAGAAACTGTCATCTTGACTAGGTGAAACGCGCCCATGCGCTAGATGCTTGACCCAATCTTACAACATAATCCAATGGAGAAACATTAGCGCAACACCAACAAGTGGTTTCTGGGTGATCAAGGTGGTAGCCATCGAGAAAGGACCGAGACAACGTAATGAATTCTCTAAAGAAATCTAGGAGAGAGTGCAAAGTTAGATTTGTTGTTGAAGCGACTCTTTCCTCTTTTCTAGATCTATTTTGTTTCCAGTTTTATAGCTTTCTTCCTTTTTGTTGGTAGTATTGTAATAAAAGCTTTGCTTATTTTTGTGGTGTGATTAGTTAGTTGTTAGAATTTTTCTCTTTAAATAGAGCCCCACTCCTGCGTGAGAAGGAGGGCATTATCAGTTTAGCTGCAATATAGTTTCATTATGTTGTTTACTAGTTTTCATATATTTCTATACTTAGTTATTCAATTAATGAGCAAATGAAGTATTGAGATTTAACTTTGTGTAATTGAGTGTTTGGGTACTCATCCAAGGGGGCCCACTTGGTGAGGAATCCATAGTTAGTTAGATTCATTCTAGTTAAGTTCACTTTCCTACATTTCTATTATTTCAGTATTAGTGTTGAACTATTCCTGCAACCAAAGCAACAGGTTAGCTATCGCTTCCTTCAGCCAAAGTGGTAGACCGGCTAAAGCATTATAGCTTAGTTTGCAAGTCTTCATATTTTTCTAGAATCTTCACTTTTGCAATTTCCATTCCAATATTTTCTTTTATGTAGCTATAGTTTAGTTTCCTTTCAAGCATTTACTTCCTACAACCATAGAATAATTTCCTTCCAGCATTTGTTTCTTATAGCAACTGTAGAATGTGTGGTTGAGTAGTACTTGGTGCATATATCTTGCTGGCCCATTTCAAGTAACATGTCCTTGGGTTGACATATTAAATAAGTTTTTATAAGGATGATAAACTTCTCAATCAGATGTCCAATCCTTGAGTTTTGGATTATGCTTAGTTTATGAGCCTTTATAAAAAGTGATCAACCATTCCTAGATCCTCAATGTAGATATGTTTGATAATCACTTGCAATGAAGTAGAGATAAATGTAATTGGAAGGAAGGATATTATTTCTTGATTGAGGACTCATCTAACTGGACATCATGGGAGAGAAACTTTCTTAAATGGAGAATATTCCCTTGGAATTTACTTGAATGAATTGGATAAACTAGATCTTGGATGGATTCAAGATTTGAAGGAAAGCATCCAGATCTAGTTTCTCCAATTAATTCAAGTTAATTCCAAGGAAATATTCCCCATTAAAGAAAGTTTCTCTCCCATTATGGAAAAGTAGAGGAGTCCACAATAAAGAAATAATATCCTTCCTTCCATCCACATGCGTCTCTCCTTCATTGCAAGTGATTATCAAGCATATCAACATTGAAGATCTAGGAGTGGCATTCATAGATCCATGAATTTGTGAGGGAATACTTGATTCATATTCTACATTCAAGAGTTAAAGATATTGGATTAAATATTTGAAGGCAAGCATCCAAGATTTAGTTTCTCCAATTCATTCAAGGCAATTTCAAGAAAATCTTCTCTATTGAAGCAAGTTTCTCTCCCATGATGGCCAAGTAGAGGAGTCCTTAGTCAAGAAAGAAGATCCTTACTTCCATCCACATTCATCTCTCCTTCATTTGAAGTGATTATCAAACATATATACATTGAAGATATAGGAGTGGCAATCATAGATCTATGGATTTGTGAGGGCATCCTTGATTCATATTCTACATTCAAACATTCTAGCAATTGGATTCAAGATTTGAAGGCAAGCATCCAATATCTAGTTTCTTCAATTTATTCAAGTCAATTCCAACGTAGTCTTCTCCATTGAAGCAAGTTTCTCTCCCATGATGGCCAAGTAGAGGAATCCTCAATCAAGAAAGAAAATCCTTGGAGTCCTCAATCTAGGTCAACTAATTGAATGATAAGAAAATTCATGGGTATGAGAAATTTCTACGTCCGTCCAAGAGGGTTTATGCAAGGTGAATCAAACACTTACCTTTTTACATACTTTCCTTTATGAAATTTCATTACATTTTCAAATTTGATTCCTAAATAGGGGTTTAACCAAGGAAAAACACTTTTGCCCAACCTTTTCCCTATTTTTCTGTGTAGGAACAAGTTACGGAGTTGTCAAAACTTTTTTGGCCAAATTGTAAATAGTTAGAGGATCCCTAAAAATTATAGGTAAAATTACCTAGAATAGAAAATTTAAAATATTCTATTCCAAGGTACATAATGTTTGAAACATTTTGTACCTTCAAATTTATCTTAGATTAAAATCATAGGTCAGTACAACAGTCTGGACCCTGATTCAACTCATTTCTAGTTTTTGGAAGTTAGTTATCAATTTGTTATTTCCAGTTTATCTCTATTAGTCTATTTTATTATTTACATTGCATATTTCCTCTTTTCTATTTTTTAATTATATATTTATCAAAAGATCAATGCCACATTTAGTGCTTAGGTCCTTACTTGAGCCTACTGGGACATCTTCCTTCTGAGTGTGCAATTAGAAAAAAAGATTAATCAACCCCTTTGCCTTTTCTCGCCTTTTCTTTGTGTATATTTTTGGTGAACCTGACTCATGACATTTCCATTATGATTTTGGTGTTAGATCCCCCTTATGCATTATATTTTAATGTTTGATTTAATGGTTAGATGTGTTTTTCATTAAAAACTGTGCTTAGTTGATGAATGTTTGCATATCTCTTTCAAAGTTTATATTTACATTAGTGTTGTCAATTTGATTTTCACCCTATTGAACTTAAAGTTCAAAAATATAATTAAACATGGGAATGACCAAAATTTTTAGGTACCTTATATGAGATCAAACTTTCAGAGAAGGCCAACTTCCTTTGGTACTTCACCTAAAACTACTGCTTGTTGAGGAAAAGGGAAGATAAATGCTTAAAATAAAACCTATTATTACCTATATTTTAGGATTAATACTATAATTTTGGACACAACTTAACAAACAATAATGATTTTATTTGCACAACTAATTTTTTTTACATGCCCATGCATTAGAACTTCATAAAAAGGTTAATAAACTCACTATCTTAGAAGGAGAATTAATATTTTTTCACAACTATGACTGCTCATATCATCCACATAGCCTATAACCTATACACAACACATATTTTCTACATAAAGGTATTGATGATGAGACATAATTTCAAGGATCTTTGATAAATCAAAAGAAGAAACATCAACCATACAATTACACACAATGAGACAATTTATTTGGAGGAAAACTAACATATCTTTTATTGATAAAGAAAATGTTTACAATAGCTTACAAATATGAAAATTGAATTACAATACCTAATCAGACCAAAAAGAGCCTTACTTCAAGTTACAATACATGGTTTGAATAGTAATAAATCACTCTTAGAATAGAGTCTATAGGTAAGTTTATAGAAAATAGCAACTAAGTACCACTTTGCAACATGTGTCATAAATAGAAGAAAATGTCTTCAACTTCTTTTGGGTCGGATCTAACTAAAGATGGTCATTAAATACCCTTGAAAGTGCTCCAAAATGGTTATTATTTGGAGAAAATTATTCAATATTTACCCCCCTATTGATGAGGCTTGTCAATTAGCTCCTAAATATTCTCAAAAGGCTTGAAAAGTCCTCAAACTATCCTCCTAAATTTTCTCAACCACTTGACAATGTCTCCCACTATCCTATATTCTCTCCACATGTCTTGAATCACCCCAATTGCCTATTGCTTTCTCAAATTATAGTAACTCCTACTTCCATGATTACAAGGCATGTGATTTTTTCAAATTTTTTGAAAGTGGAAAAGGTATTGGGTCGCATTAGAAGTAATTGGGCCATTTAATCCTTAAAACTATCTCCAAAGTGAGTATTGTGCCTTGTAACTACCCCTTGATTGATGTCTAACCCATGTGAGGTCTTTAAATGGATGTGAAACTTCTATATAAGTCACATAATCCCTCCTTTTGAAACACTCCTTTTGAGGTCTCTAACTGCCTTTGAATATTTGATTACATGCTTCCCTATGACTGATTTCCATGCTTAGTACTTCTATCACATCAAAATCATCTTTACAATACCTCTATTTCTTTGATACATGTTCTCTTAACATTGTGAAAAAATATTTTCTTTACTATCCATTAACTTCATTCTTGAGGAACATGTTGTTGCTTAGAATTTGTTGTCCTATATCCCTATAAGGATTGTCATTGCTACTTGAGAATGACTATATTCAACTAAGATCATTATCTCCATTCTTTATTTTACTTATTCTCAACAAAAATAAGTTCTCTTTAAAACTATAAAAATTAAGTCACCACTCTCCATGATTTAAGATAATTCCTTTTGCATGTAGAGTCCTTTAATAGTTTGTCTGATTTCACAATGAGAGGAAACAATAAACTATCAAGGTTACCAATATATCAAATATGCTAAGATTATGCATGTTCTTTCCTTTTGCATTTTCATGACATAGGTTGTCCCATCCATTTTCATTTATGTGTAATCATTTTCCAAGAAAAATGCCTCTTCAATGCAGTATGCATTGTCTTCTTTGCCTCTTGGCTACTGATATTTAGTGACTTAAATTTGATGCTCTTGTTGTCCCCTCTTGATCTTGGCTTCCATTCCATTGTTCAATTTTTGTTGTGGATTTTCACTAGATATTATTGTCTCTTTTTTAATACAAAATATCCTTTTGTTGATGATTTACTACTATTTTGGTAAAGTGTCTTATCATGACAGATTTAGATGCTATGTTCATTCATCAGACTTTATTCACACTCTTGATCATCTCATTGTATTCAAACATTGTGCTCTCTAACTATCACCAATTCACAATGGCCATTAATCCAAGAATTGTATGTAATGACATTGGAAACACATACATCATCTAGAATTTGTTGTTGATTGAAATTTTTTACCTTCTTCAAAAAATTTTCTTCTCATAAGCTATTGTCCATGATTTCTTGGACTCTTATCACCACCATCGTTCTTGTATGACTGATTTGTAAGCCATTATCATGCATTTGAGAGCACTATGATTGTGACTTTTCCTTTCACTTTATAGTCTTCATAGTCCCTTATCTTGAACAATTAAACACTCATTGAAATAAAAACCTCATAACCATGAATACTTATGATAATGTTCCTTTTTTCTCATCAAATAAGGATCTAAGCCAAAAAATCTTTCATTAAACTTAGATACTCATCACAATATTTACTACAAGATTCTTGAACATTTCAACAATATTAAAATCCTTACCAACACAAGGCACGATTCATAGCACATGTGGTAGAAGTGAAAGGAAAAGAAAGCACACCTCCAAAAACATGGACGTGATATCAACATGCCACTATCTTCATTTGTTGTTCTATTGATGAACCCACCTTTATTTTTCCTTATTTGTTGCACCTTGTGAATATCTTCTACTATAAAACCCTTTATGTTGTTCTTTTCTCAATGATTTAGTGTTCCTCGATTGAGAATTTTATTCTAAATAGTTATATCTATTATTTCCAACCTTTAAATACCCATTTCTTCCATGAGATCTATTGTCCCTTTTTTCTATGTGCTTTTTTACAAATCCTCATGAAAACTTTATATGCCAAATTCAACAAAAGATCCCATCCAAACTGTCTAGAAAATGAAGAAAAAATATTTCCCTTCATAACAATGATGATAGAGTGTGGGTTTGAAAAAAAAGGACCTTCATCTACATCGATGTATTTGATCCATAGTTGTAAGAATTTTCCTAAGGAAATGAATGCAATACCAAGATCTAGAAGCTCAAGGGATAGCACAAACAAGAGAGACAAGATAATATGATCAAATGAATAATTCAATAATGATCAAATGATAATGGATAATAGATGTATACAATGTAGATGTGCCTAAATATATAGACAATTCATGATAACCATAAGATATGCAAATGATAAGATATCAACTAGACATGGCAAAATCACATGTCCACCAAAGGTGGATCATCCTCCATTGTAGATCAAAGTATGTGAAACAATGAGAGGATGATAATGTGATAAGAGAACTAAAGGTGGATCTCACACACAAAGAGGTATGAGAAGACAACTATCACCACCTAAAGTGGAAATTCTCCTAACCATGTGATAAAATGAAATGCAAACTCCTAGGTGTCTCAAAGACAACTAATATGCAAATGCATTATCCTAAGTAAACTTAAGTAAAGTGTAATTAGTAAATACTTAATTAAACCAACACCCCCCCTCTTAAGTGAAAATTAGGGGAATTCACTTAAGCTCACAATGCATGATGGGTCCTCACTACTAGGCCTTGTTAGGTACCCATGTACAAACCACAAGAGCAATGCAATGCAATCTCTCGTAAAGCAGAGAAAGAGGGAAAACCTCATGGAAAAAACCATCCCCTAAAAAGAGAGATGAAAAGAAAGATTCATGGATGGATAGAGTAATCAAGAGCCCCCCCCCCACATTATGACATACATCATGCATATACAATAAAGAATCCCCCCATAGGAAGGAAATAAGGAGACATGATATCCTTCCCATAATGAATAATGTTCTCCAAGGATGGTGAGTGCTTTAAGGAAAAACATAGTCCAATGCCTACAAACCACATTTCTCCCCTTAGGAAGAAGATAGACCAAGTATAGAGGCAAGAAGGCTTCCCATTGTGGATAGGAAGTAGGAACAAGAATCCCAATGAAGTATGATGTTTCTGAAGTATGCTCATGTGTCGCCATTTCCTTGGTTGACGAAGATGCCACAAACCAATCAGGAACAAGCCCAATAGAAGGTGAAAAAAAAGGAACCAATGGTAATTGATCCATGTAAGTGTTTGGATCAACCTCCAAAGAAAAAGATGCCTCCTCAAATGAAGTAGGAAGAGAAGAAAGAAAGCCCCACGTCGATGTAGAATGTACACCCATGATAGTGTTGGAGATTTGCCAATAGGCCAGTACTGACTGTATGTTTGTCATTGATGACAACATATGGAAAGTAGCATGTGTGTAAGTCTTATGTAGTAAGCTTTTAGTATATGAATCATGGACATGATATCAGCATGATATCATGGGTGCATAGGTTAACTGTTAGTACAGACAGTTATATAGTAGTTGGCGTCAACAGTGCTCCTGATAGAGTAATAGGCAGTGTTCTGTGTATGGTTGTCCATACAATTATCATGGAGCCTTGCGTGCTTGGATATATGTTGAAGACATGTTAGTGATATTTTAGTTATGGACACATAGTCTGTTGATGAGTAGAAGTGAAGTTATGCAGTCTCTATTTGCCAACAACAGTTTCCTGTGTTTATTTAGAAGAGCCGATAGAGATTTTATTGGTTCTTGAGTTGCACCTATCTTTAGGGTATGCACCCTTAGAGTTAAGCTTGGAAGAGAGTTATTGATATTCGGTTAAGAGCGCATGAGTTAATTCAGCTAGTTCCAGTTATTTTGGTAGAGCCGACAGTGTGTAGCGTGCATCTACAATTATCTTATTGGACAGGTCCTAGATTGTGTTGCGTGCATAGTAGAGCCGATAGAATATTTATTGGAGATTGTTATGGTTTATATATTATGATTTCAAGGTGGTTCTAATAGGCTGACTTATTTGTATCATTTGGAGGAAAGATATTTATAGGTAGTCATTTGTGATTGCTTGAGTGTGGTTCATGGTTGATTAAGTAGAGCAGAGCAAAGTGTGCGAAGTGTTGAGCCATCAGAAGAAGGTCTATGTGACCAAGTAAAGTACTTTTTCTATTCATTGGAACTGATCTAGACAATAGGTCAAAGTGTAGTTCACTAAGATCTAGATGTAGTGTGTATCTGTTATTCAAAAGGTTGTAGCCTTCACCCATTTGAGCAGTGAACTCTTGGACAGTGCATCCTCTCCCCTAACAGGGACAATTGTAAAAGAATCCTAATAGGGTTTGACCCTTGACCAGGTCTACAATACTTACTATATTGTAAAGCTACTCCTTACAAGGTAAAGGATCTTCTAATAAGGATCATTATACACTAGTACATAATATTAGTGGGTATCAAGTCCCATCGGGGTGTTCTTTCATTGTGATTATGCTTTATGTTTAAGTATACTTAATTGGATGAAGAATTGAATCTTGTAGATAATTGATTCACCCCCCCCCCCCCCCCTCTTAGTTATCTCTTGGGATTATTCCTAACAATTGGTATCAGAGCCAAGTGCCTCAAAGAGAAAGTTTATCAGCTTGAGGTTGATCAGATGGTGTACTTCAAGAAAGAAAGTCCTAAGTTTGATGGAGAGAATTATCTTGATTGGAAGAACAAGATGGTGACTCATTTGCAGTGCATAGCTTTTGAAGTTTTTAATGTAACTATCAAAGCAACCAAGATTCCTACTTTAGAAGACCTTGCAAAAGATGATTCTTCTGACACACAAAAGGAATTGTTTCATCAGAATGCTATTGCTAAAGAAGCCCTTATCAGTGCCCTATCTGATGGTGAATTTTCAGAAGTAAAAAAGATAGATACAACCCACAAAATATGGAAGCACCTAGAAGACATATTTGAAGGAGACAAACAAGAAAATGATGCGCGCAAAAAGACATGGAAGAAAAGATATAATGCTTTAGAGATGCTTCCTGAAGAAAACATTAGAGCTTACAATCAAAGAATAAATGAAGCAGTTGCTGGAATCAAGAACAATGGTGGAGAGATTTCAAAGGAGGACATTATGGATAAATTGATGACTACTCTTACTCCTGAATATGAAAGAAAGATCAACATCCTTGATGAGACCATGCGGCTTACATCTAATTTCAAGAGAGAAACCTTGATCAACAAGATCTTAGCTTTTGAGATTTCAAGATTGAAGACAGAACCAAAGAGTGAGACAACTTTCAAAGAAATAGTTCATGGTAAGAAGTCTACAAACACTTCTGGTAATTTTGATGATGATGATGAAGAGAAAACATTAGATGATTTTATTGCTATGATTTCCAAAAGAGAAAAGAAAGGAAAAGTAAAACATGAAGGTCAATTACCATTTAAGTGCTTTTCATGTAATAAGATCAGTCATTTTGCATCTAAGTGTCCCACTAGAGCTAGAAAGTTCAAGAAGGATTACAAGCCTAAGTATTCTAAGGAATGCTACTATGCTGGAGATGGAGTTTTAGATGAAGAATCTAGTGAAGAATAAATTGGATTCATTTCTATTATAGACAAAATGAATAACAAGAAAATTCATGAAGATAAGAAAGAGAATCAAGAGCTAGCATTGATTTCACAAGCTGACATAAGGACAGACTAGATTATAGACGGTGGTTGTTCACATCACATGACAGGTGATAAAGGAAGGTTTGTTCATTTGGACAAATACAATGGCAATATGGTCAGATTTGGAGACAACACTCCTAAACCAATAGTTGGTAGAGGAGCCATCACTTTGGATGGAAAGAATAGTACTGATGATGTTCTTTATGTTGATGGTTTAAAACATAACCTTCTTAGTGTTGGACAGTTACTTGGAAAAGGCTATCAGTTGGAGTTCAAAGATGAAAAATGCATCATTAACAACAAAGATGGTGTTATGATTTCATCAGGCTCAAAGACAAGAGGTAATGTTTTTCAACTCAATTCAGAAGCAAGTTGTTTTGTTGCTAAAGTTGATGACAGTTAGTTGTGGCATAAAAGACTGTGTAAAGATAAGCAATTTTAAGGCAGTAAGAGATCTACCTAGCATAGCAAAGCCAATTGATACTATATGAAGGGAATGTGTGATGGGGAAGCATGTGAGAAATTCATTCAGGAGCAAGCAAAATTCAGTAGAAAACAAGTTGGGTCTGATTCATATAGACCTATGTGGTCCAACTCAAACAAGATCATACTATGGTGAAAGGTATTTCATTTTGTTTGTTGATGATTATACTAGGATGATGTGGGTTGAATTCTTGAAAGATAAGTCAGAAGCATTTGATAAATTCAAAATATTCAAAGCTAAGGTTGAGAATGAATTTGGGCTAAAGATAAAATGTTTGAGATCAGATAGAGGAGGATAATTCACCTCTGATAGATTCTATGAGTACTGCAAAGAACATGGCATAAACAGACAGTTAAGTGCACCTAGAACCCCTCAGGAGAATGAAATTGTAGAAGGAATAGGATCATTCTTGATACAGTGCGCACCATTATGATAGAAGGAAAAGTTGCACACACCTATTAAATAGATGTGGTCAATACAACAGTCTATACCATCAATAGAATTCAATTGAGGCTAGGCACTGACAAAACACCTTATGAGCTATGGTTTGGTAATGTTCCCACAGTGAAATGCTTCAGAATCTTTGGAAACAAGTGCTACATCAAGAGGGATGAAACAGTAGGGAAGTTTGATGCAAGAAGTGATGAAGGTATTTTTCTTGGTTAATCTACTAAAAGTAAAGCTTATAGATGTTTCAATTTAAGATTGAAAAAGATCATTGAAAGTGCTCATGTAAAGATTGATGAAAATTTTATGATTCAAGAAAGATATCATGATTACTTACCCATGATTGAAGAACCTAGACCCTCCATTAGTGAGACAGTTATTGATGAAATGTTTGATAGTATTGATGTGTTATTAAATGACCCCGAGACAAGTGAAGAAAATACTCCTAAGGTTGATGAGTCAGCATCACCTAAAGTTCCAAAGTTTACATCAAGAAATCATTCCAAGGCCGACATCATTAGAGATCAGAGCGGAAAAGTCTTAACAAGATCACAAGCAAAGAACTCGGCTAGTAGTGAAGTGGTATGTTTGCTATCTCAGATTGAACCTTTAAGTGTTGAAGATGCTTGTAATGATTTAGATTGGCATGATGCTATGAAAGAAGAACTTGATCAGATTATTAAGAATGACACTTGGGAACTGGTCCCAAGACCTAGTGATAAGAATGTGATTGGAACAAAGTGGAAATTCAGAAACAAGATGAATGAAGATGGTACAGTAGTAAGAAATAAAGCAAGATTAGTATGTAAGGGATATGCACAAAGAGAAGGCATTGATTATTCAGACACATTTGCACTTGTGAGAAGATTAGAAGCTATCAAGTTGTTTCTAGCCTATGCTACAATCAAAAACTTCAAAGTTTATCAGATGGATGTCAAGTTAGCATTCCTGAATGGAGATTTCAAAGAAGAAGTATACATTGAGAAACTAGAAGGATTCACCTTATCAGACAAACCTGATATGGTATGCATATTGAAGAAGGCCCTCTATGGACTCAAGCAAGCCCCTAAAGCATGGTATGAGAGACTAGATGGCTACTTAACAAAGATTGGATTCAAGAAAGGAGCCATAGATTGTAATCTATTCATTAGAGAGACATCTGAAGGTTTACTACTTGCAGCTATATTTGTTGATGACATTATCTTTGGAGGTAATGACAAACTTAGTGCTGAATTTGCCAAAGAAATGTAGAATGAGTTTGAGATGAGTATGATTGGTCCTATCAAGTACTTTTTGGGACTAAATGTGCAGCAGACAGAAAAAGGGATTTTCATAAATCAATCAAAGTGTGTGAAAGAGATATTGAAGAAATTCAAGATGGATGATTGCAAGCTAGTAGGAACTCCTATGAGCACTAGATGCAAGCTTACAAAAGAAGATGACTCACCAGTAGTAGATATAACATTGTATAAGTCTATGATTGGTAAACTCATATATCTTACTTAGACTAGACCTGATATTTCCAATGCAGTTGGCATAGTTGGAAGATTTGCAGCAGAGCCTAAACAAAGTCACCTCATGGCAGTAAAAAGAATATTCAAATACTTGCATGGCACTATAGATTATGGTCTATGGTATCCTAATTCAAAAAATGTTGAGCTTCATGTGTACAATGATGCAGATTGGGTAGGATGTGTTGATGACAAAAATAGTACTTCAGGTGGAGCAGTGTTTCTTGGTGATAGACTTGTCACTTGGAGAAGTAAGAAACAAAATTGTATTTCTCAATCAACAGTAGAAGCAGAGTATGTTGCAACAGCCTTGAATTGTTCTACAATTATTTGGATCAAGTAGATGATAAATGATTTTGGAATTTAGATTGATTATCCTATTGTTATTCACTATGATAACACTAGCACTATCAATATGTCAAAGAACCCTATGATGCATGCAAAGACAAAGCACATTGAGATCAAGTATCACTTCCTAAGAGAGAAAGTGGTAGAGAAAGAAGTCAAGTTGGAATATGTGAGTACTAAAGATTAGTTAGCAGATATATTCACAAAGCCCTTGCCTAAATATACTTTTGAGTATCTCAGGGAGAAGTTGGGAGTCATTCCCTTCCCTGATTATGCTTAGAAGAAAGAAGGAAAGGCATCAGTCCTCAGGGACTGGTGGAAGGTTGACTACTCTACCTCAGGAGTAGTATCGGTGCTTAAAATGAATGGTGCCCTTTGCCATTGATGTCAAAGGGGGAGTATATATAGAGTCATGAAAAATAGAAGTAAAAAGAGGAGTAATATATTAAGGGGGAGCAACATTCAGTTATGACAATAGTACAATTGAGGAAATGGAGAATATTAGAAAATATTGTAGCAGATGGAGGATTCATCTTTGGGGGAGTTTTGAAGAGGAAATGGAGAATGTTATAAAAGAAATGTTCATTTGGGTTGGTGGTTGTTTTTCATTCCACATGTTGCCATCAATGTCAAAGGGGGAGATTGTTGGAGATTTTCCAGCAGGCCAGTACTGACTGTATGTTTGTCATTGATGACAACATATGGAAAGTAGCATGCATGGAAGTCTTATGCAGTAAGAAATTAGTATATGAAGCATTGATATGATATCAACATGATATCATGGGCACAGAGGTTAACTGTTAGTATAGATAGTTATATAGTAGTTGGTGTCAGCAGTGTTCCTAACAAAGTAATCGGTAGTGTTCTATGTATGGTTGTTCGTACAGTTATCATGGAGCCTTGTGTGCTTGGATATATGTTAAAGACATGTTAGTGATGTTTTAGTTATGGATGCATATTCTGTTGATGAATAGAAGTGAAGTTATGTAGTCGCTATTCACCAACAGCAATTTCTTGTGTTTACTTAGAAGAGTCGATAGAGATTTTATTGGTTCTTGAGTTGCACCTATCTTTAGGGTATGCACCCTTAGAGTTAATCTTGGAAGAGAGTTATTGATGTTCGGTTAAGAGTGCATGAGTTAATTCAGCTTACAGAGAAAGTTCCAGTTGTTTTGGTAGAGCTGACAGTATGTAGCGTGCGTCTACAATTATCTTATTGGACAGGTCCTAGATTGTGTTGTGTGCATAGTAGAGCCGACATAATTTTTATTGGAGATTGTTATGGTTTCTCTATTATGAGTTCAAGGTGGTTCTAATAGGTTGACTTGTTTATATCATTTGGAGGAAAGATATTTATAGGCAGTTATTTGTGATTGCTTGAGTGTGGTTCATGGTTGATTAAGCAGAGCAAAGTAGAGTGTGTGAAGTGTTGAACCATTAGAAGAAGGTGTATGTGACCAAGTAAAGTACTTGTTCTATTCATTGGAATTGATCCAGATAGCAGGTCAAAGCATAGTTCACCAAGATCTATATATAGTGTGTATCTATTATTCAGAAGGTTGTAGCCTTCGCCCATTTGAGCAGTGAGCTCTTGGATAGTGTGTCCTCGCCCCTAATAGGGAAAATTGTAAAAGACTCTTAATAGGGTCCGACCCTTGACTAGGTCTATTGTACTTAATATATTGTAAAGCTACTCCTAACAAGGTAAAGGATCTTCTAACAAGGATCATTATACACTAGTATAGAATATTAGTGGATATCAAGTCCCATCAGGTTTTTACCTATTTGGGTTTCCCCGTAACCAAAATATTGGTGTTGTGTTCATGTGATCTTTCATTTTGATTATGCTTTATGGTTAAGTATACTTAATTGGATAAACAATCAAATCTTGTAGATAACTGATTCACCCCCCCCCCCCCCCCCCCCAAGTTATCTCTTGGGACTATTCCTAACAGATAGATGCACCTATTGGTGTGTGTGCTAGATATAGAAAAAATTGAAGGCTTTTGTAGGGAATGACACAAGACAAAAGGGAGATTGGAGTGAATATAGGGAGTTGAGACATTATCCAAGATTGCAGTATTTCTATGGGTTTCATGAATTCAGCCCAAGATAATTCTCAAAATTGGATTATGTCAAATTCTAGTAGTTATTGTAAAGTTCCTCTTTTTTGTTATAATAAAATATCTCATTGAATGTTGGGTTTTCCCTAGAGTTAGGGGTTTTCTAGGGTAAATCACTATGTCAAAGTGTGATTGGTTTTCTCTAACTTTAGTTGTGTTTAGTATTTTTAGTGAATAGTGTGGTGCATTCTTTAATTCTTTTTTTCAATCATTTGATTTCTATTATTCAAATTTTTGAGTTTAAACAATTGTGAATGTATTTTTGGGTTTCATAACACCAATAGGGAAGGAGTATTTTTCACATGGTATCAGAGCCAATACTTTAAAAGAGAAACCTAGGGTTTAATCACACAAGTGCAAGTTTTGATTTTCTTTTTGTGTTTAGAGAGGTTTAAGTTCAAGGGTTTCAGTAATGGTAGCAACCAGATCAAGATATTCAAATAGACTAGAGGGGGCATCAAAATTTGGCATGTGGAAAGAAGAATTCTTCTATTATTGGAGGAGAATGGTCTAAAGGAATACACAACAACTTATGTTACTATTTTGAAAGATCCTATGCTACTAGAGACCTACAAAGAATATGCCAAAGCTAGATGCATCATCGTGGATGGGGTCAAGAATCACCTTTTTCCTCATATTGTAGAATTATACTCCTACCAAAAGATGTATGATACTTTAATCAAGTTATATCAGGGTTCAAATTTGAGAAGGTAGTTAATTCTTAGGGATAAGCTGAGAAACACCAGAATGATAAAAGGGGGGAGAGTAGTAGACTACATTACTAGGATCATAATAGTAAAAGATAAGTTGGCAACTATCAAAGTAGCAATTTTGGATGACGAGGTTGTAAGGATTGTTTTGAAATTATTCACAAAATAATAGGACACCTTTGTCAAAGTTGTGTCTATACGATAATAAATTCCTAATTGGGAATCATTTGTGGACTGATTTCACTTAGGAAGAGTCACGATTGAGTTATGTTAATGGAGGCAACAATAATGGTCTCAAGGGTGAGGTGGAAGAGAATGTTTCTATTGCAAGAAAAAGAAAATCCAAGAAAGGATCAATTAGTGAGTCTACCTCCAAAGGGGACAAGAAGAAAAAGAAAGACCCAAGCAAAATTAAATGTTATGGTTGTGATCTGCTAGGAAATTATGTCAGTCAATATATGAATCAAAAGAAAAAAACAAGAAGAAGCAGACAATATCTTCAGTGTATGTTGATGAGCTATCCTTTAGACTATAAAATGAGTTTTCTCTTGTAAAATTCTTATCTAGGTCGAGCACTATAGGGGTCTGGTATATTGACAATGGTGCATCATTCCATATGACAAGAGTTAGATAACACTTCTCCAACTAAAAAGTAGAAGAGATAAGCTTTTAGATAAAAATGGGAAACAAGTCCACATGCACTACATTTGGGAGAGGGACTATTTCATTTTACAGGGAGTCAAACAATGATATTAAGACCACATATGTATTTCATGTACCAAGGATGTGCATGAATATGATTTCAGTATCTATCCTTGAAGAAAAAGGGTACAACATACTCTTTTAGGGACATAAGGTGTATTTAAAACACAAGGATCAGAAGAAGGTGAATCAAGATTGGGCTTAGAAGTGACAATTTATATAGGTTATAGTTTGAAAATCCAAAGGCACTAGTGAGAAGTGACAATAGCAGGGAAATAAGAGATTTATGACACAGGTGGATGGGACATATACACCATAAGGTATTGAAATTTCTTAGAAAACCATGATAGGAATTCTAGAGTTGAGTCTAGAGAAAAGTGACAAGTGGAAATTTTCAAAGGAAACCTTTCCTAGACGTGATAGTAGAAGCAACGATGTTCTTGATTTGATACATTTGTGTTGGATTAATTATGGAAAGATAAGTACTAAGAGGGGAGGGGTGAATCAGTACTCCAAAGTTTTTTAACTACTTTTCTAACCATTCACCAAATTATAAACTTTGCATACATAATCATAAATCATAGAAATAAAAAAAACATAAAACACAACTCATAACACCATGATTTTTAGTCTCGTAAAAATCCTTGGTTAGAGAAAAAAACTATGGTGGGGATGGCACCCACAATAATTCACTATTGTAGTAAACAAATTTCTTAGTTAGAGGTACAAAATTTAGCTATTTCTAATAGCTTACCCTGTTAAGAGTATTAACCCTGCTAAGAGTATAAAGACTTATTTAGTTTACCTTGCTAAAGGATTTTATAACTCTAATCTAAGATATGTACCTTGTTAAAGGATTTACAAATTAAGACCTATTAGGGCCTACTCACTTAAGATATTTTACAACTTTGATTACACAATAAATCAATACTTAAAAATGTCTATAATGATGCATCAACATATGCTTGTCAAACTCAATATGCTCAATATCATTTACCTCATTTTGTATTTCACTCACAATTCAACTTTTGTTCTTAG
The DNA here is from genome assembly GCA_027943335.1 of Chamaecyparis obtusa. Lineage (NCBI taxonomy): Eukaryota > Viridiplantae > Streptophyta > Pinopsida > Cupressales > Cupressaceae > Chamaecyparis > Chamaecyparis obtusa. The sequence continues at coordinate 815,671 of BSBK01002368.1, forward strand.
TAGCCTTAACTCTTATTCACATTCACAGTTCTTCTCTAACTACTTTTTTACTCAGTAGCTTCTCTGCTCTTCATCACATGTTCTTTGTAATTACTCTTTTTTGCTCTTTTTCTCTTACACTCTGATGTTCATGCACTTATCCTTTTATACTCAATCTAGAAGCGGTAGAAATATTCTAGATTCTTTTCCTTAAATGGTGCTAGCATTGGTTACATCTCCAATGCATATATTTCACTTAATTTCCATTGGTGGATCTTACCTTGTAATCATGCACACTCATCTTGTTTAAATCTTCAATGCTTTACCAAACAATTTCCTAGAGATATGTAAAACATTTTATGCTCGTTGTCCAGATTCAATGTATCTATTATGTTGGCCTGTGTTACTCGGCAACACATTTTTATCTTACTCGTAACATGTATACTCTTAGCTCGGTAATTATTTTTCACTGCTCGGTGTCTGTCGCTCATTTTCCTTTACTGAAACTGTCTTTTCCTTTATCGACTAACTTATTTGCTTTACCGATTGAATTTGACATACAATATGACTTTAACAAAACTAATGACAAAAAAATAACTCTTTTAGGAGTATCAATCTCCCCCTTTGGCATTAGTTTGGCATCTTTGTTAAAAACTTCAAAGTCACCAAAATTTTGTGTCCTTAATCAAAATTTGACCATGTATGAACTCTCGGTGTGACTCCATAGCTTCATGACTCTCCATTATCCATTACTCCCCCAGTGGAAATACTCCCTATATACATATCTCATTATAATTATATCCCCCTCTTATATACATATATCTATCCCCCTTATAACATATATATATTTCCCCCTTTTTTGATAAATATTATGCAAAAAGTTTTTTACTTACTGGGATCTAGTGGAGGAATCTTATAAAAATGTGTTTGTACCACTGCTTTGCATCATTCAAGGATGTCTCCCATGATTTATTTAGTGTCTGCAACACCACAATTTGTTCACCAATTTTAGCAGCAAGACTAATCATGTTGTCCATAGCATTGATATCAGGGGTATTCACAAACTCCTTTACCTTGTGAATATTCTTTTGCAGTGATTCAATCTGGGGCATCAAAATTGTTTGTAACTCCACGAGTTCCATTCTTATTTTATTCTCTTCCTTTCTCATCTCTTGTTGCATTCCCATTAAATGTTTGAGCCTTTGATCATAAAATTGAAATGTTCTAGGCTCGATTGTTACCTTTGTCATTTGCTTGGTCAACTCTTTTTCAATAGACTCATCTTTCTCCTTGATATCCTTAGTAAAATTTGAAAGTAAACAAAACTTTTGAAATAATAAAAGAATATTTTTCAACTTGGTTTCCAATTCTCCAACCAATTCAGAAAGTGTTACCTTATCTAGTGCCATTAATTGAAGTAACTCTTCAATAATCTTATTTTCCATTTGCTTTCTATGTGCCTGCATCAAATACTCGATGGTCTTTGTACTAGGTTGATTGATTTTTTTTACTAGTTCACCTAATTAGCTAAGTAGAATTCCCTTCTCATTTATATCAGCATTAGGGACAATCTCCTGTAGTATCCCCTTAACAATCTCTAGCACATCAGTCTTTTGTTTCTTTTCTAGCAATTTATCTTGTGTTGTTTTCATTTTCAGTAGATCTCTAGATTTAGATAGGTCTTTAGGGCTTAGGGTGGAGATGTCTACCTTTGGAATTATAATTGGTTGACTTAAGTCAACTTTTGTTTTCTCATGCTTTCTCTTCTTTGACTTTTTCTTTTCTATTTTCATACTATCTCTAGTCAATAACTTTACATCAGATGTAGTGGTTGTAGTTGTATCTTCTATTCTTTCTTCTTTTTCTTCTTCTTGCTTTTTTTCCCTTCATCTCTTCCTCTTTATCCTTTTCCTTCTCCTTCTCTTGCACTTGTGGTAGATGTTGACCTATAGTCTCAGTAGATATGACTTGCTTGGTATTCTGACCTGAATCTATCTTGGTCTCTTTGGTGTCTTCGGTGTCCTTTTGTTTTGTCACCTTTTCTTGTTCGGTGAACTTCTCTACATCAGTAGGAATATCTTTAGTAGCCTCTGAGATAACATTATTAATCTTAGGAAAATAAATTATTTGTTTAATAACTAGATCTACATTCATCAAATTAGCCTTAGCTATATCATCAGTGTTCATTTATTTAGTATCCTTATCCTCGGTTACCATCACATCTTCATCATGAGTTATTTCTTCTATTAGGTCTTTGTCAGTTATATCCTCAATAATAAGTTCATCTTTTTCTATTGTCAAATCAATAGGATATGACTTACTGTGTTGCTCCTTGGTCTTGTTCGGTTGGTCAGGAAAGAAGATCTTTCTCCATATACCATCTATTTCATTTTGCACAGTTTCAAGTTCACTGACTATGATTTTCAATGCTATGATCTTTACGAGAAATCTCTTAGAGTATTCCTTTAATGCTTCTTTAATCTCTTGTACCAACAACTCGGGTACAATAATAGCTAGGGATATTTCCCTTATTTTCTTCTATAAAGTCATAGCATACTTCCATCTAGCATCTATCTTTTTGTATAGTTCATCAGGTAAGTGGTTGGCAAGTTCAACCATAATAGTTGTGAATTTGTGCAGTGTAAACACAATTGCATCCTCAATCTTTTCTTTGTCTTCTTCAACCCTTGTTTCATATTTTGCATATTTTATTCTAGAAAAACCTCCATTATTCTTGAGATTCTCAATGAACTCATCTAGGTTTCTCTATTTAAAGGGTTGGTTTTGCACAACTTTGAATTTTCTCAAATCATCAGATTTTGTCTCGCTGTCTTCTTGTAGTTTCAACTTTCTTCTTGGTCTACCATATATTTTCTTTTCTCTCACATATGCCTTAGGCTTTGGTTGGTCTAACTCTAGTTTTTTCTTTTCTCTCAGTGTGGATGCAGAACTTGTCAATGGTCTTTTACCTATTGGACTCGGTGTCTCCTTTTTCATTCTAGGTTTCTTTACCTTTATTTCGAAAGGACCTACCTCATCTTCTTCAATGCTCATTCCAAGATTTTTCTGAAAAATTACTTATCATTCTACTAGTTTTCCTTAGTGCCTTAGGTAACAATATATCTAATTTTATCTTATCCTTCACTTCTTCATTAGTCACATACCGATTTGCTCTCTTATCAATTGGTTTAGATAAAAAGGCTTTAATTTGTTAAGAAGTGGTGTCAATATCCATTTCATATCCCATAAGTTGTATCCAAATAGTCCTAGGCTCCACAACCTTCACTATGCAAGTGTCGGTATCCACTTCAAAACAAATAGTGTCTTGATATTTTTCCACTAACTGAGGTGGAATTCTAAATTTCTTGTGCATTCTGGTTTGGAACTTAGAAAAATAATCATTCATTACCATATCAAAGTTGTCTCCTAAACTTTGAATGAATTCATTAATCTGATATATGATCAGTTTATCCACACTCCATACTACATTACCAATTGATGGGAAAAAGTTCTGAAAGTAGAAAAATATACATACCAATAATGAACTGAACTTCAAAGTGTTGGTCTTTGCTTTTCAAATGGTGTTCATATTATCATCAAAATGCTTCAATATGATCTCACACAGATCAATCTTCATATACTTTTTGACTATCTTATATGCAATATCTACAAGTCCACATTGTACACTATCTACCCAGGAGGATTCAAAGATTCAGTAGGAGATGACATTGCATGTGAATCTTAACTCAAGATCTTCCACAATAGAAAATTTGAGACCTCTTCCATCTGATTTTGCTTGTGTCAACTCACACAACTTGTCCTTGTCTATCACCGATTGGATAACCAGTCATAATATGTAACACATCTTTTGTCATCTTGACTGGTGCATCGAGCCACATAAATTGGTTGTGAACTCAACTTAACACAATTCTCATCCATTTAGTCTTGAACACACTTGGTACATGTAGGGAATGCATTAAACCCTTGGTTTCCAAATGGATGTGCTCATCCTTCAATTTACCATTCACACACAAATTCCAGTAGGATGTGTCAATATCAGCTTGATAATTTTTTTTGATCTTACAGTCGATGAATGCACAGATGTCTTTGATCAAAATTACTCTCAGAGGAATTTACGATAGGGCTCCCATCTTATCAAGTTTGGCAGCTTTCACTGGTGGTAGCTTGTACTTTGGATTAACATGATCAACCTTTTCGACAACAACAAGCTTCTATATTTTAGGTTCCATTGATTCAACTATATAAATGCTTGATTGAAGTAGGGTTTCATTTGAATATCAACTTGGTCGCACTTTCACAACTCAGGAAAACACCAAAAATTACTTGAATATGATTTCTTATGCTTAGATCTGCTCAATTAATCACTTAAATGATCTCAGAGGACTCATTTCTGCAATGTGCTCAAATGCTCTTGAAAACATAAGGTAAAAATAAAATAACAAAGGGTCTATTTATACCTTTTCCTTGATTAGGGTTTCCAACGACTATAATTTTAGCATTTAATGTTGTTACCGACTCCCTTTTTCACCTATTACCAATTACACTTCCTTACATCGAATGAAACAAAATAACATAGACTCTCATCGATCAAAACATGATTTGTTAACTTCACAACATATATCCAAATGCATCTAAATATGCTCATATGGATCTTTACACAAATGTTAGGAATCGATTTAAGATTGAATTTTAGTTCACAGTTCCTACACACAGCTTTGACCAATTAGGTGAAGATAGGTGAACCTGATCCAAAGGATGAGGTGTCATCAATTGTTCCAAGTGAAATTCCATCATCTAGAGACTTTCTTCTCCATGTTCTATTCATCTCATCTCATATTTCCTCAACATTTACTTGAACAGTTTCATTTGTTTGTTCCTCAGTTGGAGCTTTGGCTTGGTACTTGTAGTCTTTGGCTAGGTGACCGACCTTGTGATAGTGAAAACATGCCATTCTAGGATTTCTCCATGACCTTCTATTGTTCCTTACATGCATCAAAATGCAATTTGCTGGAATGTGACCAAATCTCCCACATGTTATACATGAAATTATTGTATTGTAGTCCCATGGTATTGTTGAACCTTGTTGGTTGTTTCTAGTATTCTGTCGGTTAGGTATCCATTTGACATTCTTCCTGTGTGACCTACAATTTTCAGACTTATGACCATATCTATTGCAATTATTGTAGTAACTATTGAAGTTTGGCTTCCTTGTATTGTTAGCAATCCTTGATCTACACTCAAATGCTTTGTGATCATACTTATTGCAATTATAACAATATCAATCAAATTTAAGAATGCTCAGCGGTTTACCTCTTTTGCTCCTGCATACATTAGTTGTATGACCATGTTTCCCACAATGATAACAAATAGGCTTCTTTGTCTTTGGTGGGGTATCAGTATCTCAGTTGGCTACTTGATTTGAGGACTCTCCATTTTGGGTAGTGTTGTTTTCAGTAAACCCAAGTCCAGTTGTATCTCTCGGTTGTCTTTGACCTCTAAGTTGTTCATCCAATATTCTTAATGTTTCTTCATTTCTTTTCAAAACTTCATTTGCATCCTTTTCAGATTTCAATTCATTCTTCAGATGTTCATTCTCTAATCTCAGTCCAGCAATCTCTTCAACTTTCCTTGCAATCTCCTGATTAACACCAATTAACTGATCTATCATATTATAGTGATTTTGTGTCAACCTCTGTATCTCCACATCTTTCTCATTCAGTCTTGCACTCATTTTCCTTATCTCATCTTCAATTATTATTTTATCATCTTCAACTTTTCTCTTTTGTTCCATGACTTCACACATTCTTATTGATTGAGCTTCTTGTTCACTTTTCAATGCTTTTACCTTACCAATTAGGATTTTGTTCTTTTTAGTCAGTTATGATATGGAAACTTCAGATTCATCAGACAAACTTCCCTTTGATTGTTCTTCAAGTTTTTCAACCCGATCTTGTGTATCTTTCAATTGATGGGCTAACTCCTTTCTCTTGTTAAGTGAATGCTTCAATTTCCTTCTTAGTTCATCAATCTGGTCATTTGCAATCTTCAGTTCCATGTTCATATTGTCAATCACCTTTTCATACCTATATAGCTTTCTATATTGTTCATATCTTTCCTCTCAAGTGTTTAAACTCCTCAATAAGAGACTTAGCTCTGATACCAATTGTTGGATTAATTATGGAAAGATAAGTACTAAGAGGGGAGGAGTGAGTTAGTACTCCAAAAACTTTTAACTACTTTTCTAACCATTCACCGAATTATAAACTTCGAATACATCATCATAAATCATAGAAATAAAAAACATAAAACACAACTCACAACACCATGATTTTTGGTCTCGCATAAATCGTTGGTCAGAGGAAAAAATTGCGGTGGGGATGACACCCACAATACTTCACTACTGCAGTAAAAAGTTTGCTTAGTTAGAGCTACAAAATTTAGCTATTTATGATAGCTTGCCCTGTTAAGAGTATTAACCTTGCTAAGAGTGTAAAGACTTATTCAGTCTACCTTGCTAAAAGATTTTACAACTCTACTCTAAGAGATGTACCCTATTAAAGGATTTACAAATTAAGACCTATGAGGGCCTACTCTGTTAAGAGATTTTACAACTCTGATTACACGATAAATCAATACTTAAAAATGTCTATAATGATGCATCAACATATGTTTTTCAGACTCAATATGCTTAATGTCATTTACCTCATTCTGTATTTCACTCACAATTCAACTTATGTGCTCGGTAGCCTTAACTCTGATTCACATTCACAATTCTTCTCTAACTACTTTGTTACTCGGTATCTTCTCTACTCTTCATCACCTTTTCTATATAATTACTCTTCTCTGCTCTTTTTCTCTTACACTCTGATTTTCATGCCCTGATCCTTTTATACTCGATCTAGAAGCGGTGGAAAGTTTCTAGATTCTTCTCCTTAAATGGTGCTCGCATTGGTTATATCTCCAATGTGTATATTCCACTTAATTTCCATTGGTGGATCTTACCTTGTAATCATGCACACTCATCTTGTTTAAATCTCCAATGCTTTACCAAACAATCTCCTCGAGATTTGGAAAACATTTTATGCTCAGTGTCTAGATTCAATGTATTTGTTATGTTAGCCTGTGTTACTCGGTAACACATTTTTCTCTTACTTTGTAAGATGTATACTCTCAGCTCGGTAGCTGTTTTGCACTGCTCAATATTTGTCGCTCATTTCCCTTTACCAAAACTATCTCTACCTTTACCGACTAACTTGTTTTCTTTACCAACTGACTTTGACATACAATATGACTTTAATAAAACTAATGACAACAAAATAACTCTTTTAGGAGTATCAATTTCGATATTTGTGGTCTCATGTCTACTCAATCCTTGAGGGGTTATGATTATTACGTAACCTTCATTGATGATTTCTCTAGGAAGACCTGGATATATTTCTTGAAGGCCAAAGATGAGGTCTTCAATTGCTTCCAAGAATTTAAAGCTCTTGTGGAGAATATTACAGGCAAAAATATCAAGGTTCTTTGGACAAACAATGGGGGTGAGTATAAAAGTGAAGCCTTCAAAGAGTTTTGCACTAGATAAGGAATCAAGAGAGAGTGAATTGTTCCATACAACCCATAACAAAACAAGGTTATTGAGCGTAAGAGTAGGGTAATTATTGAAGTAGCTAGGGCCATGCTATTTGATTAGGATCTACCTAAGCATCTTTGGGCAGAGGCTTGTAGCACAACAATCTTTATTCAGAAAAGAGTACCTCATACGATTTTAGGGACAATGACACTAGAAGAAGCCTTTACAGGGAAGAAGCCTAAGGTCAGGCATTTTAGGATCTTTGGTACAATAGCATATTATCACGTACCATCAAAGAAATGAGCCAAGTTAGATTCAACTATAGAGAAAGGTTTCTTTGTTGGATACAATGAAAAAGGCATACAAGATCTTTATTTTAGGGACGAGGAGGATCATAGTGAGATAGGATGTGAGGTTAATGGCGGAGAAAACCTTTAGGAAATCTCAAGATTTTCCAACAGTTGAGTAGAGTTAGCATATTGAAGCTCCAAAAGTGGCTCAGGAGTCTCAGGTACAGGGTACTATGATAGGAACAAATGTAGATATAGGTACCTTGGGTGAGTCGAGTCCACATGATATAGAGCAACAAAATATGAAGCAACAAGTTCCACCTATTGTTATATCTCCTACTAGCGAGAGAAGGCCTAGCTGAATGCTCATTGACAATAAGCCTTCTAGTTATCAAAAGGTTGCACAACAATAGGTTTAGCAGGATGCCATGGTGAAGGAATATAACTCCATCATGAAGAACAATGTCTGGGAGGTAGTGCCAAGGCCTATAGATAAGGCACTAGTTGGTTCTTGCTAGATCTATAAGATCAAGCATGTTGCAGATGGTAGCATAAAGAAATACAAAGCCAGGTTCATCGCCAAGGGGTTCTCTTAGAGGGAGGGAATTGATTATGACAAGACATTCACTCCAATGGCTAAATATACCTCCATATGAGCTGCGATCTCATTAACAACACAAATGGGATGAATAATAGGAGTAAGGAGGAGGTATATTTATGACATTCCTAAACAAAATCATAGAGGAGGAGGTGTACATCGACTAGCTAGAAGGTTTTGTGGTGCATGTGAGTGACTCTCATGTTTGTAGGTTAAAGAAAGCACTATACAAATTTAAGTAGGCACCCAGAGTGTGGTATGAGCACATAGACAGTTGCAGATCATGGGATTCGTGAAGAGTGAGCTGGACTCCAACCTTTACTATCTCATAGTGGCAAGTGAACTACTCATTCTAGTTTTGTACGTGGATGATTTATTTATGATAGGTTCACCCAAGCTCATAGAGGATTGCAAGATGGACCAAGCAACAAAGTTCAAGATGAAGGATTTGGGGTTGATGAACTATTTTCTAGAACTAGAGGTGTGGTAGATAGAGGAAGAGATTTTCCTTGGTCAAGGGAAATACAGTATGGAGATCTTGAATCGATCCAGAATGTTGGACTATAGATCCCATGTCTACATTGATGGTTGGAAGATCAATGCATCAAAGCAGAAGGCAATAGACCCCAACTTGTATAGACAACTTATTGCACCAGGTCATTGATATATCTAGTTAATACAAGACCAAATATTTGCTTTGTAGTCAACTCTCTTAGTCAGTTCATGGTAGAACCAAAGAGATTATAATGGACAACAACTAAGTATGTGCTAAGGTATCTATGTGGTAAGGTTGAGTATGGGCTAAGATATACTTGGGGTGATGGTGTCAAGTTGATTGGCTACACTGATGCAGATTGGGTAGGTAATGTCGTGGACAAGAAAATCACTTCGGGGTTCTATTTCAACATGGAGTTAGGGGTTGTCTCTTAGTACAACAAGAAACATAATTTTTTTGCATTAAGCTCTGCAGAGGCAAAGTACATGGTAGTGAGCATGCAACATGTGAGGCCATATGACTTCAGAAGTTGTTAGAGGCACTGTTTGGTCAAGAGCTAGAATAGACCATCATTCACTGTGATATTCAGAGTTGCATAAAACTCTCTGAGAATCCTGTGTTTCATGATAGATTGAAGCATGTATTGACGTTAGATATCACTTAATTAGGGATTGTGTACAATGTAGATTAGTTTGACTACAATATATAACTATAGATGAGCAGGTTGTAGACATCTTAACTAAGGCCTTGATGAAAAGCAAATTTGTCTTCTTTAGGGACAAGTTAGGTGTAGTCGGGAACACCTTCCTTGCTAAGAGGGAGTGCTAAAAAAGTAGCTTCAAAGATATTCCAGCTTGGAACCATGTCACCCAAGCTAAAGCGATTGTGGAGAAGGTATCTCCCATTTCTTGCTTTTTCCTTTTGATCTATTGCACACTTGTCAGTTTGCCAATTTCTTTTTAGAAACAACTTTATTTTATTCTAAGTTAATCTTTGCTTTATTCCACCGCTAGTGAATAAAATGTTATAAAAGGAAACTGGTGTGTGTGTGTTGGTTATAGAAAAAAATAAAGGTTTTTGCAAGGAATGACACAAGAGAAAGGGAGATTGGAGTGAATGGAAGTTGAGACATTATCCAGGATTGTAGTATTGTTGTGGGTTTGGTGAATTCAAACCAAGATAGTTCCTAGAATCATATTATGCCAAATTTTGCAACTATTGTGAAGTTCCTCTTTTTTGTTATAATAAAATCTCTCTCATTGAATGCTAGTTTTTTTCCCAAGATTAGAGGTTTTCAAGATAGTCAAAGTGTAATTAGTTTTCTAATTAATTTTCTCTAACTTCATGTTCAGTATTTTCAGTGAATAGTGTTGTGCATGCTTTAATTCTTTGTTTCAGTGATTTGATTTTTGTTATTCAAATAAACAATTGTAAATTTATTGCTGGATTTCACAACACCAATAGGGAAGGAGTATTTTTCACAAATATTGCCCTAAATAATCGCCAGAAAATATTTGTGAGAATACATTAATACAATGCTATTGCCGTGAAGGAGCCGCGAATGTTTATTTGTCCGGAAATTTAACCCGACACGCTATTCTAGTTTTCTGAACACGAAACGAATGAAGATTGCCGTATTTGCTGAGTACTAAAGTTGGAGTTTGATATTTCATAAATTTTGGGAGCTTGGCGTTATTGTCACCTGGAAGCCGTGAAGATTCAGCTTCTCGAGCGCCCAGTCAAGAACGACTCTCACAGCCATAGCTTGAAACGGAACCATCATTACTACAGTAGGTTATAAGGGGTGTTTGAAGCCTCTGCTGAAGGCTATATACATTTCTGGGCACTTGCAGTGTGTGAGCATTCATTTTCCTTGTTGGACGGGCTGTGGATGATATCCATGAACTTATATTGGCATTGCTACTTGTTCATAGCAATCTATTGATAACGGCAGGGTTTTTCTGTATTAAAGTATTCATCACGGGGTTGAGGCTTCTTCTATGAGACACGAGCTTCCAAGGCATGGGACTTCAATGCCATGCTAAAGACAATTCCAGAATGCAGCATTGACACTATTATGTATTTCAGACTGAGTTGCCACTGAGGTCAGATTTTAAATTATTGAATGTGATCGCCTCTGAGTATTTCAGACTGTTAACTTTGATACAAAGGTTATAAATTTCTGATTTTGAATTCCATTCTGACAAGAAGATTTGTATATTCATGTCAGCTTGATTGAGTGTTTGAAATCTGTTATTTGCAAAATTCTATATATAAATCTGTTAGCGTATGATTATATGGAATCATAATATATGTTCTGTCATAGATTCCTACCGAGCCTGTAACAGAAAACTGCTTGTTGTAAGTTCAAAACAATAATTTACTTGTTGATAAGAGAATGTATGCAAAGTGTTTGACGAAATGTCCCTGAAGAATAAGTGAACGTTCCAGATTGATATGTCTATGCAAGTATTTGACAAGTGTTTGACATAATGCCTTTGTTATGCATGTGGGATTTGTGATGTGATTTTGGGTTAGAACTAGCAAGGGGATCTTACATTTGTCTTCCAAAATGTGTCGTTTTATCATTCTATTCATTCCAATGTTAAATTTGTCTATGAGCTTTGAGAAGGATGAAGATTGAATAGTTTGCTGCAACAATTGACATTCCTAGTGGATTCTCAATTATTGAGCTGCATCAAATGGTATGAGAGCAAGGTTGGTCCTGTTGGGGTGTTAGATGTGTTGAGTATAAGTTTGTTGCAGGGGTCCTGTAACTAAGAGGTTTTGTTGGGTATTCTCTAGGAGAAATATGGCTGGGTAGAAGGTGTAGAGTCTATATATATATATACAGAGAGAGAGAGAGAGAGGTGGAAGCGTCCTCCAGAGTTTCTGTTCAGGATAATTAATTACAGATTGAGAGTGTGGCAAGTTTTTGAAGAAATGTCGAAGAGGAAAAGTATGAAGTTTGTCATAGGATGGGTTTTAGGAATTATACACGTGAGAAGAGAAGGAAAAGATTTATGGTTGAGATGAGAAAGTACAAGGAAAAGTGCATGAGAATTGAAAACAATGACGAAAAATATATGGGGGGAAAAAGAAATGGGTAAAGATTGAATATTATTCTTCTTTTGATAAAAAATTATTTGTAGATGAACTAGTGTATGTAGGTGAAAGGGAAAAAGGAAATATTACAGCAGTATGCCTTAAGGATAGCATGAAAAAGAGAGCAAAAGTAAAGTTGCAGAGGCTGAGGACATGAAAGAGGAAATTGCAGCAGTGGTTAAGAGTCATTTGGAGGACAGGAAGGTATTGGAAAGTGCAGATGAGAATGAAGATGATATACTAATACAGATTGCAGCAATTGAAAGAGAATGGATTGCATTGACAACAAGTGGAGCAACAGTTTCAATAAAAAATGATGAGGTAAAATCTGATTTCTGTGAAATTTTTGAAGTTGACTTACATGTGAAGATAAGGAATATGAGAATATTGAGAATGATATTGCACTGGTAGATAAAGAGGAGAATGCAAAGGTAATTGTTGATTTTTCAAATATTGTTAAGGCTGATTTTTGTTTGAATGAAACAATAAACAAATGGAAGAATTAAAAGTGGAACAATGCAGCAATAAAAAGCTACAGGTTGAATTGAAGAAAAGTGCTATTGATTTTGTTGAAATGCAGGAAGAGGAGAAAGGCGAGGAAGGTGAGCAGGTTGAATTCATTGATTTCTATGAGATTACTAGTATTGATTTGAATGCAGGTGATGAAGATGATGAGATAGAATGGGAGGCTGAATGATGGTATAGTCAAGTAAATTTCATGAGAGGGAGAAAGAGAGGAAAGATGAAGGAAGGGAGAGATGGGAAGGTGCAGAGTAAGGTGAAGAAGAAAGAGCAAGGGGATAAGGGGGAACAGTGGAAGAATAAGAAGCACAGGATCTTGAATGTTCATAAGCTCGTACTCATGAAACATTCTTTCTTACCCGGGGTGTTTGATGGAGGAGCATCTGGGGTCATTTGCAATCCTACACAACCGAAAAGAATTACTTTATTTTAATATCTCATTATTTGTTGTAATTTTGATTTGCAGGTCTGATTTGACCCTATTAGCTATTTTTCCAGCTCTGAAGTTTGACTATTAATTTTCAGGAGGTGGACGATTCAATAAAAAAAGTTATTTCTTTGCAAGTTTTAAAAATTTAATGTTTAAATTTTACTCCTGGGCATAAAAACTCCACACCGAAATAAGAAAGGCTTATTACTTGCCTTATGTAACAACCTTTTTGTCTTTTGGTAACTGCTTTTCTGAGCTGTAAGTGAATCCAAAGTACATAGTAGTGGGATTCGTTGGATTGTTCCTAAAAGAGTAGTTTTTAGTAAAAATTTCAAAATATTTCATGTAAAATTAATGTGGAGGTAAAAGTAGGAGTTTCCTACATCCAATCAAGGAGGGAAAAGCATTTTTTATTTGTAGGTATCGCAGCAAGAGGAAAACTATGCTCAGATGGTCTGAAGGAATGAAAGCTTAAGCAAGGAAGTGAAGAAAGGAGGATGCAAGAAAGCTATCATGAGCTCCATGACAGTTGATACAAGAAAAAGAGGGTTATTTGTCTTTTGCATGTTGCTGGTTTGCAGGTTCATGATCAGATTTGCAAAAGTTTGTAGAGTTTGTTAGTGCTCAAAATTGCAGATGATCAAAACTTAATCAGAAAACTCTGATTTATAACTCTAGCAGTCCCAATAGACACATCAGCAATAATTAACACTAAGGTATTAAGGATTTACAATCCTTCTTCTCTTTGAGCTTAAAGCTTCAGGTGGGTATTACCTCTCAAGATTGAATTCTTCAAATATCACAATTATGACCTGTATGCTTGATACAAATTTAATCATATAACTCATACAATTTAAAGTTAATCATTTTAAGTTGATTGATGATGAAAACAACTACAAAATAAGCATAGACTAGTGCCAAATCCTAGGACATTAGAGCCAATAAATACATATCTACAAAAAATCTCTCAAATCCAACACACCCAAACCCCAGATAAAATGCCTTACAAATTACTCTCTTATGCATAAATCATATCATCTAATTCACATATGAATATTGAAATCTCAGAGATCTCACTCAAGATTTATCCCTCCTTTGAAAGGAACTCAAGTTTCAACCCCACTATCTACCTTGTAGAAAGATGTATCTAAAATGCCTTGCAAATTTAAACACAAAGAGAAATCAAAATCATACATGAAGACAATAAGAAATATACATGGAAATTTAGTATATTTTATTAATCAACTTCCTGTATCAGTACATTCAGAAAAATTGGATTCCTCAGAATCAAAAACTAAATCTATAAGCTCCTATGACAATAAGTATTTCACCACCCTTTGGTGTGAGTTTATATTTGCTATATATAGAGAGACCACCTTGGGGTCCTTCAGGAAAGGATGCAACAAGCTACAGGTGGCTCTGATAGTGACTTGCACTAGAATACAAAAGAGTTAAAGCCTTCAACAGAAAAGAGGGAAAGTAGCGCCAGAAGTTGTTTCTTCTCATGGTGAACGTCCATTTGAGTTGCACCTTTGTCTGCAGGTATTCAGATGCAACTGCTGAAGTTTGTTGTGTGAATGATGACTGCCTACCGGCTAACTTACATCATCCTCTGTATGATCAATTGCTCTCCCTGTGCTTATAGGTCAGGTGCATTGCTGGAGCTCATTCATCTTCAAAATCATCAAGGTCATCTGTTGCAGGCTTACTTATCTTGGGCTTTGTCATATTGTCCCATGTAGTAACCTGTTCCTCTGTGGGCCATGGAAACTGTTGAATGCTCTACATTTGTTTCTTCTGTCTTTCCAATCTTGTATCAGCAATCTGCCTTATATCTGTGATGAACTTGCTGAAGTCCATCTTTGCCTTGAAAGCTTCATCCAGAACTGTGTTAAAATGATCTATATCAACCTCATTGCTATCTTTAAGGAAAACCTCCTTCTTAGGCAGTAAGAGATCAAAATCTGACCTCCATGTATCCAAATTCTTTACTTCTCCTTCCTCTGTTTTGACCCGAGGAATGAACCTATTGAAACCAGGTCCAAACATTGCCATTTTTGCATCAATTTGATTGGCCTTACCTTTAAAGAAAGATGAAGCAACACCAATCTTTGCAATTTCAGCTCCTACTTGCGAAACTAGTTCTGGGATGTCATTCCTTAGAGACTGCACTGCTGTTAGTCTTTTAAACAGTGATTCCCTTGTTGACCAAGTTAAATGAAAAGTACTCAAAATAGAAACAAAATTGTTCACCTCACTTTGTAAACTAGGCAACTTATTATATGCAGTATAAACTGCCTCTGTCTTGTCCTTCAAAACTTCTATCCTATGTTGCAAGATTTTTAACAAGGATTGCACAACAACCTCAGTCTTTTCTTTGTCCACTTTCTCTTTTGTTGCAGCAGCTTCCTCTTCATTTACATTTTGAACTTCCGGTAGTACAAGCTGTTGTGGTGGTGCAGGGGCAACTGTAGGCATGTTGAAGATCTGTAGTTGCAAGTCCTCTACACATTTCTCTAATTCTTTCTCTTTCATTATTCGTACTTCTCTATCCCTTACCAAAGCACTATAATCCTCAAAAAGTTTTTGGTGCCTATCAGATAGTTGCTTGGTTTTGTCTTTATTTAACCTAGCAAAATGAGTTAGCACCTGTGAGATCTCAAGATCTCCAGTGTTGTGGATTGACCACACAATTTTGTCACCATCCATCTTCTCTTGGATATTCAACAGGGAAGGCTCTTGATCTTTTGGATAGAGGCTCCACATGGCCAATGCCTGACTCTTAGGGTTATATCCAAACCCTTTTATCAAATCCCCCACTTGGGTTTCTGAAATCAAGTTAACATTATCTTGCTTCCTGATCTGGTCAATCACAAAAGCTGAAGCTAGGTCCCAACCTGGTACAAGCAACATTTTGCTGGCCTTTACTAGTTGCCTAGCTTCCTCGGGAGTTATGTTTTCAGACTCAGGATCATACTCCTTCAAAACCTAGACTGCCTTATTAGGTACTTGCCCCTCCTCTGTGATTTGCATAGTAGATGCAACCTGTTGTTGCTTGAGCCATACTAAGAAGTTCTTGAATTCTTGTGTTTTGATGAAATTATCATCCTTTAAGAAAGCTTCTTGTTCTAATATCCTCTCATCTCTTCCTAAGGCCAAGGGCAACTCAACTTCTTCTGTTACCATTTTCTGTTTTCTCTTATCTTCTTTGATCTTTTGCCTGAATCTATGATCATGGGCTCTATCTCCTGGAAAGAGAGCCTTTACTCTGTCTCCTTTCTTCTCAGGGACCCTTGCCTATGAAGATTCTCCTATTTGCAATTTTTGCTTCTTAAGAGGAGGCTCATTAGTATCTTGAGAGCTAGGAAGCTCTGTGTTGGGACTAAAAAATGCAACATGGGTTTTGAGTACCATGTTAGAATTTTACAATTTGAAACCCTTTAAATGCTTTTCATGCATACGTACCCGACTGTCATTTTGAAGCCTATGAGGTGTTCTAGGTGTTTAACACACTCCATTCAGTATATGCATGCATTCTATGATGTTATTTTATCATCCCGAATCATTCGGTGAAGTCCCATTTTGAGCAAGTGTCAAATTGCACAATTCTGCCTAAGTGTCAAACAGAGTACAGTAGCCCAGTTTGCCTTTGAATATCTTGTGTCCAGAAATGTTTCATGACCCGCCACTTTGAGGATGTTTAGTATCAAAGAACCTATGTTTCAATTTTCAAGTCATTTCGAATCCGTTTGATTAGATTTCGAACCCCTCAAAGTTGGTAGTTTGTTGTTGTCATGCACTTGTGTAATTGTTTAGAATTCTGGAAGGGCCTATTTGACCAGTCATATCTTTGACCCAGTTGACCCTATTGAGAAAATTCCTTTCGCATCATATTCCAGGGGTCAAATACTTCCTATGTTTCAATTTTGAGGTCATGACGAATCCTTTTGCTCAGTTTGCAAATGCGATTCCAAATATAACTTCTGTTGTTTTACAAGTTGTGAATTGTGCAGATTGATCTGTACCCCTGTTCGTGATGTTATAACTTTTGATCCGTGATTGATGAGCCTGAATGGGTTGTACCACTGTGTTCTACTCTGAAAGTACTACAAGTACACCAAGTTAGAAGTCTTGACGAATCTTTTAGCATACTTTCCCAGGGTCATTCCGTATGCACAAATCACTGTTTTACTATGTTTCCCAGTTTGCAATTCTGAGAGCCTATCTTTGCCTGATTGCCAAATGCACCCTGTTATTCGTCATGAGCCCTAATTGTGGAATTATACTCTTTGTATGACAAAGAATAAATGCCCCTGTTTTCGGATCCTGATGTTATGTTTAGCCTAGTTTTCAAAGCTGAATCCGAACCCAGTCTGTGTTTTCTGACATGTTTGATTTGCAGGATAATTTGAAGTAGGCATGTTCGAAAATCAACATCCTCTGACTGGAAGTTCCTCATAGGCTGAGGTTTGGCATGCTGATGGAGTATGTTGGAAAGAACAAATGTGCTAGGTTTCAGATTTCTGTCAAGTGTTTTTCTTAGTTTTTAAAGCCAGTCATTGGGCCTCCTGATGTAAAATGAACAGTTTGCGAAAATGGTGAAAATGAGTTATAATTGATTGATCAATGGTAGATTTTTATGCAGTGGACTCGGTGGATCAGTTTGAGGGGAAAAAGTGTTTAAAATGCAAAATCTTTTTAGTCGGGTCCACTTTGGGACCCGACTAACTTTTTCAGATTGATAAAGGTCTTAGGGGGTCTAATGTGTCTAAAGAAGAGGAGATTAAAATGGTTCAAAGAATTGTAATATTTAATTGGTGCATATTACTATTCAAAGCCGAATGAGGTGGTCATTGTTATCAAGTGGAGAGATAATTCTATCATCCGGAAATAGAATTGTCGATATAGGAAAATCATGACACGAGTATCTTCGCTCCATTAGAATGTAAAATAGTTGCAAAATGAAGGGCTCTAAGGCTAGCACACACTGCAAATTACTTTTGCAATCACCCTATGTGTGGACCTATTGTATCAAACCTTTTATGAGTATGAACAAACAAAGAAATTGAAGTCCCAATTGTAAGGAATGTGTAGCTCACAATTTAAAACATGGAGGTTGCTAACTTGCAGGTGGTTGCCGGTCATGCAGTGCATTGGATGAAGAATCAAATTGGAACACATATAAGGCTGAGGAGGCTTTCAATTTAGATCATCAATGAGGGATGGCAGTGCTTACCATTGTAAATGCAAGGGGGAGTGTGCTGGAGGCACGTCATGTTTGAGGGGAATGCCAGTGTATGAATTGGGGCTGGAGCATGTTTTGGTTTTAAAATGCCAATTGACATTTTGGTGAAGCCAATGTCCAGGGGCCTGTGAAGGGGCCTTTATTCATTTTAGAGCCCATATTTAGTTAAAGTCTGGCACGTGAGGTGGGGAGTGCTCACATAGGTTTGGGACTCCATGCAAGTGCAAAGGGGGAGGGCTCATGTAGGTGTGAGCCTGCAAGACAATGAGATTTACACATGAATTGGGGCTCATGTAAGAGCAGAATACAAGTCACGCAAAGGAAAGAGGCCACCTTGCATGATATAATGGAGCAGCCAATGCACAAATGTTAAAGGGACTTGCGTAGTCCACAAGAGGGGAGACCACCATAATACCAAGATTGTATATGTGAGCCCACACACTTGTGAAATGAGAGGGCCAATGTTGTGAAAAGGAGGCTATGCTCGCAAGTAGTATGGAGCCTGTGTTAATGGAGTGGGGGCTGTCAATGATTTGGAGACCTCACGCCATGAGGTGGAAGCTCACGCATTGAGCAGGAGCCAACACATGAAAATAGAGGGCAAACTCATGCAATTTGTAGAGGGTTCACACAAATGCAAAGGGGGAGGTGCTGCGTGAGCAGCCAAGCATAAATTAGAACACATTTGCAGTGTTTTGCATAGGCAAAAGGGGGAGCAGTTGTGCATGTTTTATAAGCTTGGCTTGCCTTGCGCAAGCATAGACATGGACTCATGCAATGAACCGGAGGACTTGCGCAAGTAGACGGAAGGAGCTTAGACGCTAAAAGGTGTTAATTGATATATCCCACATGCGGTAGGAGACGGGCCTTATTGTCATTTTTATACACTGGCACTTCTAATGTAAAATAAGTATGAAGCCATGAGGCTCTTGGTGGGCCCCTTGGCTGGAGGTCTCTGTGCGCGGTGGGCCCCACAAGTTTTGATTGAAAATGTGAAGGAGGTTTTGAAACTATCAGAACAATTATCCCACATTGGTCTTGAATTGGTAAAAAGAAATGTTTATAAGGCACGAGACTCACAAGACGAAATAAGAAGTGCTAGAGGCTCTGCTTGCGTGACCACTCAAATGGTGCCTCGGTTTCCATGCCCATGAATGCACAGGTAAGGTTATTTTGCAGAACAGGTGGCACACTGACTGGGCGAGATTGACACGTGGCACGAGGTCGCTAAGTTGCGGAACGGAGCCTGTAGTTAGCCGAAAATTTGGAGATTTAGAGGTGGCGGTTAGCTAACCACTTGTCGCCAGGTCGCTGAACGCTAGCAGCTAAGGCCAAGCCATTCCGAGATCAGGGGAACACATAGTCGCCAGGTCGCCAGATCCCACGCGGTTAGTGGCTAACATTCTGAGATCATGAGATTGCTTTAGTCGCCAGTTCTCCAAGTCTTGGCAGTCAACGAAAATTCATTCCGAGATTTGGAGAACGGGCTCAGTCGCCCATTCTCCAGATCTAACCCGAGGTCAAGGCAGAATTCAGAGAATTAGAGAATAGCTTATTCGCGTGATCTCAGAGCTTAACCATGGTCAAGGAATCTGTTCAGAGACTTAGAGATTGCATGCATTCGCCAGTTCTCCAAATGGGGTGGTCAAGCCTGAGGTTAGTTCGAGCATCCAATGAAAAGGTGACAAGTGTCCAAATCTAGTGGCTTCTGTGGCAAATAATTTAAAAATGGTTAAAATTGCAGATTTAAAAGAATTTAGAAAAATGATATAGTCCAGACATTTGAAAATATTCAAAAATTTAAAAGACCAAGCCTGTTCAAGGAAAAATGTCCTAGAAATTCAATTTTTATCAGAACATATAAGTGTTATATGTTTATGGAAACGGGAAAAGACAAAGAATCCAATGGTGATGATTATTTTCAGTTGCAGTGGAGTGTGAAAGAGTAGTTTGGGTTTGAAATCCGAGGATCAGAATCAGGATCAGTTGGTTAGAGAAATGATTGCACATAGTGGATTAATTGAGTGAATCAGTTGCAGAGCAAAGTGTGGGAAAACTTGGAGATATTTTCATGCCAAAGATGGACAGCTGTCAGTTAGTTTTCAACTGACTCTCATTTGCTATATCTCAGTTTTTCTTCTCATTTGTAAAGGATGGTGAAATTAATGCTGCAAGGCAGCTTTCTGATTCCAGGGTCATGTTTTCTGAGTTTCTTTTGTCATTTTGGATGTATTGAAGCAGAAAAATCTTAATAAAACACAGTGCAGTTCCTATTCCAGATTATTGTTGTCTCTTTATATTTTGTTGATGCTCTTGTATGTTTAGTTTGTAAGGCATTCTGAATATACTGGTTACAAGGTAACTATGCAATTACCTGTGAGTTTCCTTCAAGGAAGGAGTCAGTCTCATGAGTAATTTCAGAGGGATAAGCATTTGTATGAGGATTTGATACAGTAGTTTAGGAATGATAAGATAGGCTGTAAGGCATTCTATTTGAGGTGCATATAGATTGTAAGGCATTCTGTTTGTGTTCTTATTAAGTGATTTATGTTGATGTACATTTGTATGACTTTGTTGCCCATTAGATATGGCATTGGTCTTTGCTTGTCCTGTAGTTTCACCATCAAACCATTAATTCAAATCATTTTACATTTCCTGTTTGAAAGCATGAATGTTCAGAAACTGTATTGAATAGTACAGACATTGTTGGTGATTCCTTGTAGAAGTGAATCTGATAGGTTAGCCTGCTTGAGCCTCCGGGTTCGAAGAGAAGAAGGGTGAATATCCTTGTCATAATCCACTTTTTTTCATGTCTGCATAAAGGGTTTTAGTGAGAGAGTGTTGTGTGTGCAGATTTAATATGTATTAGGTACACCTGCCTGGGTCTGTGGAGCCCGAAGTGTAGGAGTTTCTGCTTGTCAATTAGTCTTTTTCTTGCTTGAGTTAGGAGTTTAGGAATCACAAAGTTCAATTGAAGCATTTAAGGTTTGTAATGGGATTTAGCAAGAAAAATCACTAACACTCTGTTAGATCCATTATTACATTTTCTTCTCCTTCTTGCCTAATAGGAGACCCTTGTTCCAAAGCAGGAGGACTGTACACTGGATAGCCTCCATCACTATCCTCGTAGTCTGATTCTGAGTGTTTCTCCTTTTCCCCATCTTTGTCATCTATTTGGTCCTCAATTGAGTTAACCAATGTGTGGAAATTGGTCATCATCATATCTAGCCTTTGTAGATAAGGCACTGTAGGGTAGAAACCCCCAAAGGACAGTCCCTTTGCTTTCATCAGTTTTTCAAGTCTCAACAATTCATTGAATTGTGCTGCTATCCTTTCTATCTCATCCTCAATGATGTTTCTGATGATGTCCTCCTCTGGAAACTCCTCATGTCTTATTGGAATGGAAGGAGTGTAATATTTCCTAGCCATTACAATGAAGTTCTCTGTATCAACATACCTTGGCACACCAGCATTCATTTTATACTGACCTAACCAATCATTCAATTTACTGAATGCATTCTTCCCAATGGTGAAGTTGCATACTCTGTAATGCTTTGGGGTAAATGTTCCCTTCCTATGGGGGGGCAAGTGTTCTTTGTCAGTCAGCATGAGCTGCCAAATAATTTCTAAGAAGGCAATTCTTGGTGGAACAAAAAATGGTAGAACATGGGGTGGCTGGGGGCATCCATAAACTCTTATTATTGTGTAAGTCTTCTCATAATAGAAGCCTCCCCAATTGTGATCCTTAGGCCACTTATCAACAAATTGTCAAGGCCTTAGTAGTTGTAGAGCCTTAACTGGTAGCCTTGAAAAATTTAACCCTAGGCTGATCAAGATAGGCCGCACCATCCAATTTTGAAAAGCACAGAAATCACAATTAGGGAAAGTAGGGCTCCAGGCTCCTATCCAAAACTGTACTGGGTTGGGTTGACCATTCCACATCATCTGAGGATGCAGGTTATCCAAATCCATAATGTTGTAAGTGTAGAACAAAATGAAATGCATTAATAATGAGTAATGCAAAAACCTAGGAGAGGCTTCCCTCTTTCTTATTGCCTCCAAACCCTTATGCATTCTGTTAATGACATACCCAATGTAGTCATATCCTTTGCTTGTGTGCATTTGCTGTGAGTCTAACACCATCATTAGGATGTCAGATGTAATTCTTTCTGATAGAAGCACTCTACACAAACCATAAGCAATATACTTCATATAGAAGCGTAAGTCTTTGTAAAAGTAAGGGGTTGTCCCAGCCATTGGTGCAATGTAGTTCCTGTTGGCTCGTGGAACATGGCTTTGAATCTCCTTTGACACAAGGACAGATTCCTGAGTATACCTATTGGCTTGGGCCTGTAAATTGATTTCTGTGGCCATGGGAATACGGATACCAAGAGCCCTCATAAATGAATTTCTGTCAAATGTGACCAGAGCCGAGCCATCCTCTCTCCTAATTGTCTTTGATAAAGGGTCATATTTGTCGGCCAAAGCAACGAGTAAGTCTACATCTATAAAAACATCAGGTACTATCAATCTGGCTAGTCTGGAGGTCCAAGGGTTTGACACAGGCACTGGACTATCAGCATTCTTGTAAAAATATCTAACGAGGCACATCGCAGACACATCCCTAGTCTTTGCATCTCTACAATAAGATAGGTCATCAGCAAAGAGTTCATCACTAACCTTTTTATTCTGCGATGACCCAGGCAGCAGAGTGAGAAACTCGTCTGAGAAGCTTTCTTTCTGTTTTTCCTTGGATCCCTTGCTCGTGGAAGCTCCACTAGTTGAAGGCTGACTCATTTTGATTACAATTGTGAACTCTTCTGAAAATTCTGAAATTCGCTGAACTGCTTAATCACCAAAAGACTCGCAAATTCTCGTAGTTCTCTAGCTCTGGCTCTCCGAAAGGCTTGGTAATTTTTAGAATAAGTGACAGTTAGCCGTATTTATTTCGGAAAATTGAATACAAATGCCCTTTTGAGACTTCGAACTCTGTATGTCACTTCCGCCATTACTCGGCATGCCTTGAACTTCAATTCACTAGCCGTAAGATGAGACAATGACAGGTAATCAAATTTGATTTTCTGGCGACCTGGCAACTACACATCTAATCACAGTCGCTGAAAGGCTTGGCGCTTTTTCATATTCTTTAGAGATTAAGCGACCAAAAGGAAATCTCTAAGTCGCTGGATGACTTTACCTTTTATGATTGCTTCTTGAGATTCAACGACTACCGTTAGATCTTAATCTGACGGTCCAGCTTAAATCCTTTTACTTTTATTTTTCTGCATTCAGAGACTCAGCGACTAAAGTTTCCTCGCAGTCGCTGCAACATTAATTACTTATCAAATTTATCCCGAGATCTGGCGACTATAGTCTTTCCTAAGTCTCATTTCCTTATTTCCTTATTGAGAGACTTAGCGACTACACAGAGAGTCTCCTAATCGCCAGAACTTGTTGACTTTTCAAACTTCTTATGGAGATTGCCCGACTTCACCCACCTGGAGACTTGGCGACTAAAAAGAAGTCTCTCAATCGCCAAAACTTTATTCAAATATTCATTTCTTCTCGCGACTTCACGACAACCACAGGATCTTAATCTGAAGGCAATCGCTTAGTCTCGGCATCTTTTGGATGACATCACTTTTATCTAGCGATTAAGAGACAACCGTTAGATCTTAACTCACAAAGAACAAAATCAACGGTAGTCGCTTAATCTCTGCATTTTATTCTGACTTTGACTTCCTTTGGAGACCTGGAGACTAAACCTTTCTGGAGATCTGGCGACTAAAAGCAGAAAATCTTTGATTTATTGCTTCTGGAGACTCAGCGACTATAGTTCATTTCGCAATCACTGAGAAATTATTATTTCTTTATTTCATTCTTCGACCAATCAGGAGAGAACACGTCATCAAATCCGTCAAACGGATTCATATCCTTTTTTCATTTTTTGACCTCAGATGACACTTAACCCTTAGTCATCTTGCGATCGCGTGACTAAGGTTACTTTCCAGTCGCTCAATGATTTTCTTAACCTGAGTTTACTTCGGAGACTAGGCGACAAAGCATTTCTCACGGTCGCTGCAACTTTTCTTAACTCATGGTTCAATTGGGAGATAATGCGACCACCACCCGATTACAACTATATCAACGGCTCAGATTTAATCTTTGAAAACCTTTGTCCTAACCCATCCTTTTTTGGCGATCACGCGATTGAAGATATCTCACAGTCTCTTAATACTTCTCTTTACCCTGGTTAAATTTGGAGACTAAACGAAACCTTTATTCGCCAAGTCGCCAGATGACCTTTTAACCTCGGTTAGACTGTGAGATATAACGTTGACCATTGATCCTTCCTCCATCTTACAGTTGTCGCCAAGTCGCTAAAAATATTATGACTTAACCGCTACATTGTGAGACTAGGAGATGACCGTGTCGCCAAATCGCTGAATGTTTATAACATAATCGCTGGGATTTTGAGGATACTCGACTACCACAATCGTTGGGTCGCTGGATAAAAACATTAACCGTCAGAGCAATGGGAGACCTGGTGACTAAAAAGAACATAACTGCCGTCCTTTATGTGGAGACCTAGCGACTAAGGAGAAGACTCATAATCGCTGAAGCTTTGGTCATTTCATCATTTTATTAAGAGATCACCCGACTAAAGTCCTTTTGCATACGGATATTTAGCGACTATAGTTGCCTTCGAAATATTTGCCGGTAGCAGACGCTAGATCTCACAAAGATCACTTGGAGACTGAAATCATCTGCTGAGTCTCGTGAACAAAAGGAATATTCTCTAGACTTAAGGAGATTGCGCAACAAAGGCTTTTCTGAATCGCCAGACTTAAAGGAATATGCTGAATGCTTTCAGAGATTGGGCGACTAAGCAGTAGACATAAAGCGCACATGCCTTTAGACTTACTTAAGTGATTTGAAAAAGTAACGGCAAAATAGAACTCGATTAGGTTTCTGTAGGGTTTTTGGGCTTTTAGAAACATTTTTGACCTAGCACCTAGGGTTTTTCAATATTACGGATAATTTTAGCATCTAGGATAGGAAGACTGCAGGAAAATTAGCACAAAAACTAGGAAAACTGCCAAATAAGCAAGAAATAAAATGCAACTTTCAAAACTTTGAAAATACTACCAACAGAGTCATCATAGTTTATGTTGGGTTTTCTATTCATGCGTGTTGTGGGTTCTCCTGTAGCTTACAGAACAAAATTGTAAATTCTGTTGTTTTCAAATAAAGGTTTTACCACCAAATTTATCTTCCAAAATGTGTTGTTTTATTACTTTATTTCATTCCAATATTAAATTTGTCTATGAGCTTTGAGAAGGATGAAAGATTGTAAGCCAGTTTATTTTTTTGCACTGATAACCTTGATTATTTCTATGGTAGGTTTATCTACATATTTCTTGGCATCATCATTGTTGCTAGCTCAAGAGTTTTACTTCTCATTATCCATTTTTTGTAGTCCTAAGAAATGGCTATAGTTAATGCTTAGTATTCTTAGTTATTATAATGTATTGGATACTTTCTTGATTTACTTTTAAAACAGTTATCATTAGCACTGCAATCTTGAGAGCATGTACTGCCAAAGATAGCTCTTTACATTTTTATACTCGACACTGAGTAATAGATTTTTGAGTGATTTATTTATTTGGCCAATTAGCCTCCTTGTACAGTGTTGTTGATTGATAATATTTCATGTTAATTAAGCATTAAAATCAATAGTCACTGCCAACCAACTGGCACTTTATGAGTGCAAGCCCTACCTAACTATAGATACACAACAGCACGGTTCCAGTAACTGGATACTCTCCTTAATTTTACATAATTTTCTGTACTTTGTTACCCTTGAATAATACTCAATTCTTATATTTTCCATCTTATAGAGGATGTCTGTGAGCACCATACAGTATGGATGGATTTACTTCTGTTACATTAGGTGCTGCGATGTCTGCACAAACTAATAATCAGATGCCAATTCAGCAGTCAGACTAATGTTGCAAATTTTCATTTGAATTCTTGTGCCATTTGCAATTTGTTGTAATATAGATGTTGATACTCAATTAGTTGCTTAAGTGCTTGAATAGAATGCTCTTCTTTTACATCATACAGAAATAGAAAAGGCAAACCATGATTCCTAATTTATATTTGGCAGGTGATAAATCCGTGGATCATAGATAATTTTAAACCGATAGAAAAGTACAACAGAACATGTATTCTTAATGTTTTAAGTCCTGCCTATAGAGCACAGTGAGAAAATAAAGTTAATTCATTGCATTGATATTTTAGCATTTCTCACAGGCACATTTTGCATTTAGGTTCTGTAATCTTTATATAAGTTTTAAACTAAAGAAGTACACATGGAAAATATGCTGTTTGTGGAGATTTTAACAATTATGTCATCTATTTTGTGGGGTCAATGGAACAGGCAATCTCTGTTGATAATAAACATATTGAAGTGGGTATTGAAGAAATATATTGAACTGTTGCAATATTCAGTCCAGATTATCATGGGCACTGAAGTGGTGAGAATGGGTGTTTTGGGTAATTCTGTTTGGAATAAAAACTCAAGCATCATGCCACAAACACGACAATCACATGGAGTTTCCTGCCTGAAGAAATTTACAAAAGGAGAAGGTGGCAGGGCCTATCCATCTTATAGATCTTTTTGCATAAGAGCGAGTTTGTTTACTGGAAGAGTTCCATCTTCTGGTCCAGAACAATTATCCAAGACTTCTGGTGAGTTTTTCTGATGATGTTTAAAGCTTTCAAGCACTTGTTTTGAATATAATCTTAGAGAATTGTAGTTCTGTCTTTGGATTTAAAATTTTGAATTAATAGTTAGCAAAATGGTGAATTATTTACCCACCAGTGGCCTCGATCTCACAATGAATCCAGACAAATCGATCATATTGATCCAAACATCAATGGTTCACTGGTGGAACTCAGATGAACTCACTTTGTCAGTTCATTTTGCAGTGGTATTCCGTAGTTGGCAATGAATATATGAATTATACCTTGCAGAGACCAAGCACAACTTTGTGGATCCTAGTTTGAGTGAACTTGATCCTGAAATGTATGCAATTATTGAGCAAGAAAAGCGGCGCCAGTTTAAAGGCTTGGAACTTATTGCTTCTGAGAATTTTACATCTCGGGCAGTGATGGAAGCTGTGGGATCATGCCTAACAAACAAGTATTCAGAAGGTCTTCCTGGGAAAAGGTAAGTCCTTAAATTTGTAACTTAAAAATGATTGACTAGCAGACTGATCATTCATCTTCCTTGTTGGACAGGCTGTTAGTTTCTTCTTATTAAACTAATTTAGTTTCCTTTAGGATCTGTACATTAGGGTCAAAGATTCCAATATCTTGTATCATTTGCATTTTTTGCCTTAGGACTGAAGAACCATATAGGTGAACTCCTTTTAGAATCTTGCTTTCACATATCCCTGGACTCTATATTGATTAGATATTATGTTTCTTTGGATTCAAAATCATGCAGATACTATGGTGGCAATGAATTTATTGATCAAAGTGAGAGGCTTTGCCAGGATAGGGCCTTGGCAGCATTCCGTCTTGACAAAAGTAAATGGGGTGTTAATGTTCAGCCGTTATCTGGCTCCCCAGCTAATTTTGCTGTCTATACAGCTCTTCTCCACCCACATGATCGGATAATGGTACGTTTGTAAATTAAGCAATTAGAATTTGGATCTCTTTTGATTAGGCTTTCATTCATCATGATTTTGACACATCGAAAATTAAGAGATCTCTTTGAACTATTGGCTAATGTTCAGGGCTTGGACCTGCCACATGGAGGGCATCTGTCTCATGGGTTCATGACTGCAAAGAGACGAGTATCTGCTACATCTATCTATTTTGAATCCATGCCATACCGTTTGGATGAATCCACAGGTGAGCTTTTCTTTTTTGGATATTAGTAATAAATGGAATAACATTCAGAATTTAGGATTATTGGTTATGGTTATGGTTTATCTAATATTTGATATTGTTATTTTATTTTCTCTTTTTGGTCACAGGACTCATTGATTATGAAATGCTTGAAAAGACGGCTACCCTTTTTAGGCCAAAGCTCATTATTGCTGGTGCTAGTGCATACCCTCGAGACATTGACTATACTTGCTTTCGGCAGGTATTAATAATTCTGCATTTTCACAATTTTTTTAAGGAATTGACCCATTCCTGACAAATTTTCTTCTACAGAGATTTGTTGTATTCACTATGGGTACATCTTTTGTAAGTTCATGTTGGATGTAGTGTGTCGATGTGCACAATTTGGTGGACATTTAGGTTCAATACTTAAACTTAGAATACATGGTTGAGAAGATTGCAGATTCAGTAGGGGCATTCTTAATGATGGACATGGCACATATAAGTGGACTAGTAGCTGCTTCGGTTATGTCCAATCCATTTGATTATTGTGATGTTGTGACAACAACGACACATAAGGTGAGTGGATATGCTAATGCTTGCTATTTGTTAGAGTTTAAACTTTATAGTCATTCCCAGTTAAATAAGTGTTACTTTTTATATAAGGTTGATAAATGTGGTGCCAACAAGTGTTACTTTTTATTGCATGTTTGACCGTTCAAAAATTTCTGCTTTACATCTAACATCTGAGTAACTTAATTTTTCAAATGGGGTGCTTTTAAGTTCTAATTTAAGTTCTGTCTTTTGTTTCCTTCCATCTAAAATTACAATCCAACTGGAAATTTGTCTAGTTGCCTACTAAAGATTATTTATTTCGGATGTGAGAATGTGATTTTTAGTCTTTAAGAGGCCCTCGAGGAGGCATGATATTTTTCAAGAAGGAGCTAGTGTTGGGCGTTGACCTTGAGACACCTATCAACAATGCTGTTTTTCCAGGATTACAGGTGATAAGTAAATTCGACCCACATTTACATGTATACATACTACCCGAGAATTCTTCTCTTTCAAGTAGTAGTCTAATAACGTGACAAAAAGTTTCGCCCCTGATATAGACATGAGATTATTGTGTCTACTTAGGGAGGACCGCATAACCATACTATAGGAGGACTGGCTGTGTGTCTGAAGCAAGCTGCAACTGCAGAGTTTAAGGCATATCAAGTACAGGTAAAAACATGCTCAAGTGTAAACTTATACTTATTAATTGTATCTTCCCTTGTCAGTTAGATATTTTTTATTAAGTCAAGTGATTTGGCAGGTTGTAGCAAATTGTCGAGCACTTGCAAAGAGACTCATGGATTTGGGGTACACATTGGTGTCAGGTGGGAGTGACAATCACCTCGTCCTTGTTGATTTGAGACCCTTGGTAAGATTCTTCTCTAGGTATTCTAAATACAGCATGCTTGCTTTAAATGAACTTAAGCTATAACTGATTGAATGAAGAGCATGCCTGGCTCAATTTGTTAGTAAGCACAATCTGCTTGTTTTAGTTGGAACATAATTGATCAAGTGAAGAAGCATTCTTGGTTAAATTTATTAGGAAACACAACCTACTTGTGTTTGATTTGATGCCATGCTCCATTTGAATGGCCTGGGTAATGATTAAACAGGGCATAGATGGTGCAAGAGCAGAAAAGGTTTTGGATGCCTCTTCAATTACACTGAACAAGAATTCTGTACCAGGTGATGAGGGCTTTTTTTCAGTTTTTTTTTAATAGAAGGCTAAGTACCAGTACTCCTTTATCCAAGACGTTAATGGTTTTCTTTATGGATCACATTTTCAGGTGATAAAAGTGCTATGGTACCAGGTGGTATTCGTATTGGGACCCCCGCCTTGACCACCCGTGGGCTTCTTGAGGGCGACTTTATTAGAATTGCAGATTTAATACATGAGGGAATACAAATAGCAATTAAGGTGAAGGGTTCAGTGCAAGGCACAAAATTGAAAGACTTCACAGAATTCATTGAGTCAGATGATTTTAAACAACGAAGTGACATATCTGATCTTAAAAGGGAAGTTGAATCATTTGCTAGCCAATTTCCATTACCTGGTGTCGGCACTGAAAGCCTTCACTAGGGGTTATTATGTATAGTCTGACAGATGCTATTTTATGAGAAAAGAGAGGTTGTTTCTTGCGGATAATAGAGGTTTGCCAGACAGGATTGGTACCTTATCTATACAAATGGGAACTGCTGGGATCTATATTGTTCCTCATTTTAGCTTTAAGAACCATGATACATGAGTGATGCATGTTGATTTTCTGTCGTCTATTTTGGCAAACGATTTAAATTTTGTATGGATGCTCTGCTAATATTGTCACATATTTTCCCCATTTCATCATTAGTCATGGCGTTTCATTGCTGTTATCAGTTATGATAGCTGTCTTCCAAAGCAGCTATCTCAGATTTCTAACTATGAATTCTTTTGCTAGATGTTTTATTGATGAAAATTGTCATTGATGTCAAGTTGATGTCAAGATCCTATAACATAAAGACTAATGAAAGCATACATAAGAACATATTAATCATCAGTATTATATGAATCAGTATCATATCAGAAATATAATTACAAGCAATTCATTCCAAATTTGTGTATAGGAAGCTGAGAAGAAATTGGCTGTTTACAAGAGACAAAGTATATACATACACATATATATGTATATTATCAAAGACAAAGTATATGCAAAAGATTGAATATATAAAGTGTCTACAGCAGAGAAGCTACAGCAAAGACAGTATGATACAGCATTCATATCTAAAGGCATGAAGAAAATGACAGGAAGGTTCAGATATATATATATATATATATATATATATATATATATCAAACATAGAACAAAGATTAAAAGTCGAAGATATTATGACGGACTGCATACCTATTTATTATTCGATAACAAAGATTAATATAAATTGGAAGAGTTACATATTATCGAAAGGAGGTTGATTATTGAAAACATATACATCAGAGGTTTCGAAGGCAAACATATACATCAGAGAACATATCAGAGAACAGCATTGACAACAATCATTATTAGAAAAGATAAGTATATCGCAGAGAATAATGAGAATAATGGTAATATTATTATATCAAAAGACTATGGCAGATTATATTATTGCAGATGTTAAAAACGTCACAGCAAACATGAAACTCTCAATACATTGTTTGTGATTCAAGAGCAACAGAGAATGGCAAGTTAATGTCGTAAGTTAGTGGCAGAACCCTAGAGGCAGCGAGTGTTTCTAAAACAGTGAACATTATATACAGGACGCAGATTAATATTATACATACCGAACATGACACCGTGAAAATATATGCCGCAGGATATATTAATTATCAAAGATTATCAAAAGATGTCGATAGACTTATGCATTATGCAGTGATCGGTCAATATATATTCAAAGTTTCAGCGGTATTTGCAACATGAATAAAAGATATATTCAAAGATATACAGCGGTTCAAAAGAATATATATGGAAAAGACTATATTGATTAATCGAAAGTTCATAAAGATTATAAAATATGTATTATAATCTCAGAAATATCAGTGGTATCGAAGGTTGCTTAGATATCGAAGGTTTGCAGGGGTTAACAAAGTTAATATGATACAGCGGCAGAGTATTATCGAAGGACAATATATATCATTAAGAATATATATTTAAAAGAAGCTAGTTATATAAGGATATTAATTATTATTTTTAATAAATAATAATAGTATGTTTTAAGTTAATAATATTAACTTTTAAAAAAAGGGGAGTAAATAATATTTATGAAAAGACACCTTTTCATTTTTAAAAAGGTTATATACTTTCATAAAAGACATAATGTTTCACCCAAAAATGGGTGTATATATATTCATTTTTTTTTGTGGAAATAAAAACAAGTCAGCATGGAATAATTAGAAAAGAAGAGCAGAGAGAGAGATAAAAATTCAAAGCCTATATATTCAGAATATACATTGACATAAGATATATTTTTTTTGAAAATAAAAGGAAGAACAGCAATAGAGGAAAGGAGAGAAAAATTATAGAACTATATATTCAGATATTGGCTGACTTAAAAGAGCAGATTGCATCCATCATCAAGTTGAATAAGCAACTATATAAAGGTGGAATTCAGAATTATATTCAGAAGTGAAGTAGGTGCTTTACTTCAAGGTTGGTGCCTTCAGATAGTGGGTTGGTGCTCACAGAACAGCGTTTGGAGGTTGGTGCTTCCAGTGGGTTGGTGCTCACAGAACAACATTCGGAGGTTGGTGCTTCCAGTGGGTTGGTGCTCACAGAACAACGTTTGGGGGTTGGTGCTTCCAGTGGGTTGGTGCTCACATAAATTGTAAAAGAACATTATTATATAAATAAAATAAACTATTTGGAGAATTATTTTCTATGTGCACAATTGTTAAAGTTACGTTTGAATAAAGTTTTTTTAAAAAAGTTAAAAATCATTAATATACTGATTCACCCCCCCTCTCAGTATATTCGTGTGCTCTTCAATTGGTATCAGAGCGGGTTCCTTCTATATAGCCTAACCGCTTGAAGGTAGATCTAAAAGAGCACAAATGGCTGAAAGTTTCCAAAACAAGGCACCAAATTTTGATGGGACAAATTATGCATTTTGGAGTATAAAGATGGAAGCATATTTAAATGCTATTGGATTCGATGTTTGGCAATCAGTACTAGATGGTTATACACCACCAGCAACCCCACCAACAGATGTAGCCGGAAAAAGGAGAAGTGAAAATAATGCCAAAGCAAAACATGCTATTCTATGTAATCTAGCCGACTCGGAATTCACAAAAGTTATGCATTGTAAATCTGCAAAGGAGATATGGGACAAGTTGAAAAATATATATGAAGGGACCGACAATGTAAAGAAGGCCAAACTTCAAACTCACCGAAGCACATTCGAAAGTTTGAAAATGAAGGAAGATGAAAACATAGCCTCATTTCTTTCTCGTGTTGATGAAGTGGTCAATTCAATAAAAGCCCTTGGTGAAGAAGTAGAAGAACAACTTGTGGTTGAAAAGATCTTGAGATCTTTACCCATTAGATTTGATTCTAAAGTATCAGCAATAGAAGAAAGGAAAGATCTAGATAAACTTACTAAAGATGAGTTACATGGAATCCTTACCGCTTATGAAATGAGAATTGGAGACAAGGAACCTAAGAAGGAAATAGCCTTTAAAATTTCTAAAAATAATAAGAGCAAGAAACAAATTTTAAGTGATAGTTTAAGCAGTGAAACTGATGAAGCTGAAGCTCATTTCTTAAGAAAATTGAAAAAGGGAAGTGGAAAATATAAAGGGAAGTTTCCTTTCAAATGTTTCAATTGTGGAAAGATAGGACACTATGCCTCAAAATGCCCTCAAAATAATGATGACTCAAGTGAAGATGAAAAACAAGCATACACAAAGAAGAAATGGAAAAGTAACAACAAGTTTAATAAGAAGAAAAGATATCAAAGCAAAAATAAAAAGAGTTTTTATTCAAAAAAGGACAGCTCTTCAGATGAAAGTAGCGAAGAATGCCCAAGTGATGATGAGGATGAGATTCTATTCATGGCTGAAGCAGTCTCCAATGATAGTTATGAAGAAGAGGAAAACGAATCAGGTAATGATGAAGAAGATGTTGATCTCCAAGAAGAACTTCATTATGCATATAAACAAAATGAAAGACTAAAAAGAAAACTTGTAAAACTCAAAGAGGAAGCTACGAAAGCAGTAGAAGAATCAGAACAAACAATTGAAGATTTGAAGAATCAATTAGAAGAAGCTAAACAAGCTGAAACTAATTTAAAACTAAAAATTGAAAAATTAGAAAGAGAGTTGAAGGAATGCACCATTAATAATCTCAAGTTTGAAAAAAGTTCAGAAAAACTAAATGATATCATTGATAGTCAAAGACCTTCTTTCAACAAAACAGGTGTTGGTTTTGAAGGAAATTCAAACACTAATAATACATTCAAAGGCTTCATAAAAGAAGGAAGCAAATCAGTCATAAATGAATCACTAAAAGAAAACAAGCCTAAAGAAAATAAAGAAGTTGATAAAACTAGTCATAATTTTCATGGTTATTGCTATTCTTGCAGTTGTTTTGGTCATAAAGCACGAGAATGTAGAATACCTAGACAAAATATGAATGAATGGAAAAGGTCATATTATAGACAGCTTTTTTCTTATAAATTTAGTGGTTATTGCTACTCTTGTAACAAATTTGGTCATAAAGCTCTAAACTGCAGAAGCAAAGTGAAGAATGTTCAAAATTTCAGCATACATAATCCCTTTGCTCCATTGGTAAAATATGATATTTTATGTTCTAAGTGTAACAACTTTGGACATGCTGCCCACAATTGTAGAACTATCTTTCCTACAAATCAAGAAAAGAAAGAAGATCCTCTCAAAAAGAAAGTATGGAAAAAGAAAGAGAAATCACTATTTGTTCAAGTAGCTCTACATGCTCAAAATAAAAGGGATTGGTGGTACGTTGATAGTGGATGCTCTAGACACATGACAGGAGATAAAAGCAAATTCATTTCTTTTGAACCAGCAGATGGAGGATCAGTGAGATTTGGTGACAACTCAAAACGTTATATAAAAGGAAAGGGAACTCTTAGTCTAGACCATGGCAAAACAAAAACAACTGATGTTTGGTATGTAAAAGGTTTAAAAGAAAACTTACTAAGTGTAAGTCAGCTTTGTGATCAAGGGCATAATGTGACTTTCTATTCTAAAGGTTGTGAAATTAAAAAGGATGGAAAATTAATAGCTAATGCTTGTAGGACAGCAAACAATTTATATGTTTTGCAAGAAATGAATGATGAAAATTGTTTCTTTGCACAAGAAGATGAAAATTGGCTATGGCACAAAAGATTAGGACACTTGAACTTTGATAATATTGTCAAAATCAGTCATAAAGGAGCTGTAAGAGATATACCTAAGATTTCAAAACCTACAAATATCATTTGCAAACAATGCCAACTAGGGAAGCAAACAAGAAACACCTTTAAAAACAAGGAATATTCTACATCAAAACCACTTGAGCTTATTCATTCAGATCTTTGTGGTCCAACTAGGACAAAAAGCCTACAAGGAGAAAAATATTTCATATTATTTATTGATGACTATTCTAGAATGACTTGGGTAGCTTTCCTAAAAGAAAAATCAGAAGCTCTTGACAAATTTAAAGCTTTCAAAGAACTAGTTGAAAATGAAATGGATGCTAAAATAAAATGTCTTAGAACGGATAGAGGTGGAGAGTTTACTTCTCATGAATTTGATGAATATTGTGAAAAGAATGGCATAAGAAGACAACTTTCAGCACCTAGAACTCCCCAACAGAATGGAGTTGTAGAGAGAAAGAATAGAACCGTGCAAGAAATGGCAAGGGCAATGCTAAATGAATCCAAGATAGCTGATTCCTTTTGGAAGGAGGCAGTACATACAGCAGTTCACATCTTGAACCGGGCACAAGTAAGAATAAATCATGATAAGACACCTTACGAGCTGTGGAAAGGAAGACCAGCATCAGTCAGGTATTTCAGAATTTTTGGAAGTATATGCTATATAAGACGAGATGAAGATGATTTGGGAAAATTTGAAGCTAGAGCAGATGAAGGAATTTTTCTTGGATATTCTTCCAAGAGTAAAGCATATAGATGCTACAACAAGAGACTTCACAAAATTGTTGAAAGTGCAAATGTAAAGATAGATGAAGGAAAATCATTTGAGAAGATAAATAATGAAGTGCCAAGCACTTGTGAAGAAATAGAAGACCCTAAAGATGAAGAGGAAGAAGAATTAGAGCAAGAAGTTTCCAAGACCCCTTCAAGAGCAAAAACACCAGCAAAGACTCCATCAAAATTTGTTCAAAGAAACCATCCTGAAGACTTGATCCTTGGAGATCCAGATAGAGAAGTCCAAACAAGAAGGAGATTTGTCAATACTAATGAAAGTGCACATATCTGTCTCTTATCCAAAATAGAACCAAAAGACTTCAAAGAAGCAAGTGAGGACAAGTGTTGGGTGAAAGCAATGGAAGAAGAATTAAATCAGATTGAGAAGAATAATACTTGGGAAATAGTTCCTAGACCAAAAGACAAAAACATCATAGGAACCAAATGGGTGTTCCGAAATAAAATGAATGAAAATGGAGAAGTCACGAGAAACAAAGCTAGGCTAGTTTGTAAAGGCTATGCTCAAGTAGAAGGAGTAGATTTTGAAGAAACATTTGCCCCAGTTGCAAGATTAGAAGCAATCCGGATGTTCTTAGCATTTGCAAGCCATAAAGCATTCAAGGTCTACCAAATGGATGTCAAATCAGCCTTCTTAAATGGAGACTTAGAAGAAGAAGTGTATGTTGAATTACCTGAAGGGTTTGCATATTCAGAAAAGGAAGATCTTGTATGTAGACTTCGAAAAGCTCTTTATGGGCTAAAACAAGCTCTAAGAGCTTGGTATTCAAGGTTGGACAGGTATCTTCTAGATCAAGGTTTCGAAAGAGGTATGGCTGATAGTAATCTATATATCAAATCTGAAAATAACAAACTTTTGGTAGTAGTAGTATATGTAGATGACATAATATTTGGAGGAGCAAATGACAAAATGTGTAAAGAATTTTCAATGAATATGCAACAAGAATTTGAGATGTCCATGCTTGGTGAATTATCCTTCTTTCTTGGATTACAAATTGAGCAAACAAGTAAAGGAATATTCATTTCTCAAAGCAAGTATATCAAAGAAATATTAAAAGAGTTTGGGATGGAAGATTGTAATCCAGTCAGCACTCCCATGATTACAGGATGCAAGCTTAGCAAAAATGATGAATCCCCAGATGTAAATCAAACTCAATATAGATCTATGATTGGAAAGTTGTTGTACTTAACAGCCACAAGACCTGACATTCTGCAAGCAGTTGTTGTTGTAGCTAGATTTCAAGCAATGCCAAAAGAATCACATGTTCTAGCAGTCAAGAGAATATTGAAGTACCTAAAGGGCACTATGGATCTTGGTTTATGGTATCCAAGAGGAAAAGATTTTTTACTTACTGCTTATACAGATGCTGATTTAGGAGGCAATATTGATGATAGAAGAAGTACGAGTGGAGGAGCATTCTTTCTTGGTAACAGTCTAGTCTCATGGCTAAGCAAGAAACAAGGTTCAGTAACACTATCTACCGCGGAAGCTGAGTATGTTGCAGCAGTTGCTAGTTGTACACAAGTGCTTTGGATGAAGCAAACACTAGGAGATATCAAGATTGAATTTGAGAATCCCATTCCCATTTTTTGTGATAATACAAGTGCAATCAGCATTTCAAAAAATCCAGTCATGCATTCCAAAACAAAGCATATTTCAATCAAATACCATTTCTTGAGAGAACAGGTACTTGAGAAGCAAGTCAAGTTGGAATACATTAACACAAAGGAGCAGTTAGCAGATATCTTCACAAAACCACTTCCGAAGGAAACTTTTGAGTATCTAAGGGAAAAATTGGGAGTACTATCACTCTCATCCATTCATTGAAGATTTCATAAGAAGCATGTGTTCAGGGGGAGCTGGTCTCTAGCCTTGGAGACCCTTTGTCATTGATGACAAAGGGGGAGAGATAGAAGATGAAGGGAATAGTGAACTAAGGGGGAGCCTTGCACAAACAAGATCATATATTTAGTTGCCATCAATGACAAAGGGGGAGATTGATGAAAATTGTCATTGATGTCAAGTTGATGTCAAGATCCTATAACATAAAGACTAATGAAAGCATACATAAGAACATATTAATCATCAGTATTATATGAATCAGTATCATATCAGAAATATAATTACAAGCAATTCATTCCAAATTTGTGTATAGGAAGCTGAGAAGAAATTGGCTGTTTACAAGAGACAAAGTATATACATACACATATATATGTATATTATCAAAGACAAAGTATATGCAAAAGATTGAATATATAAAGTGTCTACAGCAGAGAAGCTACAGCAAAGACAGTATGATACAGCATTCATATCTAAAGGCATGAAGAAAATGACAGGAAGGTTCAGATATATATATATATATATATATATATATATATATATATATCAAACATAGAACAAAGATTAAAAGTCGAAGATATTATGACGGACTGCATACCTATTTATTATTCGATAACAAAGATTAATATAAATTGGAAGAGTTACATATTATCGAAAGGAGGTTGATTATTGAAAACATATACATCAGAGGTTTCTAAGGCAAACATATACATCAGAGAACATATCAGAGAACAGCATTGACAACAATCATTATTAGAAAAGATAAGTATATCGCAGAGAATAATGAGAATAATGGTAATATTATTATATCAAAAGACTATGGCAGATTATATTATTGCAGATGTTAAAAACGTCACAGCAAACATGAAACTCTCAATACATTGTTTGTGATTCAAGAGCAACAGAGAATGGCAAGTTAATGTCGTAAGTTAGTGGCAGAACCCTAGAGGCAGCGAGTGTTTCTAAAACAGTGAACATTATATACAGGACGCAGGTTAATATTATACATACCGAACATGACACCGTGAAAATATATGCCGCAGGATATATTAATTATCAAAGATTATCAAAAGATGTCGATAGACTTATGCATTATGCAGTGATCGGTCAATATATATTCAAAGTTTCAGCGGTATTTGCAACATGAATAAAAGATATATTCAAAGATATACAGCGGTTCAAAAGAATATATATGGAAAAGACTATATTGATTAATCGAAAGTTCATAAAGATTATAAAATATGTATTATAATCTCAGAAATATCAGTGGTATCGAAGGTTGCTTAGATATCGAAGGTTTGCAGGGGTTAACAAAGTTAATATGATACAGCGGCAGAGTATTATCGAAGGACAATATATATCATTAAGAATATATATTTAAAAGAAGCTAGTTATATAAGGATATTAATTATTATTTTTAATAAATAATAATAGTATGTTTTAAGTTAATAATATTAA
This sequence comes from Chamaecyparis obtusa, assembly GCA_027943335.1. Classification (NCBI taxonomy): domain Eukaryota; kingdom Viridiplantae; phylum Streptophyta; class Pinopsida; order Cupressales; family Cupressaceae; genus Chamaecyparis; species Chamaecyparis obtusa. Next base: position 854,871 of record BSBK01002368.1, read on the forward strand.
CTTTTAAAAAAAGGGGAGTAAATAATATTTATGAAAAGACACCTTTTCATTTTTAAAAAGGTTATATACTTTCATAAAAGACATAATGTTTCACCCAAAAATGGGTGTATATATATTCATTTTTTTTTGTGGAAATAAAAACAAGTCAGCATGGAATAATTAGAAAAGAAGAGCAGAGAGAGAGATAAAAATTCAAAGTCTATATATTCAGAATATACATTGACATAAGATATATTTTTTTTGAAAATAAAAGGAAGAACAGCAATAGAGGAAAGGAGAGAAAAATTATAGAACTATATATTCAGATATTGGCTGACTTAAAAGAGCAGATTGCATCCATCATCAAGTTGAATAAGCAACTATATAAAGGTGGAATTCAGAATTATATTCAGAAGTGAAGTAGGTGCTTTACTTCAAGGTTGGTGCCTTCAGATAGTGGGTTGGTGCTCACAGAACAGCGTTTGGAGGTTGGTGCTTCCAGTGGGTTGGTGCTCACAGAACAACATTCGGAGGTTGGTGCTTCCAGTGGGTTGGTGCTCACAGAACAACGTTTGGGGGTTGGTGCTTCCAGTGGGTTGGTGCTCACATAAATTGTAAAAGAACATTATTATATAAATAAAATAAACTATTTGGAGAATTATTTTCTATGTGCACAATTGTTAAAGTTACGTTTGAATAAAGTTTTTTTAAAAAAGTTAAAAATCATTAATATACTGATTCACCCCCCCTCTCAGTATATTCGTGTGCTCTTCAGTTTTCTTATTAGTTCCCCCATAGGTAGGCTCAGTAATGTATACATTCTTTTCTTATTTGTTTGATCTCTACCTATCAGTTACCTGCATGCATGATTTATATAGTAATGTTCAAGCCATGTTATTTTTCAAATCAATATTTGATCATTATAGATTGAATATTTAATATGTTTTTGATATTACAGAATGAAAATTTTGCGTTTTCCCTTTGTGCATGAACCTTTTTTATCAGGATAATTGTTTTAGTTTATTCAAAATTATTCAAATACAATTGACAAGTCTGTAGCATTCAGTGTGAAGCTGTAATGCAAAAAGATATTTTGATGCAGAAACATTAAAGTAAAAGGGGCAACTACCCAATATTCAATGCAACTATAGACAGCTGCATGTAGAGTTATATAGTGCCAAATGCATTTTAGTGGACTTGCTAGCCTTGGGTAGAGATTGAGAACCTGTCCTGAAAACTGTGCTAGCTTTGGGTAAACATGGCAGAGGGAGCTTATTTTATTGTGCTGTATGTATGAAAATCAGCACTCATGGGTTTGCATGCGTTGATGCACGATTATGATATTATGGTTGAGATAGAGGCAAAGGAAGAAGCAGTGGGGGTCTTTGTGGTACCTGATGGCATGGTAATGGGAGATGAATAGGTAGCAAGGTCTAGGCTAGAGAAACTCTTGTGGAATTGTTGTAGCCCTTGACTGCTCTTCTTGGATGTCAATCAGCTGAAGGAGAAGAGTAATGGAAGCAAGAGAGACCTCTTTTTTTCAACTCTTCCGCTAAGTCTCATTGGTAGTATAAGACACATTAGATTGCAAGTGGTAGATGCAAGTTTGTATGTAAAGTTCCCTTGTTGTTTGGGGACCATCTCTTCTCAATTCCGACTGGGCCTCTATTGAGCGTATATAGACTCTCCTCCTTCGACATATCATTAGATGTCATCGTACCACCTCCCACAACATCATCCTGGCTGAGTTCGGGGCTCATCCCATTAGCTTGGGAGCCATCTTCGACCTGGTTTGGTTTTTTCACCGCTTATGTTGCTTCGTAGACTCTTTGGAAGGCCAGAGTAGATACTCTTACCTCGCCTATTGCTCTTCTGTTGAGCTGGCTAGATTTAACACCTCCTCTAGAGCTCGTTGCTGGTATGCTCAGGCCACTTCCCGTTTGGGTTCCATCGGGATTGATATTGATCGCCTACCCCCCTTTCAGTTTTCTTTGGACGCTCCGACTCATCTTCTCCCCTCCAGACAGGAGTTGAATGAGCATGTCAAACTTGACATCTACAGGCAGTACATCATCTCGACCTGGACCAACCCTAGCACGGGCTTATGTTCGAGGATGGCTTTTTATGTTGAGCAGTTCTTACACATCCAGGATGGGATCGTCGTTCGACCCAGATATTTATCACAGCGTTGGTGCCATGCTCTTTGGATCGCGCTGGGATCTTTCAGAGTCGGCTCTCACCGCTTGCGAGCGCAAACTGATCATCACATTGATAGAGAGGATCGCATTTGCAGTTTATGCACATTGTCTGAGATTGAGACCGAGGCACATTTCATTTTCCGCTGCCCTATATACTATGAGATCAGAGGGAGATTCTATTGCTTATTCAAAGAATGCAGCTCCTTGACTTCCTTCTTTTGTTACTCTGACCAGAGATGTCTGGCACTTTATTTATGGGAGATGGTACGGCTCCGTGACCATACCCTGCAGCTTATATTTCCCCAGAAGCAGGTCACCGAGCAGCTCATTACGGATTTCTTCTCGCCCTCACCCCCGGCTCGGGGTGTGAAGCGGCCCTCATGTGCCTCCACCGTCGGTCACTCCAGATCCGTGAGACCTCGTAGTGCTTCTACCCATCAGCGGTAGACCACCAACAAATCACGGCGACGGGTCCATACTCATATTCTTCCGGGTCACTATCCTTCTGTGATGGATTTCTTTCCACTCGGGAAGGACCCCTAGTCCGTGCCCTAGTGGTTCTTTGTTCTCTGCTTCTTGTTTGGTTCCTTGTTCTTTTAGCATCTTCCCCCGACCACTGTTTGGTGGTCTGCTGGTTTCTTGCTACTTTGGCTGTATGATTCCTGTCCCATAGACCCTTCTTGGTCTTCCGTTGGACATTAATAAATTTATCTTATCTTATCTAATGTTGTTTTTGACTATTTTATGTTGTGTTTAGGTCGCTTGAGTGTGGCATTGGTATAATAGGGCTGTATCACGGTTGATTTAGTGGTTTTTGCACTTTTCAATGATGGTTTTTGGGCAGTTGAAGAATATTTTGGCATCTAGGTGTTGACATCATAATGATGTTCATAAATTTTCCTCCCAATTTGCCCCTTTCACCATTGGTATTTTGCTTTTTGAGCTTTGACTTTAGAGGCTTTGCTTTTAGTTATAATGAGCTCCTCCTTGAGAGCAATTTTTTAATTTGTGGTAGCAATTCACGAGATCTATAGTGGTGCAAGGATTTTTTTAATTTTGGTGTTTGGATTTTTCAAAAATTGTATATTCTCATCAGTGTTGTTGAGCAGTTTATGTTTTGAATTTTTTTTGGTTTTGTTTGGGCTCATTTAACAATATTTTTTTGTGCAATTTTTTTAAAGCATTTAAATTTTTGTAATTTGTATTGGTAAAATTAGATTGGTTTCATTCTATTAAAAAATGTACTTTATTTTTGTGGTTAAATTTGATTTCTGCAATGTACTACGATGACAACCTTTTTATTGATTTGATAAGAGACATGTAGTTGCATTAAATGTAAAGTGCAAAGGGCCTCATGATTGTGTGAATTTGTAGGGTAATTGAATGATTGTGTCAATTTGAGGGGTAATTTTGCGTTTTTGTTGGATTTAGTTTGTGGGAATTCTAAGGGTGATTTTATGATTGTCTGAATTTGGGGGGTAATTTTATGTATTTGTTGGATTTAGTTTCTTGATTGTTTGGACTATTTTGTGACTCAATTTCAAGGATTCTCTATCTTTGTATTTGAAATATGTTATGTATTCATTTTCCTAAGGTTTTGGACTGTCATTTGCATTAGGCTCATTAGTGTGGCCTACAAAACTACAATTGACTTGTTTGTGGCACCATTCAATGCCAACATGGTAACACATGAGCAAAGTTTAGAACTTTATTCATTTTAAGAATGGGAAGACAAAGTTCAGAATTTTACATGACCTTTCATATTCTTTTTAAGAATGGGAAGACATCGCATATATTTTTGGTTTTGTTTCTTTATAAGGGAAGGAATGTTGTTCAATGTTTTTGGATTATCTTTACTGTTCATTGGTGGGAATCAACCAATGCTAATAGAATGATTTTTCTTTATCTTTCCTTTTTTCTTTTCTTTTCTTTTTTTAATTTGGGAGACTTCTTCCTCACATTGGGTTTTATCATTTCATGCTTACATGTGTACTTAACTATGGGCTTATAATTGAGATCCATCTTTTCTTATATATAGTGAAACCAAGCAAAAGAAATTACATAGGATAAGGCAGTCAACAGGGTGTGAAAAAAAGAATGATAATTAGATAACTGTTTACGTGAGTACAAAGCACTGTTAATAGCAAAGAGAATATACACTAATAGGTATTCACATGCATTGTATAGCACATTTGCGTTGAATGGACCTATGTTCATGCTGAAATTGCAAAACTTGATGTTTGATTTGTTGAAGCTGCTCTTAAATCTTAGTATTCTTCTTGCAAAGCTTTTGGGATTGCGAAAAAAGAGGAGTATGTTAGAGTAAAGCCTTAGAAAATCAATTCTATGGTGATAATTATAGAAAATATAGCATTGCATATGTCAAGCCAAATATGCTTAAGAATTGTTTGTTTGATAGAGTTTGTAACTAAGTTATTATGTATTTCAAAACCCAAAATGGCTTGTTTCTAGTTTAGATCGTGATTAAATATTGTAGAAAATTTCCTGAATGTAACAAACCACTATTTTTTATGCATATGACAGTCCCAAAATAGAGGTTTCATACTCTTGGCACCCTTGCAAAATGGACAACTAGCCCCAATAGGTAGTTGAGAACCATTTTTGCATCTTATACATTCTCTCCAAATTCATTAAGGAGGGGTGTTGATGTGAATGTAGAATTTTACCTAATTAGTTTATCTTTATTTACAATAGTTTACATAAGACCTAGTTGGGGATTATCATTTATGTCTTAAGTCACAATTAAGACATGTCATAGTCTTATGGTATTCTATGTCTTACCTTGATTTATTTAATTAAGGAGTTATTGTAATTTCAATCAATGATAATTCATCATATTCATGTGCCCATATTGTATATTTGCATCTTTTGATATAATACACTTACGATTGCAATGTAGAAGATGTTTTTATTTAGTTTTTAGATTTTATTTTAATATTTTATGTTTGGTTGAATATTTTAATCTAATGAGAATAAATATAATCTATATTTGAAATAAATAATGCTAATTATTCATGCTTTAAAAAAACATAAGTAGTTTGAACTATATTAAACTAATAAGGTTAATAAACTATGATATTTTCTTAAATATAATAGAAGATTCACTACAATTTGTTATTTTTTACTATATTATAGAAAATGAAATTTGGGTGTATTTTTTTAAAAGTATAGTCAAATCTTTTCAAAGAAAATCATAGGCACTGTGTTATAAAAATATAAATATTAAGAATTTCATCAATGTCTATTTATCTTCATTTTGATAGCCATTTACATATCAAAATTTAAATATATATTAATAAATATTATAATCTTAAAATAATCAACCCACAAAAATTAAAAGAACTTATAATTTCACAAGTAATATTTAGTTTTCTAGCGCTTAGGTTTCTTTAGATCATATTCTAGACAAAAGAGGGTAGAGACAAAATTCTCAAAGGAGGCTTGTGGTTCATGAGAAACACAAGAATGTTTATAAGAGCATGCTCGTTTAGCTTTGGTATGCAAGCATAGTAAATGAGAGAAGTGGCATGATGTACTAGACCATACGAATTGTACCAAGAATATTGGTCAAATAAGGTCTTGGAGGAAATAGGAAATACATAATTATTCAACTCTATTTGTTTGAGTATGAAGGAGCTAACAAATTATCCTTGGATATGTGTTTATATTGATTTGAATAAACTAATTAGACATGTAATAAATTTAATCTCTTCTATGGGCACATGGATATAAGATTTTGACTATGAATGTATAAAATCATTTTTGATGTTGCATTAGTTACACATCAATGTTATCCATGGTGATTGGTGTGTTCATGCTTTACTAGGATATTGATAAGAGTTATCAACCAAGCTAGAGATTTCCATGAATGCGATCTCAATCACTAACACCACTTGATGGATAGATAATCTAGAGGCTTCACAAAGGTATGTAGGAACTAGCCATGGTTTTGAATGCCAATCTATGTTCAAATGTTATTTTAGAAAGGGGACAATACCAAGTCATCTTCCTTTAAGATTAGTCTGAGGAGACAAATGATATTGTATAATCTTTCATCAATATGATTGTTGCTGGGGGCATCTATAATTTACTCTCTATAGTCTTTCTTTTGACAACCTAAAAGATCCTCTTTGTCTTGGCTTGGATAGAAACTCATTGATATGCAATGACAATAGAATATAGATGTTTTGACTAATAATATTGTGAAGGTGTTACAATTTTTCTGATTTGGATTTCATATACCATAAGTAGCTATAATGCGTGTTTAGCATTTTTAACAACTCTTGGTTGGGTAACCCAATATTTACGCAAAAAAAAAAATAAAACATAAATATTTGAAATACAAGTCATAAATATTAAATAAGTTTCAAGATAAATTTAAAATGTCCTTTTCTCGCACAAGAAAAAATTGTGGACATTAGTCTATTTTGCATATTTTCCTCTAAGTCAATTGACCAAAAAAAGGAAAGAGTAAATGAAATAATTAGGTTGTCAAGAGTAATATTTCTTATATTTCGTGTTGCCAATTTATTTTAGTAAATAAAAAATGATTTAAATTATGAAAAAAAGAGGCATTAAGCTCAAGGGAATATAAAGTGGCTTGTTTGTAAGTATTTTAAAATTATTTTAAAATATTAAAGTGCTCATGGAATCCAAAAAGAGAGATTAATATTTGGTTCACTTGGAAAAGTTATAAAAAGAGGAGCTTTGAAGAGAAAATAGTTACCATTTTTCATTTTTGTATTTTCTTTTACGAAGATTTGAGTATTCTTATTTCTTGAAGACAAAAGCCCTCTAGAAATACCACTTTTAGGAATGAAAACCTTCCTAGTTGGATTTAGTGATTTCATCTTTACAATTTGATGTTGAAGATGGATATTTTTTCTTGTCCTTTGATATGTTTTAGATCCTCATACAACCTAAAAAATTTGTTTACAAATATTTTAGCTAAGGTTGGGGCCTTAAATTGTTTGGTATGAAATGAGTTGCATTGTTAATTTTATCAACTACCACCAATATTGTATTATACACCAACATTGTAGTATATTTTTATTCAATGTAACTTATATGTGTTTCTCCTTTGTGTAATTATTAAAATATTGAAATAATTTGTACAACACTCCTCAAAATGTGATATTGCTATCAAGATTCAATTGTGTAGATTTTTTAAGTCAAAGTCAGTATAGTTTGCTGGTTACCGTTTCAAGTCACTACAACTTCTTGATTGTTTTCTATCAATATGTATTTGTTGTAACTTGTCATATTTTCTTAATTAGCCTTCTATCTTGCATCATCCTATATTATTCCCTCAAATCTAATTCATCCCAATACATCATTGCAAAGGATCATTGCACTCATGTAGTGCTTAAGTTCTACTTGAGCCTATTGGGTCATCTTCCTTCCAATTGTGCCTTAGGAGATAGGATCAATCCCCTTGCATCCTATTTTTCATTGTACAATTTGCTCATTATTTAAAAAAATAAAAATAAAGGAGCACCATGAAATGAATGTACAAAGAAACTAAAATAACCTAATATCTTAGGGTTTACACTTCTTGATTCACCCCTTAAATAATACCTTATCATGTGCATATATTTTGGGGTTTTTCAAATAAACACAATGTGATCCTTGAATGTATTGCTTTGGGATTAGGGTGGAACAAGATAATTTAATTAATGTGAGATAGAAATGTATTTGGGGCTAGAAAGAATGTCTAGGCTATTTATAAGTGGCATTTGAAATACTTTATAGATAATTAATTTAGGTCAACTAGAGGAAATATCATTTCTTATGTTGGCCTTGCTAGGGTCATGAATGTATAGTTTTTATACATTACATGGTCTTGTATTGTGTCAAAGCCTCATAATCACAACGGTGCATGCTTAATTTAAACTTTAATATAGTTAACAAAGTAAATTTTGATCACATCAAGTTCAAACAAGTATAATATAATCCTACCCAAGTTTACTAAAATTAGTTATTAGACACCTTTTGTTAATTGCACAACCCTTCTTAGAAGAATAAAAAGTTCTCTCTTAAAATCTTATTATATTTTAGATTAATATGTATGTACTATAATTGAGAAGTCAATTATCAAGATAATTTACTGTTAGATTTGGTGGGGAAACTATTTGAGGGTTATATATATAAATTCCTTTAACTCAAATATTTTTACAAGATGACATATTTGTAAAAACTTATCTAAGTTTTATGTGCTAATACTTTTATGTGGGTGAACCCATAATAGTGGGTTACACTTTTTTGCCTAAACGAACATTGAACTGTACATTTTGAAAAAAACTTTCTGATTCAGATACGTATTGTCGTTAAACCGTTTGAAATCAGAAGATGAAGTAAATTAGTCTCTTAAGATTTTTTGTCTAGATTATAAATATATTTTTTATTTTTATTTTTGAATTGATTTGAATGGTTTTTTCTTTTTCCCACGAAAACCGGTATGTTGTTGAAAATGTCATTTTCAAAAAGTTACATTATTTTCAGAGCATAACTTTTTTTCTAAAATAGATATCGAATTTAGTTTTGTAACATCTATAGGGAGGGCATGCAGTTGGTTTGACAACATTATCATGATTATTGCATATTTTATTAACATTTGAAGTTGACTAAACCATAATTTTGACATACATTGACTACATAGCTTATAACTTGTTGTGTATTTGTCCAATTTCAATTTTTTTTTGATAGAAAAAGAACTTCAATACCTAGGGCATAGATATTTTAAAATTTTTTTTCTCTCATTTACCATTTTTCCATAAGCATCAAACATAGAGGTAGACATACGGTGAAATATCTATGTTTAGTAAAACTACAAATACAAAGTCATAATAAACTTAATATATATTAACATTATAATCATTGGAAAGATTTTTCTCAATAGTACTTTACTACATAGATATGTTTGTCAAATGGATTCATTTGATCTATCAAAAGATAAAGTCAAAGTGGTTTTTTGTCAGCATTTTAATAGGTGCGAAGGAGACTCCATTGTAGGTATGAATGGTGAGTATAGATGTTATATCAATGTTTTTTTTTTATCTAAGAGGCTTTGAGCTAAAAATTTGTAATTAATTCCTTCAAACGGAACCTCTCAAGGCTTAAATCGTCATATTTTATTAAAAATGTGCTCTTTCAGCAAAAATCAGTATGTCTAAAAAAGTGTAACCCACTATTGTGGGGTCACCCATGTATGAGATGATAATATAAAGTAGTTTTGAGTTGGATGTAGGTTTGGATAGTCCCTTATTTGATATGGTAAAAATAGAAAGAGAATATAAAAATGTAATCAAAATAGGTACATAGTGTTGGAAAAAACCAAGATTCCTTGCAAAAACAAATACTCTCTACAAATCAGGAATATGCAAAATGAGAAAATATCATTAGCAATTATCACCCACATTAAAATGTACATAGAGGTCTCCTGCATATAAAGGCAACCAAGAAGAGGTGAGAATTTTGAAGTCTAAGTTTGACCCCCCTCCAAGTATGCAACAAGTTTAGGACCCCATGGACAAGTATTGGGACATAGTTGAGACACTTAGGGCCGGTTTGTTTGCCGGAAGATGGCAGGAATTAGAAGATGATAACCTGATTTTGACTTGAATCCACTGTTTGGAATGCTTATTGTCAAAATCAGGTTATACCAACAAAACCCGAATATACCACCAAAATGAGCATATCCATCTTCCCACCAAAGAGGTGGAATTCAAAATTATAACCTGATTTTGGCATTTTATGAATCACATTTTATTAAAATTTCAGGTTTGTGGTCTTCTTGAAATCGATTTTGGGGTTTAGGGTTGCATTCACGTTTTGGATTTCCGACTGCATTCACGTTTCTGACTGCATTCATGTTCTACATGGTTTTCAAAGTCTTCGAAGGGTTTTCCGTTCCATTTTGTCTGCCTCCTGCAACAGGTATGGGTGCTTCCTCTTTGTTTGTTCACTGCTCTTTGTTTGTTCATTGTGAGGCTTATCAGACGACGCTAATTTGTTTGTTTGTTTCAAGTTTTAAAATTGTATTTGGAGTGGATATTGTAGAAGGTCGTGTTTTATTTTCCTCCCTAACATGTTAGATAGCTGAAGTAAGGACAAGGGTGGGCTTTTGAGTAAACGCCAACTCTATTTTTCCATTTAATTTTTGTTCAGTCGAACATACGAACCTACCCAGATTTGAACATGTAACATTTCAAAACATTTATTTTCTCCCACTGTTGATTCTCACTGCAACAGGCATTTCAATCCTGCAGCTTCGTATAAACCAGAGCTTCGGGTAACAATCCTCTGTTTTCACAAAGTATTTGATGAATGGTGGGCACCAACCATGCATCCCTCAGTCAAATTTGGGTTTAGGGTTTTCCCATACTGCTCTCTCCCCTCTTTTGAAATCTTCATGTCACGCAGATAAGCTGCAATTCCATTTTTGTAGCTTAGATTTGTAGCCTTGCATCCCATGAATCAGTTCTCTTAGATCCAACTATTCAGGATATTGACAAGCAACCATTTTAAGACATTGCAGTTTCCAATAGACTACAAAATATCCAAAGGCCTCCCATTTTTCTCCCTCTTGTATTATATAGAGGTGAAAGTTGCACCGGTGTAGACAGTTATAATCCAAAGCCATAAAGCAGCTCACAAGGATTTTGATTTTGAGATCGAATAGAACTCTTCATAGAATTTCTTTGATACCAAGACTAGAGCTGGTTAATTAGCTCTCCAATTTTATGGTTTCTATTGAATTTTCTTTGTATTTTTGTCTAAACATTTGATGTTTTCTTATACACTTCAGGTGAACATGGGGATCTTAATATAAACACCATTAATTGATGAAATTTAATTATGATATGGTAATGTTATAATGAGACAAGTACGGTAAAATTTATTTGCATGTGCTTAACACATGCATGGGAACAGCTACAGAATGTATGAGCATGCTCCTTAGGCTAGTAGAATTGTAATGGCATACATTTTGTAATGGCAGAATATGTAAACTTTTTCAGATCTACTATAAAGGGTGCCGGTTCAAACCAGCTATTAAATTACCAAAAAACAAAAAACAAATCACAAAAGACAATGTTGATTGGTAAGTGTTGCCAAAATGATTTCCAATGTTCATATTGAAGGCACAACAAAGAGAGTCACAATGCTCAGACTCAATGTTGCCCCAGCAAATGATCATCAACAGATAGTTGGGGCATGTAGGCCTTGTTGTCATAGTCCTGATCAACCATCATCTTTAATGTGACAAACTAGGCATCCTTTGACCGTAGCATTGCACTTGGTACTTATACAAGATTCTGTATATTAAGGACATGTCTGCCTCACAAAATTGGGCACCGTAATGTTGTGATTCACTACAAAAATATTTGTCTTACATAGCTAAAGGACCACGGACTCTAGAGCTGAAATGATATAACTACAGAGGGTATTCTTATCATTGCAGTGTTTACATGAAAAGAATCAAAAGACCAAGTTGCTAACTAAAACAATGCAGGACAACTAATGAAAGAAATAGTGGAGAACATTATTGCAATGGAGGATACTACACCTACTCAAAACAATACCCTTCACTCACCATTGACATCTAAGGCCAAGATAGATTGTGACAAGATAGAGCACAAATATTTGGCACCTCTGATTGATTTAGAGGAAAATATCCAGATAACAACACAATCCTCATAATCCTACTAATCTTTACACCGAGGAAAAATCATGATCCCCTTCTTCGATAGATTTAGAACTCTTACCACAATTAGCTTCTATAGATTCAAAATATGATAAGATGGTGGAAAACTTTGAAACAAAACTCAATAAAGAGCACTTGTAAAATAGGAAGAACTCATTAAAAATGAAAAAAAAAATGAAGCTATTGAGTGAACTAATGGGAGATATCATGATTACAAAAGATGAGGTGTGTGAAATTCTAATGACATGGCATTGAAATTTCAAGAGGAACTCAAACTTAGTCAAGAAAATATTGAAAATAAAATTGCAACACCTCAACATATCATAGATTTTAACCCATCCTCACCTTACAAAAATGAGGACATACCTCTAGAATTGGAAGTGGTATATGATACGATGGAGATTAATCAAGAATATGAGGGAGCAAAAACTAGAATAGAGCTAACAGATTTCAGAAATCAACCACAAAATTCCTCATCAGTCATTACTGATAGCTTACAAGAGAATCTAGAAGTAGATGATGAAAATGAAATATATGAATTGACCAAGATATGTTATCCAATGCTACCAATAAAAAATCGGGTATTTCCTATATTATCATAGAGGATGATACCCCTAATGGTAAACAATATCTAGAAACCTTCAGCATTTGTTTTATAAACGAGCATGTTCCATAATCTTATTTCTAGGAGTTTTTCACAGATTTTATTATCACCAGTCATATTGCACTTGTAAACAATAATACTACCCATTAATAGATATTTCTTAAATTTCTAGAATATAGAGGATGACATGATAAATTTCTAGATTTACTATATTCTAGTGCAATGAAAAATCACTGAATACATTTCATTAACCATATTAAATAATGGAATTCCATCTATGCTCAGGGAAGTTTGAAAAATACCTTTCACTGGCATATTTGTAGATCTTCTAACTGTTGGAGAAGATGATGAGAGCCACTTCTGCATCATACAACACCGAGAGCTCACGGGCCTTTAGTAACCCATTATTTCTCTTACACAATGTAATTTTCTAGTTAGTCATATTCTCAATCCATTTAAGCTGGAACTTTCTTCTAGGTCTAGGTCTTTTGAGTAAACGCCAACTCTGTTTTTCCATTTAACTTTTGTTCAATCAGACATACGAACCTACCCAGATTTGAACATGTAAAATCTTGTCTGAGACCCACTCATGTCCACTCAATTTATGTATCAAAGTCAACAATTGAATCATTTCAAAACATTTATTTTCTCCCACTGTTGATTCTCACTGCAACAGGCATTTCAGACTCGCATCCTTTTTTTGGGAAAGATATAGCATCTTAGGGAACTGAAGAAACATCAATCTAACATGAAAGACACAATGTAAAGGTCTCCCTAACCAACCCTAAAATATGGCTATGTCTCAGCATGCCCAATAAGAGGGAATGACTAAATCTCAAAATATGTAATAAACAAGAGTTGATTAGCTTTTTGGATGAAACTGTGCATAAATCTTGATGCTAAATTTTATATAAGCTTTTATATCAAAATGTATACACAGTCATATGCAAAATCTAAATAGGTTTTTGAATGAAAATTATATATAAATGGAAGTCATTTATCCTTCAGGTTTCCATGGAAGTCATTAGTTAAAAGGTAACTGTTATTTGAAGAGATTGGCTGGTTAGAAAAATAGAACATCAACAGCGTGCTACCAATATCTCCTCATTGAAATCGTTGTGTTTGTCCACATTTCAGGCCATTGATGGAACCTATTAAGAATGTTGATGTTCTAGGATAGGTAGTTGTGGAGACCACATATTCTCGTCTTCTCACAGCTCTTATTGCTTGTGTTGCCATAGCCACAGTAGTGGTGGCCCGAGAAGGCAATGCACAAATGGGTAAATGAAAAAGAAAAGGAAATTCTTTTTGTAGAATGGTTATTCATTCCAACGATGTGGATTGTCATGATCAGATTTGCATGAGTAGGGGAGCCTTCTTTCATCTAGCTACTATCCTAAGGCTGAAAGGTGTATGCACCCTAAAATGGTCGCCTAGACTTTGGGCCCCATTTCTCAATTTATCAAATCCCTGAATCAATAGTTTCAAATATCAACATTTTTAATTATATCAATTTCCTTGATCAAATCATAATCAATTCAATATTTCCTAAGGTTTGAGCCTTATTTAATTAAAAAGAGAAAAATAAATTAAAAAATAATCTTATAAAAATCTCTTTTAATTAATTAAATAAAAAAGTCTTTTAATTAAATAATGGAAACCACTTTTCTAAAAATAATAAATAAATAATAAAAGAAAAAGAAAAAGACTTTTTGTCTACACATTGAATGCACACTTTCCAAGGTGAGTGGGATCTCCTTTTGCCTCTTAATCTCTTCCACATATCTTTTTGCCTTTTAATCATGTCCATTGATTTTGCCTCTTGAGAATCTTGAGCACATGAATTAACCAAGATTTAATTTCCACCTTTGATAATTCTTTTTTGCCTCTTAATCTTGACCGTCTGTTCATTTCTAAATTTTTTTAAAAAGAGACTCTCTCCTCATTCTTAATCATTTATTTTTGCATCCATCTTTTGCATGATTCATCCTCTTGGGGTCTTGGCATCTTAGCATCTTAGAGTCTTGGAGCTTCTCAATCTTGGCATTTTGGAGCTATGGTATTCTTAGATCTCTCATATTGAAGTATTGCATCATCATTTTCATTTTTCTTTCTTGCATCTAGTTTAGATTTACTTTCATTCTCATTTTCATAGCATTCATAGTTTAATTTCTTTTCATTGTCTTAGATTAACTCACCTAGCTTAATTAAGAGGATTGTAATACTTTCATTTCCTTTCATAGCTTTAATTGCATACTCATTCTTAGCTTAATTTGCATTGCATTGCATTTTCATAGTGATTCTTGGGGATATTGGCATTCTTGCCCTTGTCTTCATTTGAATCTCTCATTGTGTGGTTGACTAGTAAGGTCACGAGTTTATAGCTCTAGCTGAGAGCAATTTTACAAATCTTGCAACTCCATGCATAGAGAGCTATGGATCGCTTTGTGAGGGCTTATTCTTGAGTTTCCTTACATGTAATGATTTATAGAAGTGTGGTCACATTTTCACCATACATTTTTGGCACCCACCGTGGGGCAGAACAACTTAACTTTGTCCTTTCATTTTTGCATTTCCGTCAATTTTTTGGATTAGTTTCGGCTTAGTTTTCCCAACCTCTTGTTGGTCTAACAAGTTGTTTTGTAGGTGCTCTTGCTTGAAGGAAATTGCCATAGTGCATGCTAAAAGGGCTACTAACTATTTTTGCAAGGCTGCCCAAAAGCATAAAAAAAAAAATATATATATATATATATATCAATTGCTTGTGTTTTATTTCATTTCAAGTGTGGAAATTACTAGGTGTTCATTTTCATAGGAATCTTAATATCTTGTGGAAGGGATTTTGAGGTGGTAGGAGAAGTATGCTCTTCACCCTTGTGGTGAACTAGAAAATCTTGACCCATCTTGGAATTTTGGAAGCAAAAGGGTAATTGAATTTGCTTGGTGTGTTTGGGAGAAGTTTTTGAGATAGGGGAGTATGCTCTTCACCCTTGTGGTGAACCAAAAACCTTGAACCTCAAAAATCATCCATTCTTTGTTTAGTTTAGGATCTTTTAGCGGGCCTGCTCTTGAGCAATCAAAAGGAATGACCCAAGTGGGGACAAGCTTTTTGCCGGCTATTCTGACTCACTATAATCTCAAGGCTATCGAGGACACAAAACCTTGGTAGACATAACACTTGTCTTCGCTTGATGTGAGTAACTCATGGGATTGCGACCATGGGGAAAGCATTGAGCAAGAATGCTTAAGGTACTCTTGAGGCCGCGAGGTCCTAGTCCTTTATGAGGAGCAAGAGGGGTTATGAACAAAAGCCCTTACTAAGAACCATTAGATAGAGGCCACCTATTTTAGCCGCTTATCTTCTTAGTACAAAGATTGGTCCAAGTGGACTAACCCGGATCACCCCAAGATACTCACCATATGTGTTCTTTTGGTTGTGTTATTTGACACTTCCACGACAAAGCCAATATCTCTTGTGGGCAACCACTTGGTGGGAGGCGAGGGGACATCAAGTTGTGGGCTAAGTTGGTAAGTATTGAGCCTTGTCTTGTAGGTAGATATTGCTTGAAGTGTTTTCGAATGTGTTAAACCAATGTAAACGTTCTCGCATGCAAACAATCGGTAGCTTCCATACGGTGCAATTTTATTTTTGATATCACAAGTGTTTGTCTTGGAAAAGTTGCTTTTGCCCTTGTTTCAAGTGTTTGAAGACATGTTTGATCCCCTACTATTTGTAAACCTGTCCAAATGCTGTTAAAATTGTGATTGAAATCAGACATTTTCACCCTCAGATTTGGAAACTTGAAATCAGACCTTAAAAAATCTCAAAATTTTGCACAAATTGGTCAAGATCAACATCAGCATTGCCTGCTTAAGAGAGAAATATCGTACGATAGTTCACACTGGACTGTGTCGCTTGTCAGTTATTAGTTCTGTCACCTGTCAGTTTTACAGTCTATCACCTAGTAAAAGGCGAAGTATCGCCCGGTTTGAGTTTTATCGCCTGGTTTGCCTAGAGTCTGTCGCTTGAGAATTTTCAGCAGTATTTCTAGTTTCAATCATTAAGTCGCTGTTAGTGAGATTCAGTCTTTGAGTAGACCCTATCGTCAGAGACTTGTTTTGGTTGCAAATTTCTAGTTTTTGCCTTCTAGGGGCAATTTCAATTGGTTCACAAGGTTGTCTTGGAAATAATTTGTCAAGTTGGAAAGTTATCCCTAGTGAAAAGTTTGTCTTTAGAATTGTTGATTACACCCTTGGGGAATTTTGGTCCTCTTATTGTCCAAATCATCATTTTTCATCTATCTCAATTTCAATTGAATTTTGGCCTAGTCCAACCTCCTGATTCAAAAGTACAAGGATATTCATCCTTTGATTTAAAGCACCTCTTTGACAGTGTTGGTAAAACTCTTTTATTTTCTATCTTTTCATTTTTCTCTTTGGACAATAGAGAATCTTAATTATCCTAGGTTGGCATTGGCACTTTAAGAGATTGACTTATCACCTATAGTTTCTTTCTTTCATGTCAGTTACAACAAGATACCAAGTTAGTCAAGGGAAACGACCTCCAGTTGTCAGATCCTAGGTGCTATCATGTTGCTCAACATCTCAATGAACGTTATGGTATCAATTGCACAAAATGACTCTTAGTCTTCTTCTTTCTTCTCCATCTCCTATGTTCTTCTGAAGTCTTCTATTCCCATGGGAAATTCTTCTTCTTCTTCTTGATTATTTTCCTCTTATTATCTAGTCTACACTCTTCTATTCATCTCTTCTATTCATTTCTTCCATGATTGATTCCTCCTCTTCTAGAACCATGAATTTCAACTATGTTGTTAAAGAACCTCTCTTGAGAATAGATGATCTTGAACTCATTGCTCAATTTGAAGAGTATCTTTATTCCTCCAATAGTCCTTCCAAATATCTCATAGGTAACAAACTTATAGCAAAAATAAAAGAAAAGATGACTAAATCAGATGCCTTTGCTAGGATCATAGACATGATCATATCACAACCTCCTTCTTCTAAACATTCATCATCATCTAAGTTTTCTCATTCTTCCTCATCTTCCAAGTCTTATCATGACTCTTCCAGGCATCATTCTCATTCTTCATCTTCTAAGTCTTATCATGATTCTTCTAAACACTGTTCACATTCTTCATCTTCCAAATCTTATCATGAATCTTCTAAACATTATTTGAATTCCTCATTATCCAAGTCTTCTTCTTCCACTAGGTCTTCACCTTCCTCTTCTTCACAATCTCATTCCTCTTCTACTTCTCCCAAGAATATTCCTTCTCTTCAGAAGACATACCATAAAGAGAAATGTGACAGTCCTTATGATGCCTCTTCCACAAAGAGTGACACACCTACCTATGATGACTATGATGACTATGACGATGGACAATTTAGCCATACCTATGATGCTTCTATTCCTAAGAGTCCTCCTCGTCGTGTGCTTGTGCTTTCTAAAGGGTCATCCTATTGGGTAGATCGTGATGGTGATCCATATGATTCTGATTTTGAAAGAGACTTTGATGAATTTTGTGAACAATACCTTGATGATGATCCATCTATTACTGTTGAGGAGTATAAAATGTACTGTGCTGATTGGAAACGTAAATATCATAAGAATTTCTCCTCTAAAAATTCTGTTGTTGAAAATAAAGATGGCACTCTCAAGAAAGATCATGTTAATGTTGAACCTTTGTCTTGTGATGGTTCCCTTCCATCCTCTACTTCCTCCAATATCCACACATCTCCTAAACCTGCTAAGTCTTCCAAATCTTTCACAAAGCCTTCAAGGAGCCCTAAGAGCACAAATCCTTCATCTAATGCAAATTCTAATGCTTTTCATGTGGTTCCCTATAGTTATTCTCAAGGACAACCTCTTAAAGATACTCAAGCTAACCTTCACTTGGCTGCAAATACTTTCAATAATGCTAAACCTAAAGAGCCTAAGCCTTCATGCCTTATAATGCCTACTTCAGCTAACCCTTCACCATCTCTTCTAAAGTCTTCCATACAATTCCAACATGCTTCCTTATTCTTAGAAGTGGATACATGTCAAGATGACTCTAAAAATGATAAAGAAAAGAACATAAAGAATGATCAAGATCAAGGACCCTCTATGTCATCCAATCCTTTTCATGATGTCTCTCCTCCATTTCATGGTTCTTTTGATCCTGTACGCCCTTCCTCATTCATTCCACCATGTCTTAATTTTTCCTCTAAGCAAGATCAAGCTGCTACTCACACCGTTGAGCTTATTGACAATGAAAACAACCTTACCCCACTTGCACTTTCCAAAGATGATACTTCCATTAAGGTTATTGAAAATGGTGTTGTTACTTCTGATGTTAAGCCTATTGAAAATCAAGAGAAAAATCCTACACCTATGCTATCCAAAGATCCTTGTCAAGATCAAAGTCTTTCATCTTCTTGTTCTACCACTCCATGTTCACCTCCACTTTCTACTCTTCCTAAGTCTTTGCAAGATTTGAAAATTCCTATCGAAGAAGTTGCTCTTATTCAAGATGTTCACAATCTTATTGAAAATCCTAATGCTCACTCTAAAGATGCTGATGTCCTTAGCTGTCATATAAATGTTGATGAATTGGTTGATTATCCTTTTGCATCTTCCACATCCATCCTTGGACTTCCTCCACCAATACTAAGGGCTTCATGTCTTCCTTCCATCTTGGGTCCTTATGTCCCTTCACTTTCCCCTCCTAATTCTCCTAATCCGTCATCCATTTTAGGTCCTTACGTCCCTCCATCTCCTATCTTTCCTCAAGATCAACATAGATGCATACCCTTGAATCTTTTTCATCCACCTACCCATCTAAACCAGTCATATCCTCCTTCTTCCACAAGTCCCAAGTCTTTTAGAAGCAACTTGAATGGTCAATACAAGAAAAAGAAAAAATATAAGAATCCATCAAAAAAAGAAGATCACCATGTCTCCTCTAATCGACATGGAGGCATAAAGTCAAAAGAGATATCTAAGAAGAAAACTACAAGACAAGTATGGGTTCCAAAATCCATCATTCAAGATATTCTCTCTAAATCATCAAAAGGAAATGAAAAACTTAAGGCTATATGGGTTCCAAAGTCTCTCTTGAGAGAGTCTCATGTTGAACGAAAAGTGAAGTTGACATTCAAGCTTCCAAAGGCCTCCACCCCATCTTTTTCCAAAAATATTCTTTCATTCTATGCGCTTGAACTGCAACCTTTGCTAAGCATTCACTACATTCCTTCACGTATTCCTTCATTCAAGTTTCCTTCATCCTCTCACCACCCTTCAAGGTGTGCGTCGATGTTGATCTTGCTTCTTTTCCATCTACCCTTTCACAATCCTTCCATTCATTATTCTTCTACCTTCTATCATTTTTCATCATTATCCTATTCCTCCTATCTTCCAACCTCACTCGCTTTACATAAAGCCTTATCCTCCATTTTTCTCTTCCATTTTCCTTTCCCTATCAGCATCTTTGAGCATATCATTTTGAATCCTTGGCATATCATGGTTTATCCTTTCAAGGAGAACTATCTAAAAAGCTTGCCTTCTTCAAAAAAAGAAAAAAGAAAAAAAGAAAAAAAAATAAAATAAAAAAATTCAAAAAGAAAAAAAAAAATAAATTGAAAATGTGCCTTAGTGGAAACCTAGAGACAGGCACCTTGGTAGCAAAAGTAAAGAGAAATAAATTCGTCCTATGGTGAAAACCACTCTCTTGTGGCACTTTGGATAAGTACCATGATGAAAACCTGACAATCAAGCATCATGCGTAGTTCTTCTACATATTTCATCCATTCTGTCTTCTCTCTTTGATCTTGACAAGGTTGAATTATAAACAAATATTTGGCTATCTTGTGAGCTATCTTACAGTGATCTTGCTTTCATTCTTTTCATGTTTAGCCTTCATATTCATTTTCCTCCATTCATTCTAGTCTTTCGCTATCTTTTTCCCCCTTGGTCTTGATCTAATAAAAAGAGTAAAATACAATGCTATAAAGTCTCTTGACATGTCTACTCCTTTGGACTGCATCCTTTCCTTCTTATATATTACGCTTTTGTGGCTTATCCCATGCTGGCCTTTCATTGCTTGTCCGAATATGCTTTACATGATAATTTTTTCCTAGCTTGGGTACTCTTGAGGAGTTTGACCTTGAGGATTTCTTCCCTCCATTTGCCTTCATTCTCCTTTCCTCCATCTTAGTCACCAACTTGCTCATCCATCTTTTCCCTCACCTTGCTAGACACTGAGACTACACGATGTGATCTTGTTTGGAAGTTTGATGCCTATTTTGTCTAGGGGCATCCTTTGTACATACTTATTGATCTTGAAAAATTTTAAAAAAAATTGATATATGATACTGAAAAAATCTTTAAAAGCATATACAGTCTTGAAAAAATACAAAAAAATTAAAAAATTTTAAAAATTTTAAAAATTCTATAAATTTTTTTAAAAAAATAGAAAAAGTGCCTCTGTGAAAACTTGGAAACAGACGCCTTGGTAGAAAAAATACAAAAAAAATAAAAAAATGAAAAACGATTCCAAGTGGTGAAAACCTGGAAATAGGCACTACTTGTGGCCTTTGCACTCCTATTTGTTAGCATGCGTCCTCAATGCTTAGCCATTCTCCATCATGCCTTGACCTTATTTGACTTGGTCCGGAATTGGTCTTTATTTTTGTCTAGGGGGCATAACTGTTGGCATAGGTCTTTTAGGTGCATTTGTCTCTTGGGGCATTCCACAACAGGTGTTTTTCAACACCACCCCAAACAATGTTTTTCTCAACACTACCCTTGCATCGAGTGTTTCTTAACATTTATCAGATGTCTTACCCAATAGTCCAAGTGTGATGCGATATTTCTCACTAGTAGATGTGATCACCCGAGTTTGACTCTATGACCAACACACACGCACTTAAACACTCAACTCGCTGAGACTTGCTTGGCTTTATTTTTTTTTGTATGCTGTCTATGAGGATTTCTGTGATGAGTGGTCTCTCCCTGAGAAGTTTTCGATGATGCATAGTTAGAAGACTGAGGGTATGAGAACATGTTTTCTTTCTTTATCTGCTTATGGGTATATTTTGTTGATCCTAACTATCATGAGCATTTATGCTGGTCTTACTTGACACTATGGATTGACAAGGTATTATCCTTGACTATTTTATGCGTGTGCTTCTAGCTATCCTAACTTTCATGTGTCTTGATACAAGCATAATCTCGCCATAACAAACTTCGGTAATCTCACTGCATTAGTCATCTTGACCTACATGTCTTTGATGCCTAGGTGGGATTCCCACATTTTTATCTGATAAAGATCATATTCATATTCACATAGCTATGCTAGTGTGCATTGTATGATCTTACGATGCTACCTAATGCTCGATGATGATAATTAGATGTCTATAAGCGTTATGACCTTGCAAGTTAACCACTTTCATAGTAGCTTGCATTTCTAGGTTCATGATTAGTTTAGTTTTGCATTTTGCATATGGAGAGAGCTCTTTTTTTCATCATTCACGAACTAGTCGGTCAACTGCATTCACCTTTTGCTTCTTCTCGATTATGTCTTTCACTTCTTGTCTTTCATATCACATCTTTTTCCTTATACAACTTTCCGACCAATTTTGGCTAATTTTCAAAACTCTTCGAAATTGCGCGAAAATTGCACCCCTAGATAATTTCGACGTCCTGGATCCATTTTCGAACTCAAAATCGAAATCTAAAATCATCTTGATAGTCAAAATTTTATTTCAAATCTTCTCCCTCTTCTACGCAGTTGATAGACCCTTTTGAGGCATAATTTTTTGATCTTTGATGAAATTTCTTCCTTTCCATGTCTCTCAATTTTTTAGTCTTTCATTCGCCCTACTTCTTTTCTTCTAATTCATCATTGGGGCATGTTTCATTGCTTAATGGTTATTTTATCGACCTTATCTTCGATTGTGATTGATTATGATTTGATTAAATCTTTATCGATTTGCTGTCTCTCCTCTACCTGATTTCGATTTCGATTCCAAGGGGGCAGTATCTATTAGATTTTAATCCATTGATTTCTTGATTTCTTGATTCAGACATCTTTTCTGTGAGTTTTCGCTCAAAATTTCAGATTCTTATCTCTTACTTTGAATGTGATCCCGAATCGAACTCATATTCAAAGGCCTTTGTTTATGTTTTGTCCGGATATGATCCCGAATCAACCTCATATCTGAGTTGTTTTGTGATCCCAAATCGATCTCACATTTCAACTTCATTCTTTGACCACATGTGTTCCCAAATCAATCACACATTAGTCAAAGAGGGGCAAATGTATGCACCCTAAAATGGTCGCCTAGACTTTGGGCCCCATTTCTCAATTTATCAAATCCCTGAATTAATAGTTTCAAATACCAACATTTTTAATTATATCAATTTCCTTGATCAAATCATAATCAATTCAATATTTCCTAAGGTTTGAGCCTTATTTAATTAAAAAGAGAAAAAAAATAAAAAATAAAATAATCTTATAAAATCTCTTTTAATTAATTAAATAAAAAAGTCTTTTAATTAAATAATGGAAACCACTTTTCTAAAAATAATAAATTAAAAAAAAGAAAAAGAAAAAGACTTTTTGTCTACACATTAAATGCACACTTTCCAAGGTGAGTGGAATCTCCTTTTGCCTCTTAATCTTTTTCACATATCTTTTTGCCTCTTAATCATGTCCATTGATTTTGCCTCTTGAAAATTTTGAGCACATGGATCAACCAAGATTTAATTTCCACCTTTGATAATTCTTTTTTGCCTCTTAATCTTGACCGTCTGTTCATTTCTAAAATCTTTTAAAAGGAGACTCTCTCCTCATTCTAATCATTCATTTTTGCATCCATCTTTTGCATGATTCATCCTCTTGGGGTCTTGGCATCTTAGAATCTTGGAGTCTTGGAGCTTCTCAATCTTGACATTTTGGAGCTATGATATTCTTAGATCTCTCATATTGAAGTATTGCATCATCATTTTCATTTTTCTTTCTTGCATCTAGTTTAGATCTACTTTCATTCTCATTTTCATAGCATCCATAGTTTAATTTCTTTTCATTGTCTTAGATTAACTCACCTAGCTTAATTAAGAGGATTGTAATACTTTCATTTCCTTTCATAGCTTTAATTGCATACTCATTCTTATCTTAATTTGCATTGCATTGCATTTTCATAGTGATTCTTGGAGATATTGGCATTCTTGCCCTTGTCTTCATTTGAATCTCTCATTGTGTGGTTGACTAGCAAGGTCATGAGTTTATAGCTCTAGCTGAGAGCAATTTTACAAATCTTGCAACTCCATGCATAAAGAGCTATGGATCACTTTGTGAGTGCTTACTCTTGAGTTTCCTTACATGTAATGATTCATAGAAGTGTGGTCACATTTTCACCATACAAAAGGAACCTTGACAGATACAATACACTTGACGTTAGAAGAACAACTTGTGATGTTCCTCCACACCGTTGGCCACAATTTGAGGAACCACAAGATTGCCCACAACTTTGGGCACTCAGGAGAGACAATCGGCTGATACTTCCACAAGGTGTTGAGGGCTATCTTAGGACTCCACAACAATTTCTTTCTACCACCTAGTCCAAAAACTCCTGAAATTAGTGGGAACAAACGTTTTGATCCATTCTTCAAGGTAATTATTGTGTTGTTACAAATTTCTTGTACGGATTTTTATCCTTATCATATTATTGGTTGACCATACAATTGATGATTGTATCATATCATATAGGATTGTGTTGGAGCTATCGATGGAACCCATATACCAGTCACCGTCAGTGTCGACATGCAAGGTAAATATCGTGATAGAAAAGGCAACCTGTCGCAAAATGTTATGGGTGTGTGTTCCTTCGATCATAAGTTTCAGTACTGCCTTGCTAGTTGGGAAGGGTATGCCGCGGATAGTCGTGTTCTAGCTTCATCTCTGTCAAGAGAAGATCCTCTTGTTGTTCCCCCCGGTAAGCCAAATCATAGTTTAATATACTCAATGGTACAATCAATGTTTCACGTTTTAATAATAAACTTTATTTATGTAGAAAAATATTTTCTAGTGGATGCTAGATATCCCAATGCACCTGGATTTTTTGCTCCTTATCGGTGTACACGCTACCACCTGAAGAGTTTTCAAGAGAGAATCCAATAAACTCTCAAGAAGAGTTGTTCAACCATTGACACTCCTCTCTTAGAAACTCAGTAGAGCATACATTTGGTATTCTCAATCAGCGTTTTCCAATCCTGAGGCATGCCACGTCTTATCCTATCATGACACAAGCTCATATTGTATTAGCATGTTGCATACTACACAACTAAATTACGTTAGAGGATGACATTCCATTAGAAATTGTCACCGAAGAGGAAGATGATTGTGATGGGGTAGATGTACCAATGCTGGAGACATATGGGTTGTCTCAATGTGATAGAGACCACTGGGCACAGTTCCGAGATGATATAGCAAGTAGAATGTGGGAAGAGTACAGACCCCGAGAATAGTTGTTCTTGTATGAGTCAAGACTACATGATGGTTTCCTTTTTCTTCTCTTTTTATCTGCAAGTATTGGACTTGTATGGGTCAATGTGTTTTATTTGAGTAAACTGATGTATGAAGATACTTTGATATACATGATGGTTTCTTTTTTCTTCTCTTTCTATCTACAAGTATTGGACTTCTATGGGTCAATGTGTTTTATTTGAGTAAACTGATGTATGAAGATACTTTGATATACATAATGGTTTCCTTTTTCTTCTCTTTCTATCTGCAAGTATTGGACTTGTATGGGTGAATGTGTTTTATTTGAGTAAATTGATGTATGAAGATACTTTGATACCATTAACAACAATTTGTATACACAACATGACATACACAAAATTATTGATGAACATGGATAACATTGGTGACACGAGCTAGATATCTCCTTCCTCGAAGAAGATTGTGTGGTCAAAGGAAATGGAACACAAGTTTTTAGACTTGCTCCTCTAGCAAGTACAACTAGGCAAAAAATGTGATGGAGGCTTGAAAAAAGAAGTGTGGTCCGCAATTGAGAGGTAGTTCAATGCTGATTTGAACCTGAATCTATCCAAGGACAACTTCAAAAATAAGTTCAAAACTTGGAAGCTTGCCTATAGATTGATGAAGGAGCTTCAGAATACAAGTGGTTTAGCTTGGAACGAGGCAACTTAGTGCATGGATGCTGAGGACAATGTGTGGGATGAGTTTCTGAAGGTAGGGTGATCTCTCTACTATTTTGATGGAAATAATATTGCCTTCTTTTAAAGTTAATAATGAAAGACAAAGAACCTAATCCATTTATTTATGCCAACATGCAGAGAAGAGAGTTCAAAAATGCCAAAGTGTATAAGAGGCAACCCTTTGTGTACTTCAATGAATTGGCTACAATTGTGGGTAATGACATTGCTGAAGGTAATGCAACTACCACGACCCTTGAGACTGAAGAAGGGAACCCTTTGGAAGAGCCATTCGCTGTGAATGATGAAGAGGACCTTGGTTTCAATATACATCTTGATAGTCCTGTTGATTTGGACGAAGACCCTTATAATTCCAATCAGTCCACTGCAATAGCAAGTACTAGAGGGACTCCTACATCATCAGTTAGAAAGGTGGGAAAGAGGAGGAAGGCAAGTATGGCCGCTTCCTTGGAATCCATGTGTGAAACAATGAAGAAAATAAAAGAGGGCATGGACAATGTTCATCTTGTCCAAATTGATGAATCTGCTCATGACAATGCTTTGACAAATGCATATAACGCTCTCAAATCCATCCCCGGATTGAGTCGAGGTGTATTCCTGAGGGTATACAAAACCTTCGTGTGTCAACATGAAAGAGTCAAATGGTTCTATTGATGACTAAGGATGAGAGAGTGGACTGGATTGTAGCCACATATGGTGATTTATAGTTATATTTATAAGGACATCTAATTCTGTACTGTTGTGTGATTTCAAATGTGTTGGAAGCCTATAAAAGGCTATAAAATTGACATGATGCTATACTCAATGTTCTTCTGATTTGACATTACTATGGTAACACTTCATCTCGCTGTTGTTCCTTTTTGAGACTACTGTTCATTTATCATACAAACTGTTGTTCCTTTTTTAGACTGCTAAATGTGATATTCTCTATTCAATGCAGCTGCTCTACATGCAAGATATGTGTTTTACTTATCTAAAAGTGTATTCCATTTTATGTTGATCTTTAAGAATGACTGCTTCCTATCAACATATGCTTTCTATCTGTGAACATCTGTTGTCATTAGCTTGTCTTGCTGCTCCTTTACGTGATTTGCTGTGTGCAGTTGAACAGTCAAACCTCTTTCTGGCTATTTAATCAGGCTGGGCAAAGCTTTTCTCAAATAGAAAATATAATCATATGCCACATGGACATCTATTTGTGAGAATAAGTTAAATACTTTCTAAACTTAGATAAGTCTAAACAACATTTTAGTATTATTATAATGCTATGTGATACCCTGCATATGTAAAAATATCAATTGTAATATGTTGATACCCTACATAGGATGATGTGAATATTAATTGTTTCCAACTCCTATTATCATCCACGATTCAATTATATCTGTCAATATTTTAGTTATTAGGAATTATGTTTGATGACAAGGTAAAGGTTCCCATAGAAAACTCAACTTGTTGAGTATAGGGTATGAATCACATTCTACAACTTGCTACACCAAATACTGGCCATGCTCTATAATCGGCTCTGTATACTGGATTCTATAATCGACTCTATAATCGGCTCTATATACTGGCCATGCTCTATAATCAGCTCTGTATACTGGATTCTACAGATTATATAAACACTTGAGCATATACAAAGATCTGGTAATATGAATTAATGGTCAAGCAAGATGCGGTAAATTCTATTTATCTTTATTGGCACTAAGGGCACAAGGAGGCAACTCTCGATAACTTAGTCATGATTTAAGTCTGCTGTAAAGATCTAAGTCTTTGAGTTGAGCTGGTAGATTTATGACTTTCCTAGACTTAAGTAGTTTGCATTGTCCCATCCACAATGTCTTTATTGTTATAGCATATGAAACTTGCCTACAATACTATGTCATCTAACTCCCAGACTCCTCATAGGTGCAACTCCCAGACAAGAGGATATATAAGTTAAAAAACTTCCTTTGAATCAACCTCATGAGCTAGCTTTAACCTAGGTTTGGGGAAACAGTTGAAAGTGGAAAATCCGTAGCCATACCTGTAGAGAGAAAGGAGGAGCTTTTGCGGGCTTTAGACAATATTTTCCATGTAAATATTTGTATTTTGTTGAAGAAATAGCATGCTTTTGACACAGAATAGATAGCGGGTGCCAAACCCTCATGACAGGAGCAATAATGAAAGGGTAGACAATGGTTTTGCATTGGAAAGAGGCATATTTTATACAAATAACAATATTCTCAGTAAAAGAGTAGCATATCATATCAATAAAAGAGTAGCATATCATATCTGAATTTTCAGTCATATCAATGAAATGGAACAACTGTCATAATGCCTGAGATAGTAATAAAATAATCAGTGACTTCAATTTATATTCATGGTGAATTTGGTCCTTTAATAAAAGTGACATCAAATGAAAAGGATTGGAGGGAAAAGTAGTGAATATGGGAGTCATAATAGATCTTGATGGGGTGACCATTGTTAATAGAAAAGAAGCATTGATTTTCCATTGTCCAACAACATGTGATAGTCATTGGAGGAAGGCATAGTAGTGATCTCAAGATGTGTTAAAAATTGATCTATAATGTCAATGATCACTCAAGGAGAAAGGTTCAAAGCATATCATGAAGGGCATAGATCACATGAAGACACCACTATTAAGGCATGCCATGGATAGCAGTTGCAAGACAAGATGTTGTCTTCTCACTCTTAAGCAACAGTCAAAGCAGTAGAGCAGCAGTGGGGTTGCACACTATAGTAAATAATGGTGATATGTTGTCTTGTACAATAGAGACATGGGAAGATAGGAGAGCGGCCATCATACAAAGGACAACATCATCATCAGGGATCCAAGTTGCTTGCATTGATATTGTAGATTAGAAAATTATGAATGATTAGACTTTAGAAATCAATGTTGATACAGTAAAAATCAATTCTATTTGAAGTCATATGCAAAAAAAAGAATATGGTCATTGTGATAGACCTTAATACTATCTATTTCTCACACATAGATAGTATTTAACTTATTCTCACAAATAGATTTGGCATGTGGCAAATGAATTACTTGATAAATGGATGAGAAATTGCCCACCCTTGTCCTTACTTCAACTATCTAAAATTTCAGTATAATGTCATTTGAAGCCTTACTTCCAGGACAAAGGATCTTAACAAAGTTTTAAACAAATCAGTGGCTGTATAATAGTATACACTGGTTATAGTATTTAGAACATCAATGACAAAGTATCGTTTACAGATGAATAAAAAAGAAACGATACTTTGTGATTGATGTTCACAACCACTGGCATACGATACTTTGTGATTGATGTTCTAAAGATGCATTGCATGTTCAAGATGTTGTTAAATTTATCCATTGATTGGACTGTATGCCAGTGGCTGTATAACAGTATACACTGGTTGCAGTATACACCGGTATATCTTCATTACAAAATGTAGTTTGTCAGCACTCTTATGAGAAATGGAAGTCAAAGATATTTATGTTGGAACACAAGTTGAACCCATCTTTCCTCTTACCATGCATTTTTTTAATTATTCGTGAAGTAAAATTTACATAAAAAATGTATAATCGATTGTAAAAACTTGCTCTCTCAATGGCCATGCAAAGATGTTTCAGAACTTCTCTTGGGATCATGTGTCAACCCAATCAAGTTATTTCTTTCATTTTTCCCTCTTTGTTTTGGTATACACTGGTATACAGTAGCCACTAGTAAGTACCCACTGGTATACTTATTGTGTTAATTCGTTGGATCCATGTCGAGATTATTTTGTGTTGCTAGTGATTATGTTGGCTTTCATAGAGTGTGCTTGTCTTCCTCTCCATTTTGGTTTTTCTCTCCACTTCAAGGTACGAAACCTTGTTTCTCTCTTGTCCTTTGAATTTTGAGTGCTTTCAGAGGTCCATTAATGGCATATTGGTTTAATGTTTTGGTATTGCAAGATCTTGTTGAATTAATGGACAAACAAGCATACCCTCCCTTGACCATTGTTTTCATTAATGTGCTTTTATAGACATATTAGCTTGCATTTGTTAGTGTTGTTGCTTTTAGCATATTTAAGTGGAATACACGAAGGAGTACCACATGATGAATGCTTCATTTAATGCATTGTTAAGGTGTAGTCTCATAACTATCCATTTCTAGTTCTTCAGACATGATTTTTATAAATGTGTTTTGGTAGACGACTGTATTGTTCATGATTCTGTATGTATATACCCTAACCATCTTGTTATTATTGTTGCATTACGAAATTAAGTTAAATAATTCTACTTTGTTCAATGCTCTATTTCATTTTCAATTTCTTTTCATTTTTCATTCATTTTTTAAAACCACGTGATAGGTACAAAAATAGAAATGGATAGTTTTAAGACTACACATATGATGATAAAGTGAGACTACACATATGCTGACATTAAATATGTTTGAAATAGCTTCTGGATTCAATAATGTAGATATTTTTGGCATCAACATTTACGATCACACTCTGTGATCCTTCATCAGGATGGAAGAGAGAAAAATGATTGAAAGAAAAGTCCATCATTTTGGTCTGTTGCAATCATTTTGGTCTCTTTCATCCTGATGATGGATCATAGAGTGTGATCCATAACTATCTACACAATCGAATCCAGAAGCTATTTGAAACATTGATGCCAAAAATATCCACATATGATGATAAAAAATGAGCTATCTGATGATTGTTTACTGTTCATGTTTGTAAACAGTCAATATTTCTGATGGTACTCCTTCGCGTATTCCATTTAAAAATAAACAAGTTTTAGTTTTTCTAGCATGTTTACTTTGTAGATGCAAGATTGACCATCTAACAATGCGGAAAGTAATGGGAATAATGAGCGGGATATGAGATGGTTGCTCATCGAATGTGGGGCATAAGGGCGTAGAGTGTGGATTTCCTTGCATTTTCTTATTTAACAGTGTGTTTACACACCACCATTTACTTCATGGATATTGTTCTTCCCCAAAACTTCTATATGATGCTATAGTTGTGTCATTATATTTTTTCTATAAATTTGTAATATCAACATAAATGAAACTTTTTCAATTTGTACTCATAGAATATAGTCATGTTGTTATATATGAATGAACGAAAATAGTATGAATGAATTTTTTTTTGCTTGATACAGTGCTGATGGCTATGGTAAATGTCCCTATGTGTGAGTGTGGTGATGGATCGTGCTGCTTGTTAAAGACGTCACACACACGGGATAATCTAGATCATCAATTTTGGAGTTGCAAAAATAAGAAAAAGGTTGTTAATTGCACAATATTTAAATGTTTACAAAGAATAAATATTAGTCATATAGTGAGACTAACTTAGATTTGTATTGTAGGATGGTGGTGGATGTCAATATTTTCGATGGGCCAATGACACCCCGTCGCTGTCTACGTCATCTGCACGTTCTCCACATATACCTGTTGTGGATGACAAGTGCAAGTTTTGCAAAGCGCTCGAAAAAGCTTTTGCAAAAGCGGAGGCTACGTATAAAGCCGAAGTCATGTTTTTACGATGTTTGATTTGTGCAATAATCATACTATTTAGTTCGGCCATTTGTTGGATCATTATGCAGAAATATATATATATGTGGACTAGATGACTTATTTATATTTTGATGTGATATCGAGCAATGCTATAATTACTTTCTTGTTATAATATTGTTTATGTTATTGTATAAAATTATTAAAAAAAGTTAAGTTTACTCTTCACAATATTGGAAAAAAAATATTAAATTTTGTTTATGATTTTCTATATAAAAATATAAATTAATAAAAAAAAAATTATAAATAAAAAATGGACAACAAAAATAAAGTATTAAATTAAAACATTATATAATAATTATAAAAACTTAAATTTTCTTCTCAAAATATAATTCCAATTGAAAATGTAGAACCAAACACAGAAACTGGATAATGTAATTCCAATTCCAATTTCGAAAATGGCAACCAAACACAAAATATGGATTGTCTCAGCCATCTTCTGGGTGAACCAAACGGTCCAAACTATATTCCGAATACACAAAACCGGAATTTCAAAACCTGATTTTGAGATAATTAGGTTTTGTCTCAAATTCCAATTCTCACAAACAAACGTGGCCTTAGTGAGTCTATATGATGTTAGACAAAAATCTCTCTAAACTCTCATAAGGTGAGGAGAGAATATCTCAACACTCTAAGTGAGCTTAAGCATAGTGTGAATAGGATTCAACTAAGTAAATTAAAATAAAACTATGGAAACAACCAAGATTCGTTGCAAAAAGAAATACTCTCCACAAATCATGAATATGCAGAATGACAAAATATCATTAGCAATTGTCACCCACATTAAAATGTACATAAAGGTTCCTTGCATATAAAGGCAACCAAAAAGAGGTGGGAAGGTTGAAGTCTAACTTGTACCCCCCCTCCACGTATGAAACATGTGTAGGACTCTATGGACAAGTGTTGAGATGTAGTTGTTGTTGGAAAAATGGTCAGTGCTCCCCTTGGGATTCATGACATGGTTTAACAACCTCCTGTGTCTTCTATAAGTCTAGTGGTTGTATCGGGTATTAATAGGTCGATCTTTTGGTGCAACGAAAACCACTACTTGTAACAAGTGGTATCAGAACTTGGTCACAGATTCGAATCCCGTCGGGTAATGCTGAGGAGGAGATTGTTGGAAAAATGGTCAGCGCTCCCCTCAGGATTTGTGACATGGTTTAACAGCCTCCTGTGTCTTCTATAAGTCTAGTGGTTGTATCGGGCATTAATAGGTCGATCTTTTGGTGCAACGACAACCACTACTTGTAACAATTGTGACACTTGGTGAGTCTATATGATGTTAGATAAAATTCTCTCTAAACTCCCATAAGGTGAGGAGATAATATCTCAACACTCTAAGTGAGCTTAAGAATAGTGTGAATAGGACTTAACTAAGTGGAATAAAAGAAAAATAATTAGGTAAAACACCTGTCACACTAAGACGTCCTCTTTAGAGAAATTTAGGGAGTAAGATAATCACATAAAAGATAAGTTCCAATAACATGGGTTTATAAGGTACTCATGTACAAATAATGATCTCTCGTAAATAAAGAATGAGAGGAAACCTCGTGAGAACAAAAATATCCTCTAAAAGAGAGAAATGAGAAGTATAAAGCCTTCTATAAAGATGTCCTTGTGAAGATAAGCATGGCAATGAAGAAATCTAGAAGCATGCCAAGAACTATAAACTTTTCCTGAAGATGAATTGATATATACTAGAATCAACGAACCTCCAAAAGATATAGATCAAGAGATACAAGTATAGTTGAAGAACACAAATAGAAAAGCATAAGTGTCATGTAGTACAATACTTCAAAATTCTTAGTGTTCCATATGGATGATCAAATAACACAAATTGCAAAGCATGAGTGTCACACAATACACTACTAAGAGGTGTCTAATATTCATGAATCTCACAATAATACTCCATTGCTCTACTGAAATATAAATCATTAGCAATACAAATGTAATGATTCCTCCTGTAATGCCAATGAGGAAGTGTAATTATGGAAAACCATTGTAAAATCAATGATGTGACCCTTTATATTAGTGCATTTATGTAAATATGTGTTGGAGAATGTATTCTTACATGTTTTATGTCAATGTGTGGACAAACAAGATAAATTTCAAGTTATCTTTCAAACCTCAATAAGTTGACAAAATAGAAAATAAAGCCTCCATGATGTAAAAACATAGACCCCCTTGAAAGTATATAATTATATGGAACTCTATTTTAGTACATTTACTGAATATAAAAGATGTACAAGGCCTCAAAAAAAGGAAAAATCAAAATTTGATATTCTAGAATATTGTCATGTAAAATAAACATCACCACTGGATAAAGCTCAAAAAATAAGTGTAGGTTTAAAAAATGACACCCAAATTGTACATCTATGAGCCCAAAGGAGCCTCTCAAATTTCCAAAAATTGGGATTGTGTAGGGTGTCCTTTGAAAAACAATAAATTAGAAAAACTATGTACATAATTCTACAAAACAAACTACACCACTAGATAATGCACAAAACAATAATCATAGTGAAAAAAGCACCAAAAAAGCTTTCTATATGATTGAGATGTGATCTTCTAAAGTTGAGGATAAAAATAAAACATGACACTGCAAATGAGGTATGTAAGGGGTTAAAAAATGATATCATGTTGACATCATGATGATGTCACCATGTTGACTAGGTAGTGACATAACACTAATTAGTTAGGCACGATGATGTAGAATTGATTGGGCCCCCAAAATAATATTTCATTAAAATATTCTAAAATTTAATTGGGCAAAAAAGAATATTTTGTAGGCCAACTTGACATAAAAATAATATTCCAATAGAATTATCTACTAAAAAGTTTTAAAAAATAATTTAAATAAGTGTTTTAGGTCCGTCATGATCCACGTGTAAGTACTACGCCCACATAGTACTTTGTGCAAGTACTATGGAGGTACTACACAAGTACAAATGTAGTACATAGGCATTGTGCAAGATTGCACAACCAATAAGGTAAACAAATCATTTTTTTGTAATTTTTTTAAAATGACAAAAAAAAATTAAATTTTTTTACCCGCATGTGAAATTAGGTGCATGAAAAACAAGAATGCCCATGTGCACTGAGATGCTCATATAGACAATTAGGGAGTTGAACTAAAAAAATTCTAGTTGCCACAAATAGGAACATCTTATATTAAAATAGGGCTTTCTTGCCCTTTTGAGCATAATCACGATGTTCATTTTTCTCTAGCGGTGTTTGAGTTTCGCCTTATACCTATGACCCTCTCAAAATTAAGTCTAAAAGGGACAGATTTTGCAAGTATGCTTGTATACCATGCTAGAGAAGCCAAGATCCAAGAGACACAACCAAATAATCACCAATAGGGTTGCAAACTAGAAATAAGTCAAATAACTATTATAAGCATCAACTGAGATAAAAATCAAGATATACATTGAGGAGTGCTCCCATGACTCTAATAGGATGTTAGAAACAACCAAGATTCCTTGCAAAAAAAAACTCTCCACATGAAAGGAATGTGGAAAATGAGAAAATATCATTAGTAATTGTCACACAAACTGAATTGTACAAAGAGGTGCCTTGCATATAAAGGCAACCAAGAAGAGGTGAGAAGGTAGGATTCTAACTTTGACGAACCCTTCAAGTATGCAACAAGTGTAGGACTCTATGGAAAAGTGTTGGGTTGCTTGGTGAGTCTACATGAGGTGAGACAATGCTCTCTCTAACCTCCCAAAAGGTGAGGAGAGATATCTTGACCTTCTAAGTGAGCTTAAGCATGGTGTGAATATGACTTAACTAGGTAGACTAAAAGAAAACTAGTTAGGTAAAACAAATTTTCACACTAACAGCTGGGATTCATGGTAAAACTAAGGATGCACTTTGATTATTATTTGTATGTAAAGGGGGGCACCAAAAACATAAATTTAAAAGGTAGTAATAAAATTAGGGCATTTATTAGTACATTATGGATGCACATCAATACCATTGATTTATTAAGTGAATCCCTAGCGGATTTTTACTAAGCAATTCAATGAAAGAGGGAAAGGATATAACATGCTTAAATAACACACTTACAGAGAACATAAACATATCCATTGTATAGAAGAAATAAGTATAACACTCACAAACATGGCATCAGAGGTAAAAAATTTTATTATAAAAAACTCCTAATATAGAAGTGTATAAATTAGCCAAGAAAAATAAATGAGAAATGAAATGATGATAAGATGGTCTAAGGCATGTGTCCAAGAAAGTAGATGGGTCATTAGGTGTAGCCAAACCCTATCTTGAAATAAATAAGAAAATCTTGAAAGGAACTCTAGAATGAAGCTAAGCTATGTAGGATGGAGCAAGCTTACCAAATTATTAAGGAAAACAAACATTCCTTAATTTGTTGTAGGCTAATCCAATAATGTGCATACATGTAAGTACAAAGTAACTTAGTTCAATAAATGACAACTAGATACAAAAACATAGTAGAAGCTACCTTTATAACCAATAAATTCACAAAAATGATGTAGAAATTAAATATGATATGCACTGACATTGAGAGTAAAGTATCTTAAATTGTCATTCACCTTTGAATTATGATATTTTTTCTTGAGTGTGCAAAGTTAATTATGAGGATAAAGGTTGTGTTTATGACTATAAACACATCTTGCACCTATAAGTTTAATTTAGTAGAATATGTAATTATTTTTCTAACTTTGCCTCATTTGTCTCTATTTCCACTTCCTTTATTGATAATTAAGGGATTATAATATTTTAATATATTTAGATAGACTATTATGTCACAATGGGCCATGCTATCCTAAGTTAACCAATAAACAAATAAACAATTAAGAACAATATTATTCAATCAAGAAGAGCTATGGTTGAGCTGGAGTCCTTGCCTTGTGTGAGGGTTAAAAAGTACATGAGGCAGGTTCAAGTTTTTATTTCTAGTGTATATTGAGTGGTAGAAAAAGTTATCCAAAACATAAGTAAAATTGCAACTAACAAATGTCAATGTTACATAGATCACATGCATTGCTTACATCCCAACAAAGAGGACAATTTTGTCAATGACTTTCATTATACAAACAAAAACTACAAGCAGAGGATGAGTAACTGGCCAACTACAGTCACATTAAAATAACCAGATGATAGTGGATGCAGCTTACAAAAGATTGTCTACAAATAAAACCACTTAGGTGACTTAGTAGAAGGTTTGTTACCAAAATATTTGTGTATGCAACTAAATTTATATCTGAATGAATTCATGCACATTCAATATTGAGGGAATGGAAATCCATGAAGAAATACATTTTTAAGGCTAACAAAATTCTGAGAATAAATAACTAGAAACTGCCCTTTATAGGGAAATCCAGTGGAGAAATTAAGGAATGCTTCAACTGACTGGAAAATTAGTATTTTGATTGTTATGAGAAAAAATAAAGACTTAAAGTAGTGCAGGCTCAACAAACTGAGATCCATAGGAAGATTCAATGGCCACTCACACATAGTTTAGACAATTATGACCAAGTGCTTAAAGTTGTGGACATTTAACAAACTTGTATTCAACGTGATGTAGGAGCATCTTGGGTTCCTAGGGATCTTACATCATCTTGGAGGAATTTCCTTGTGGTCTAATGAAGTTCCCTGTTTTGGGCAGTTTTCAGAGACTGTGTGTGTGGTCGATCTATGAAGATCTTTGGCGTATGCGATGAAAAGGGTTTGTTCCTTGTTGTTCATGGAGGCTATGTATATGATCACACCTCTTCAGGTGGTGTGGATTGTGATATCTAGCATGTTCTTTTCCAACTGGTCGTGTTCTTTAGGTTACCAGGTCAATTGTGTTCACTAGTTGATTGTTGAGGATTGTGGTGGAGGTTTCCGATCGATGGAACTGAATGACGTGGATCTTGAGGTAGACCTATATGTGTGGCCGACTTGGTGGTTGGATTAATTAAATGTTG
Source organism: Chamaecyparis obtusa (assembly GCA_027943335.1). Classification (NCBI taxonomy): domain Eukaryota; kingdom Viridiplantae; phylum Streptophyta; class Pinopsida; order Cupressales; family Cupressaceae; genus Chamaecyparis; species Chamaecyparis obtusa. Next base: position 892,119 of record BSBK01002368.1, read on the forward strand.
TAATTTATTTGGGATCTAGGCCAATCTGGTCTAATATGTTTGTCTTGGGATATGCAATATCTTGAATGTCGACCTATGGTTGCTAGTAGGTATAAATTTAGGGCTTGCAATTGTAATAGGGAGTAGCACTGGGGATGTTGGATAGCAAAGAGTTGAGAGAGGATAGCTCTGGGGTTTGACAGGTCGGAATGAGGATTTGAGTTTCATTTCATTGTATTTGGCCGTAACGAGAAGGCCTTACAATCTGACATGTTTGAAGTCAATTTGATGTTACTTGATAATAAAGTTGTGGTTATTTGGTGACGTCTTTGTTGTGCTTTTCTATTTTTCACTGTGTTGACTCTTGCTGCAAGATTGCACATCTCCTTGGAGACTTCTCTGGTCTTGACTGCATCAAATGGTATTAGAGTTAGTTTGATCTTGCAGTGGCGTACATCTTGGTGTCTGAACTTGCGAAGCTTCTGGGGCGTTGTTTGTAAGGTGGTAGAGTGTAGATCTGACTCACATCAACAAAGGGCTTGTGCAAGGTGGTTAGAAGGGATTTTCTACTGGAAAGTTGAGTTATTGTGATGATATGAGTGAGCTATGTACAGATCTTGGAGGGATAGATGTTGTTCTCAAGCTTGTGAAATCCTAAATTGGTTTGTCAAGGGATGGCAAATTGTGGATCTGGCCCGCGATTACAGAGGATTTGCATGAGGATGTATCATAAAGAGGATGTTACTGGTTATGAACCTAGGAAGGAGGTGAAACCCTTGAGAAATCCCATTTTTGGTGAACAAATCACCAAATCAAGGTAGTTTGCGAAGATGTTCAGTAGATTGTCGACTGTGAGGCAGCTGGAATCTTGCCATCAGATCGTCGATTTGAGGTAGTTGCACCTTGGGAGAGAAGGGTAGAAGCTAATGAGAAAGGTTGACCGGTTGATTGAAGATAGGGTCTTTAGTCGACTTGAGAAGAAGATGGAAGTGATTTTTGGTAAGCTTAAGGAGATTAGGAGGTTGAATTGCAATCGACATTTAGCAATCCAGAAGATGATTGTTTGGCCTGTGAAAAGGCTTGTTCAAAGAAGTAAAGGGCAAGTTAAGGTTGTTGCTAAAGAGGTAAAGTTTGAAGAAGTGAATACTGACCTTTCTCAGGTCGAGATGGTAGATTGAGTCAGTTTTCATGATCAGATGGTTGGGTCTGATGTGAAAATTACAAAACATCTTGTTGTTGGTAATGAGATTGTTGACGATGTGGAGGAGTTACCTTTTTCAGAGGGTAATGTTGAGGATATTGGTATTGATGAAATTGTTGATAGGGTTTTCTTTGGAGATGATAATCCCGTTGTTGATGAGGAGTTGCAAACTTGGTTATTCCAGTTGGATGTTGTTACTTGTGTTGCATAATTGCAGATGGTGGCTAAAGATATAGAGGTGGCTAATGAAAATGGTGGACATCTTGAATTCCTTGTTGCTGATAAGATGATGAGTTACATGATTTGTTTGTGAAGGAGAATGCAGATCTGATGCATTGTGTTGAGAATGCTGATCAGTTTGTTTATATTAGTAGGTGTATTGGTTGGTTGTAGTATGGAGGATTCTGAGGTTTGATTGGAGGAAGCAAAGGTTGCTTGTGTGCAAGTTTATTTTCTTGCCTTTGAGGATTGGGAAACTGATGGTCAAGATGAGGTTGTGTTCAGGTTTTCTTGCAGCATCAAAGTGTGAGGCACACTTTTCTATCTACCTCAGGTGTTTGATGCAAGAGCATCTTGGGTTCCTGGTGATCTTACATCATCTTGGAGGAATATTCTTATAGTTTGATGAAGTTCCTTGTTTTGGACAGTTTTCAGAGATTTACTGTGGAGTTGATCTGTGGAGATCTTTTGCACGTGCGATGAAAAGGGTTTGTTCCTCATTGTTTGCAGAGGCTATGTCTATGATCACACCTCTTCAGGTGGTGTGGATTGTGAGATTTGGCATGTTCCTTGCTGGATGGTCGTGTTCTTCGTGCTACCAGTTCAGTAGTGTTCACCGGTTGATTGTTGAGGATTGTGGTGAAGGTTTCTGATCGATGGAACTGAATGGCATGGATCTCAAGGTGGACCTATATGTGTGGCTGACTTGGTGGTTGGATCGCACTTGGTGAATTAATTAAATGCTATAATTTATTTGGGATCTAGGCCGACGTGGTCTAATACGTTTGTCTTGGGATATGTAATATCTAGAATGTCGACCTATGGTTGCTAGTAGGTATAAATTTAGGGCTTGCGATTGTAATAGGGAGTAGCATTGGGGGTGTTGGATGCAAAGAGCTAGGAGATGATAGCTCTAGGGTTTGATAGATCAAAATGATGATTTGAGGTTCATTTTATTGTATTTGGCCATAACTGGGAAGACCTTACAACCCGACATGTTTGAAGTCAATTTGATGTTACCTGATAATAAAGTTGTGCTTATTTGGTGACGTCTTTGTTGTGCTTTTATGTTTTCCATTATGTTGACTCTTGCTGCAAGATTGGACATCTCCTTTGGAGACTTGTCCAGTCTTGACTACATCACAATGACAGACTTGATAGTCATTCACAAAGAGTTTAAGTGATTCTTATGTGAGGTTCTATGTTCATTATTAGCTTTTGAGTTTTGTCTCTTATCTTCATTAGGATTTAGTGGCTGGGCATTATCATGTTTTTTTCCCCACTTCAAGGAATCTTAGGGGTACCAACCTTATAGAACGTCCCCTTAATTTTCCATCATAATCACTACTAGATCTGTTTGTAACTCAAAATTGAATAGAAATAATTAGTTTATGAAGAGATTAGGGACTGCATTTTGTGGCTAAAATTAATTGTACGATTTAGTACAATAAAGTTATGTAATTAGTGTCTAAATTGATCTTGGTAAAGGAGAAATTTTTCCTAGTCTTCAAACTGTGGTTTGAATCATTTGCAAACAAATAATAAAGATAGAAAAATGGAAAATATACAAGTATATAGATTGATATTATGTATGGTTGATTTGAGATGAGAAGAGTGAATAAACAAATACACACAAACAAGGAACAAGATGTTAATAGAAAGATGTGAATGTGGTCTACCAACTAATTAGGACTATAAGCGTGCTATTGTAAAATTATAAATGGAATTCAATTACCTGGGTTTAAATTGGGAAAACTCAGCAAAAATTTAGGAACTAAATAGCAATGTCTTAGTTGTAAAAATAGAGGATGAATGTATTTTGTTGCTTCATGTCAATTATAATCATGATTATAATCAAGATTATAATCAAGAACAAGACACAGGAATGGGATTTTACTTTCTTCCAAGCCCAAAAGCACAACAATGACAGTGAGAACGCATTCACTGTTAAAGAACCGATAGCCTGTGCATCAAAATCTGCACAGTAAACATGAATTTGTCACTAAATACATGACAAAATTTGGGAAGAGTAGTTTCAGCAGCGCTTCAAAGGGGTGTTAGCAAAGTTAAACATTGAACATAAAAAAATGCACAAAAAGATCATCGAGATTCATGATTTTTTGCTTGTAGATAGAGGTTTCGATCTCAAAGATAAAATAAACAATCCTGTAAAATCTTGAATGCATGAATGTAAGTTTTATTAGCATATTTCATTCAAGCTTCATTAAAAGAGAAATTGGAAAGCAAGAACGGATGGTTCTTTCACCACTTGACTCTCATACTGGAAAGCCCTCATTTTGGGCTCTGTTTTTGCTTAGAAATTAGGGCTTTCCTTGTAAGGAACTTATACTCCTTGTTTAGAAGCTCAGTAGTTGAAGGATACAAATTTCTGAAATAAAACCTAAAGAGCTACAAATTGAAAGGATACAATTTTTAAAAATATCAATTCCCTGCACAGACAGAAATTTCTAGAGTAGTTTCTACAACATCGAAATTGCAGACTTCAGGTTTAACTCATTCATAATTTTTGAGAGAAAAACATTTGGATGAAAATGGCGTTCGAAATTTTTAGTTAAAAAGCATAGACATTTCGGACTATCACAAGAATAACTAATGAATTAGAGATAAAACTCAGTTCTGTAAAATTCATAATTGCCGAAACTAGGGAGATTTTAAGAGACATAAAACTTACAGTGATGAGTTCAATGCTGGAACATGCAAAACGAGCGTGAAGAAATCCATCCAATTGCACACCTGATACGATCATTTCTGTTTGCAGACCCTGTTATCTTTGCTTTGCTGAAAGGCAAAGAAAACACTAGAACATTGAGGGGAAGATTCGAGAATGAAACTGAGTTTTATTTTTGAACTTAAAAAATAATTAAACCCAGCAAAATTCGTTCAAACTAATAAGAAATTAAAAACTGATGTGTAAAAATATATTTTAAAAATAAAACACTTCAAATTGATTCTTTTTATTGTAAAAATTAATAGATAGGGACCCTGCCTATACATACGCATCGACTAATAATGCAAGTTTTCTTACGAATGCTCATGTAAAACTAGATTTTTTTAAGTTTACAATATGAATGATATTCGAATATATCTCTAAAATACATTGATTACTAAAATGAATGGATAAATAATAATTAATTACACAAAATCAAACTTAACCCTCGGAGGGAAATACTTAGAGATTTAACTTAAATTTAAAATTGAAACTAAAAGGGTAAAGTTCGGTAGGTCCAAAGTCGTCTCTTAACCATATTTTTGACCTAGGACCAAAAAAAGGGTTGGATTACGCTGGAGAACAAGTACATGGATATGTGCATCTAGTAAATATAATGAGATCAAGGATGTATTAGGATGTGTTAAAATAGGGTGATATAAAATGGTAGGTATATAAAAACATAATATAGATTAATTGATCTAACTTTGTACTATTTAATCTATTTATATTCTTTTTATAATAAACATAAAAGTAAATATAAAATATTATGGATATACAAATTTTATTATTATAATTATAATTTTTTTAACAAACAAATTAGCAAGATTTTATAATTTGTTTAAGCAATCAATATTCTAGTTCATGTTATCTTTAAAAATCTAAGATATATGTTCTATAAAATTTTTTTGTGTGTATAATAATAATTAAAATTTATAAATTTATAATTAAAAAATTTAAGATCAAATTTCACCAATTTTAATTTTATATAATTATTAATTATCAATTAGCTTAATCTAAAGGTGAATACTTAGAATAAAAACTTGTTCATGGGTCTTTGGTCTATTGGTGAAGTTAGATGGTTCTTATTGGTCCCATAAAAAATCAAGCCTTGCTTAGTGCAAGCCTTTAACATCATAAGGAATAAGTTGGGAATATATTTTATTTTTACAAAATTTATATAGTTTATTTTTTTTAAAGAAACAAATATACTTTCTAATTTAAAGTCTTCTATTCACTTTTCTATTTTCAAATTATTTTAATTTAAGACCTTCACCTACTATATGTTGTCCTATCTATGTTAAATACATTACCCTTATCTTTTTTATATCTATTGAATATATGCATTATACAGGGTATATATAAAAAAGTATATTCCTTTTATACTATATATATATATATATATATATATATATATATATATATATATATATATATATATATATATATATATATTGAAGTCTTTTATTCACTTTTTTTTTTTGTTAAATAAAAGGCCCAAGCTAAAAAGTTTTATATTAAAATAAGCTAAAAATAAGCACAAAGTTTCTGTAGAAAAATAAAAAGCTGAAGGAGAAAGTGTTTACCTTCAGTACTAACTTGATCTGCATTTATATCTAACACTAGAATCTGAGAGATAAAGTTTGCAATATGAAACTTAGCAAAACAAAGTACGATAGTTTTTATCTATTTCTTGATGAAGACAAAGAGCCTTGTTAAATAAATTACATATTTTCATTAAATATTTTGTAAAAAATACGCATTTCATCTTTATTAAATAAATCACTCTTACAATTCTTTTTAAATTTTTATTAGGAGATATACACATTTTGTTCTGATTGAGAGGAAAACATGATTTGAAAGGTCCTGAACCTTTTACAAAAGAGCACAGCACCTGACAAATGTCAGGTGCCAAGTGAAACAACCTTAACAAAAAGGACATACGACCAGAAGAACAAGATTACGAATACTATAGTAGCTTGAGTCGCCAAGAGATCCATATTTTTGGCAGAAGCCTTAACATTATCAATATATTTAAATAATTTTTTTTATAAAAAAATTATATATAGAGAGAGAGATTACCTAGATCCAGCTCAATGCCCAACCCATTTTGTCTTAGTCATACTTATTAAATATATACATTATACGAGATATAGCATGTTTTAAAAAATGTATTTTTTTTATTTTCTTTTCTTTTCAAAGAAGTTATACTAAAAAAAGTATATTCCTTTTATACACTATATATATATATATATATATATATATATATATATATATATATATATATATATATATATATATATATATATATATATATATATATAATTTGAAGTCTTCTATTGACTTTTTTTTTGCTAAATAAAAGGCCCAAGCCAAAAGTTTTATATTAAAATAAGCTAAAAAATAGCACAAAGTTTATGTAGAAAAATAAAAAGCTGAAGGAGAAAGTGTCTACCTTTAGTACTAACTTGATTTGCATTTATATCTAACACTACAATCTGAGAGATAAAGTTTGCAATATGAAACTTAGCAAAACAAAGTACGATAGTTTTAATCTGTTTCTTGATGAAGACAAAGAGCCTTGTTAAATAAATTACATATTTTCATTAAATATTTTGCAAAAAATACATATTTCACCTTTATTAAATAAATCACTCTTACAATTCTTTTTTAATTTTTATTAGGAGATATACACATTTTGTTCTGATTGAGAGGAAAACATGATTTGAAAGGTCCTGAACCTTTTACAAAAGAGCACAGAGATTAAACATTAAGCACCAAAAATAACATACAACTGAGAAACCCAAAAAGATAGCCTCAAGACGAACAACCAAGAGGGATCGCTACAAAAAGGCCAGCTGGACAGGGACAAATGTCAAGTGCCAAGTGAAACAACCTTAACAAAAAGGACATACGACCAGACGAACAAGATCATGAATACTATAGTAGCTTGAGTCGCCAAGAGATCCATATTTTTGGCAGAAGCCTTAACATTATCAATATATTTAAATAATTTTTTTTATAAAAAAATTATATACATAGAGAGAGATTACCCAGATCCAGCTCAATGCCCAACCCATTTTGTCTTAGTCATACTTATTAAATATATACATTAAACGAGATATAACATGTTTTAAAAAATGTATTTTTTTATTTTATTTTCTTTTCAAAGAAGTTATACTTCTTTTCTATTTTCATTACATAATTTTAAAAAATAGATATTCAACTTTATTAAACACATCCATCCTTCTAATTTTTAAATATCTTTATCAGAAAGAAGACATACCTACACCACTTATATTATTAAATATATTTAAACAATAAAAATCTACAAAACTATATATATAGATAGAGAGAGAGACAACTCTTACATTATGAATATCTAATGTATACATACACAAACTAATTAATTTTATAAATAATCAAACTAAATAAACTACCTCATAATTAAAATAAAAACTTAACAAAATAAACAACCTCATAATTTGAAAACAACCAAAATTGAACAAATTAAACAATCACATAATTAAAAAAAATGTTAAAACCTTCAGCAAGGAAAAAGGAACCAGGCAATGCAGGAGAATGGTACACAATCCCCAATAAAATGAATACGCATTACCCACGTTAACCGGGAGAAAAGAAATCCAAACTATACGTCCAGCCCCAAAAATAATAATAAAAATATAAAATTTAGACGGTCCACTTATTTGAATTTATTTCTTGGTTACCTCATTCAAACCATGCATATAAATTTAGCTTCTCCAGCTTGGTATGTTACATCATTTAGAAATCAATTGGCAGTTACTCTCTCGAGTTCTTTGACGGATTGCTGGTGTGTATCATCGCATTTAAATTTTATAGCTTGCGAATTTCTTTGAATCCGTTACATTAAAATTTTGTTGCTGTTGTATTCTATATGATTATGAGCATATGATTTGTTTGCTGATCACGAGCATATGTTTTTTATTTTATAGTGTTGTATTTCTAAATTCAATTGTATATAGTTTATTTGTATCAACGTTTCAGATTACATTTTATGATTCATTTTATTTTTTCAGCTTTTTCTTCCTGATGGTAGATCATGTAATGTGATGAAAATGATGATGTAAATAAAATTTGAATTTAAAAACATGACACTATAATACCTATAATCTGTAAATATCTAATATCTCTGATTCTAACATGTGGTTCCTCTGATGAAAAGAAAATCCTGAAAAAGACCCATTTTTGACAGGTGCAGAATGGAAAACATTGCCTGTCAAGTGACCAGAGGCAAGCATGAGCTAAGCAGAAGCTGGGAATGTGGGCATGTATATCTCAAATGCAGTGGCAATTTTTCAGATGGATGGAATAGTAATACACATCAATTGCAGGGGAGTGGCAGAGCACATAATTGGGCATTAGAAAATGTGTGTAGCCAACTGGAAGCAGAGAGAAATGCTTCCTCCACTGCAATGGATGAGGCCATGAAAAAGATTTCCTTGTTACACAATGAGAAAGCTCAGCTGGAGATGGAAGTCAATCAGTTCAAGAGAGAGACCCATCAGAAAATTGCAACTGCAAGTGATCAGTTGGATTACTATCAGAATCTTCTGGCTCAGAAAGATGAGGAGATTATGTCCATTAATGGGTTCTTGAGTGACTCTGATGCAGCTGGGTCATGCTCTTCTTCTGATGGTTCATGTGCAAGAATGAGAAAACCCCCTAGGTTTTCATCTCAGAGAAGAAATGGGTTTTCTAAGAAAAATGGAAGGAGGGTTTCTAATCCGAGTTGTGTGTCATCTGTTGCAGAGAGCTCAGTGGAAAAGAATGTTGTTTGTGGGTGTAGCAGCCCATTTGAGCCATTGTTGAAGGATATTTGCAATAGAATCCAGGGACTTGAAGAAGACATTAAGTTGCTGAAAACTCCAGTTGGTGCACATCTGACTGATGCTTTTGTGCAGGAGGAGGAGGAGAACGATAAAGGAGCAAAGAAAAACAGAGAACAATCACCCACGATAGCTGTGATGATAGGATTGTCTGTGGGATATCTGATAAGTGTGCTTGTTGGGAATCTCAAACCTAAATCAGCATTTTCTCAGAAAATGTAATCTGTTTTAGTGCCTTGATATAGACTTGTTCAGAATTTTCAGGTTGTGTGGCTTTGGAGACTCCAAGCTGCTCTGTATTTAAGTACTTTTATGTGTTGGTATTAGAATATTGATGTAGAATATGGTCCACTGATGTTTTATTTCAGCTTGTTCGAAAGGCTTATGAGAAAAAGAAATATGGAGTTCTCTTTTTTTATTTTTATAATGTTTTTGTTTCACTGATCTATTATATTTCTATAATTTATATTGTTGATGTTATTGTTTTTAGATTCGATTGTGTGATATTTTTGTATAAATAGGTTGGATACATTCTATAATCTATCATAAGGATGGAAGAGTGCATAAGGAAAAGAGAATCACAGAGTGTGATGATGGATCAAGACGTATGGTGGGAAACATTTATACGAATACTATCACAGAAAGTTCTGATGAATCGTTCTCTAATTAGTTTGTATCATTTATTTTTTATTCAATTAATTTGTATCATTGTTGCTATGATATACCATCTTTTTTTAATTAATTAATTTGTTTATCTATTTATGTCTCCTTGATAGTTTTTGCATTAACATTTTGATCCCTTAAAGCAAAAACCATCATACAGTCCAATACTCATGAATTTGTTTTCTGATGAGTTTGTATCAACTGTTGTTATTGTTTGTCACTCCCTTTTTAAGTTATTTAATTTGTTTATCTATTTATATTTGTGAGGAAATAAAAATTAATTTTAAGTTGCTGAGTTGGAATCTGTCCTAGATAAAATAGCTATCAAATCTGGTCAGGAAATTAGTTGATGTAAAAATTCTGAAATAAATAAAATATTTAGATAAAATAATAAATATATATAACCGTAAAATTGTTAAAGATGTTGAAAGTTGTTTTGTCAATATTGTCCAAATATAAGTGATTTTCAAATGAATGTTTTAATATTAACAAACTATTTATGTTGTTGTAGATTATATTTAGAATTGTGAATATGATATCATTTTATGAGGTAATTAGTTGATGTAATAAATCTGAAATAAATAAAACATTTTTAGATAAAACAATAAATATGTTTGGCTGGCAAATTGTAAAAGATGTGTGAAGTTGTTTTGTCAATATTACACCAATTTAAGTGATTTTCAAATGATTTAGGTTGCTATAGATTATATTTAGAGTTTTCAATTTGATATTCCTTAGATCTGATCTAAATGTATGTGGATCTAATCTTTACTAATTTTCAGAATTTTAATTTTAATTTTAATTCATGCTATTATTTTTAGTGTCATGCAAAAAAAAATTGATTCTTGTACTTGCTTGTTTGCAAATGATATGGATAATTGCTTTTCTTGTGTCAAAAGATGTAAGAAGACTAATTCAATAGCTAGATAAAATATCAAAGGCAAGACTTTATAACATGAAAAATAATTTGCATCCATATGGAATGTATATATTATGATAAGATGCTTATAATGATATGTCCACGCAGTAATGATAGCTTTAATGATTTAAGGAATCTAGATATGTTAGGTAATGATCTTAAACATGAACTAGTGCTTTCACTTAATAAGAAAACCAAGAGCAAAAAAAATGCTTAATCACCTCAAGTTGTGTTATGCTCTACATACTCATCTCGACATTTTGTTCAGAAAATTGTCGAGCCCCCCCTTTTGCTTTCCCTTCCTTTCCCTTTTGTTTCTTTTGTTTTGCTTTATTACCCGTTCAGTGCTTTGGAGTCCGGGACTCCAAAGTCTTTTCTATTTTTGCCTTGTTTTTGGTCAAATCCCTAGACCCCAAGGTTTCATATTTGCTATTGGAGTCACTTGACTCTTTGTGGTGTTCACATCCCAAAGTCCAAGTATCCGATGTGTGAGACGCCACCTAACAACAACTAAGGACAGGGTGCATTTAATGCACTTAATATGATGCATTATAAAAGGGTCTTTTCAAGCTCATTTTAAACTCACCAAGTGATAAAAATAAAAGTGTGATCTTTGAGTGCGACAAGGCTTTTGATGACTTGAATTGTTATAATTTTAGATGTTGTTGTTGTATTTTTTAGCGCTTTTAGGTGGTTTTTCATGTTTTCTTGTGCAAATTTCAAGCAGGTAGGGTTTCTTTGTTTCTTTCTTAAAATTCTTGTGTGTTCTTCATTTTGTTTGCATTTTATTTTTGTTCCTTAGTTTAAGGTTCCCATTTTGAGCTTAGAATAAGTGATTTTCGAGTGAAATCTATGTCTTAATTATGTTGAGTTTTTTTTTTTAATTTTGTGCTTTCAAGATTCCTTGTGCCCTAAAATTTTATTGTAGCATGTTTTGACACAAGAATTTTGTAGGGTTCGTTGATCTTTAGGAATTTTTTAGTGTTCTTGTAATTTTTCCCTATGACGTATGGTGACCAAGATGAGGCACACTTCCACTTGGGATGTGACAAAAATGCATAATTGCTAGGGCTTTTGTGTGCCCTAAATAAATTTACCCTTTGCAAGTGTACCTTGTAAGCTAAGACACCATTTTGGTGTGTCTTGGCTATTTTTCATCAACTATGGTTTGAAATGCCTCATCAAGTTGTCAGCCTCCAAAACTCTTATCTCGGAAGTCTTGTTGAGCTCATCCCCAAATTTGAATATTCATATTTGTATATGACCAAGCTCAAATTCCTAAACTTTTCCTTTCTAGTCCCCTCACGAGGACCAGCACTTGATCGAAATCATGTTTTGAGTAGAAGTATCCACCACATAATGAGTATCGGACCCTCAGGTTTGAAACTCTTGCTTCTGATCTACCTTGTTCCACAATGGAAGGACTTTCCTGGATCCCCGATCCCATTTTCCTAGTCCTTCTCTCCTGAATTGCAAAGTCTTAACCAATGAGTGTCTTTGGACTTTGTGTTCGAAGATCCCTCTCCAACCATCCTTTATTCTGAGTAAGTGCAAGAAGTTGAGTCCACTTCTAGGGGAACTTTATGTGCGCAAAATCCACTTTTGGTGGAAAATGTTACCTTTGGAATTTTCTCACAAAATTAAAACCCATTATAAATATGACTTAGAATAAATTTAAAATATAAAATTTTGGCTTAGTTGGACTATTTTTTCTATTTTTCAAATAATTTTTAATAAAATAAGTACATAAGCATGAAAAAATAGGTTTTCCAATTTTTATAATAACTTTAATGTCATCACATTTTTTGAGAAAAAAGTTATATGACATCAAACTGTTGAGTTATCAAGATCGCTGCAAATGTATTAACATTGCCTCTTCGGTATATATTTTCCAAGAGCAGTGATCTCTCATTTATATTGTGGAAAACACATTAAGAGACATGTCCCTTCATGGGACATGTCTATTCATTATTATTTATTTTATTTTATCAATTAATTACTTAGTTATTATAAGAATAATTATAATCTAATTATATATATATATATATATATATATATATATATATATATATATATATATATATATATATATATAATTTCTCATAATAATCATATCATCGGTATTATTTATCTGACCGATGCTACAAACATCAACACTCCCTCTTAGCTAGGGAGGATAAATCAATCCAATGTCAACACTTAAGACACTTGACAACATCAATATATGATGTAAGCAATAAAGGCATCATCCCCATGATGTAATCAATAGAAACATAGTCTCAATATGTGGATTGCCTCCATCAACAATTCTATCCACAAGTTCTTAGGTGGATTGCCTCCATCGGCAATTCTATCCATTTTTTTTCTTAAGTATTGGCCTATCAGAATGTCAACACATGACATTCACCAAATACTCAATAAGGTATTGGCCTGCAGAATATCAACACATGATATTCACCAAATACCTATCATATATCTATACAAACAACTTATAGACCGTCAATGACATCTAACACTTAGTTGTTGATTTATAAGATATATCTATGCAAAAAACTTATAGACCATCAATTTAATGACATCTAGCACTTAGTTGTTGCTTTTACAAGATGTATCTATACAAGAAAATTATAGACCGTCAATTTGACATCTAACACTTAGCTATTTCTTTACAAGATATATTTATGCAAACAACTCATAGACCGTCAACTTAATGACATCTAACACTTAGTTGTTGCATTAATTCATCATGATTTGTTTCAACATTATAAATAATGTATATCATGATTTAAGTTATTGTAAGATCGTCACCTTCCAATAACTTCTGCAAATACAAGTGATAATTATTTGGAAGTCGTCACTTCCTAATGATGTACACAGGAGGTAGGCCCATTGAAATCATATAGTCACACACATATGAACTTTCGAACTCCCTCTGAATGTCAATTTTCAGAGCTCCTCATCCAATGTTACCTCTAATGAAGTGTCAAACTCCCTCTCAATCTAATATCAATCCTCGTTTTCCTGCAAGAGTATCCTCAGAAAAGATCAAGGCAAATAGCTCTTATAGTATGTATTGAAATAAAAGAATAAGAGAGAGACTAGCATAATACTCAAGGATAATTCTGCATAATGATATAAGATCATTTCAATGTAACATAGATAAAGTTCTAATTTTAATATATACCTTGAATATATATATATATATATATATATATATATATATATATATATATATATATATATATATATATATATATATATATATATATATATATATATATATATATATATATATTCAATCTTCTAAGTATACATCTTTAAGCTATGATTTTAGATATTATTATTTTATATACATATATATAATCACCATATACTTTCGGTTATACTATCTCATATAATATAACTACCAAATAATTATTAATGATAACACATATTTATGAAATGTAATAAGGCATACCTTTTATACCCACCTTTACCCTCAGTTAAATGGTCAGTGCACAATGCGATGTCGATGCTAAAGACATAATTGGGTTGCCACGATAATATGGATGATTGGATTGCCAAGCAAATAGAATGACATAGAAATCCATTTGGATGGATCGAGCCTCCCACATTACACAAATAAGGTGGGCTTTTGAAGGCACAAAGCCCTGAGATTGCTGCACACACAATACCATAATAGCTAGGTCATAGAATTTTCCAAGCACTCGCCTCCACTCTTCACCATTGACAATGCATGACTGAATGATGGATTCTACCAAAAGAATCAACCCGTCACGGGAAAGGCCTCCTCTACAAGGTAATGATACAAATAGGGGGTCACATGTGCCACCACGTCGATCTTCTATGAACTATATACAAGTTAGATGACAAGCTTCGCCTCACAACTGTAGATGACCTGATGCGCTCTAACAGTTGCCCAGACCCAAACGTCAAACTGAAGTTGTTCACCCTACCTCTCAAGTCCCTTCCCGCTCTGTTTTCTATCCCCTTTACTTATGAAAGGTATTATAATATTTCATTCGCTAATCAATGATTTCTAAGGCACATTCAGAGTAGGGTATGATTGGTCCTTAGTCTAGTCAACTCTGAACTAAGACCTCACTGCCAACCCAATGTTGACTGTGCTTTGTTTCTTATGTGCTATCTCAACCACTTATCTTGCTATTCCTATAGACCTCTTTGTCTTGTTGTTGTGATCATCCCTTTTTAAATACTTGTTCTCCATTTGCAGCCTAACTTGGCTCTGATACCATGTTGAGTTATCAGGATCGCTGCAAATGTATTAACATTGCCTCTTCAGTATATATTTTCCACGAGCAGTGATCTCTCATTTATATTGTGGAAAACACATTAAGAGACATGTCCCTTCATGGGACATGTCTATTCATTATTATTTATTTTATTTTATCAATTAATTATTTAGTTATTATAAGAATAATTATAAACTAATTATATATATATATATATATATATATATATATATATATATATATATATATATATATATATATATATATATATATATATATATATATATATATATATATATATATATATATATATATCATTTCTCATAATAATCATATCATCGGTATTATTTATTTGACCGATGCTACAAACATCAACACAAACTATAGACAATTCTTTTCACTTTGAAGAAAAATAAAATTTGAAAAATGATGAGTTTAAGTCAACTTATGTTTTCCATACATGAGGGGTTTTCAAGACAGAAATCATGCCCAATAAAAAAATAGTAGAAAAATATGCATTCAAAAAAAATTACAAAAAATTATGCTTATCAATCTTATGTATCTTACAAATCATATACCAAAAGGACTCAAAAAATACTTTCATTTAGGTCAAGTTATGGTTGTTGTACGCATGCATGGAAGGTCTTGAAAAGGTGACTTTTAAATAGTGGTTTTTGGAAACACCTAGTGAAAATCAATTTTTATTATCTAGGTAAAAATATAAACTACATATTTAGAAACTAGACTTTCAATACTACAATTCAATCTTTAAGTGCTTCAAATTTTTAGGTCAATTAGGATGAGTTCTAAAAAATAGGGAAAACAGTTCCACTTTGTTGCCAAAATGTGGACTCGACTTCTTGTTGGCCCCCTCCTTAAAGGAAGCTTGTCTCAAGATGTTCATACCCCAGGTCTTGGAGTATTAGTGTATTTTAATAGAATAATTTTAGGTGATATTGAATAAGGTTTTCATTGCTTCTTGTGGGATATAGGTTGATATAGTGGCAGCCCCATCCCAAGAACTTGATCCATACCCAAAACTAGTACCATCGGTTCCCCTTGGCAAGAAGACTCGGATGAAGCTGCAAATTTATAAGACCCAAACAACAATGAGCTTTAGTGTATCTCATAAAGCTAACGATTCCCAAGTTGGAGAGTAAAGTTCAAAGCATCATGGATACCAACATCTAGGATGTCAATTTGAAAGCTATCAAAGCTATAGCCAAGAGCACGACATCTAGTTTGGGAACCATCAGAGCCAACTAGGAGACCTCTAGGCCTAAATTACAAACCATTAGAGTTATCTTAGGAGATCCATTAATAGGGTCCCAGTTTTATTAGGAGCTACACAATTTTTTGCTCCTACATGTAGCTTCCTTCCCACAATCATTTCGGTCTCCAAAGTTGGTCCTCATAGTTGCCAATCACTACACCAGAGCCACACAAAATTTTATGAGCACAAAAGGCAAATATATTTCCAATTTCACTCTAGATGTTGTCTAGGTCATTCTCTTCCTCCCAAAAAAGGATAAGGGTATGTACAGGATCATGGTATGCCAAACTAGGCCCTTAAGTGGCAATGAAAATTTAGAAAATCAGGTTTAAGCAAGTTGACATAAAAATTTGAAAAAGTTATAAATATTATATCAAAAATATGTAAGAAGAGAATCTGTAGAAAATTGAATTTAGTTTCTAAGATACTAGGCCTTTTTTGAAAAATAATTATTCTATATTTTCAAATTTTCAAATTTCAATGTAGTAGTATGGAAATTTCAGGAAAAAAATAAGTAGGTGTATGTCTGACCACCTTAAACACAATAAAATGATAAAAAAAAATTCAAGATTCTAGATATAAGTAGTAGACTCGTGTTCAAATGTGACACATATTTTTTTGTAATTTTTTTCCAAGTAAATAATTAATTATGATTTTTTTTCTACAACTTTTCTAGAATATAATAACTCTCTTGTCTGACCATGTTAACTTAGTCTAAACTTTATCAAATCAAGATTTTTTTAAAATTTTCTTCTAGTAGGAAAATAATAGAATGTGACACATGTTTTAGATTTAAAAAATGTTATACAATTTGAAAGTTATAGCTATTTTTCAATAAGTCTATCAATCGGGACTAGAAAGATAACAAGTAGGTGTGTGTATGACCACATTAAAAAAAATCAAATGATAATATTTTTTTATAAGATTCTAGATAAAAGTATTAGAGTCATGTCCAGATGTGATGTGCATTTTTTTCTAATTTTTTTCTAAGTAAATAATTAATTATGATTTTTTTGCTACAAATTTTCCTGAATATAAAAACTCTAGTGTTTCACCACCTTAACTTAGTCTAAACTTCATCAAATTGAAAGAATTATTTATTATTATTGTATTAGATGAAGCATAGAATGTGATGTATATTTTAGATTTCAAAAATGTTATATTGTTTGAAATTTATAGTTGTTTTTCAAAGAGTCTATCAATGAGGACTCCTTTTTCACATCGCCACTTTTTAGCATACCATGATCCTACACATACCCATAAACCCATGGTAATAGATGAGATGACAACACTAGCCCAGAATGCTAAGAAATAAATAGCATACAGAAAGTTTTTGAATGAGAATTGGCTCATTCACCTATAGAAGGACGGAACCAAAATGTCTGACTAGATCCCATGTTCAGACTTTGTCACATCCATCCAGGTCATCATTATAATGCTATGTCACATCTTTAGGAAACCAAATGCGAAATACTACCAAGCCTGGATGTTTTATTTCATAGCTAGCATATGCAACAAAATTGTGTAGTTTGATTGGGCATAGATTATTTCCAATGAGCTTCACAAGAAGCTTCTCATTGTTTATGGTGGTGAAATTCAATTTTAAAAGACCTCCTATGTCATCTGGTTGATGGCTAGACTAAAGTACAAATAGACATACTTGCAGACCTAGGGAACTCAGGGAGACACTCAACACAATTCCTTCCCCTAAGAATTCTACCTATAGCTATATTTTGATCAGTACGTAGTAAATTTTTCCCACATCAACAACGACTTCATTTTTTACAGGATTCATAGGTTAATTGGAGATGTCAAATTTTGACTCTCCAAGGAGGCGATGATACTTGTAAATCAATGGGGATGTTGTTTCTTAGAGTTTCAAACTTGTACATATCTAAGAATAGCAAGTTTTACAGGGAATCCCTTCCTTCTTCCCCGACACTATATACATAGACAAATATTGTTAGGATTTTCTAGGAAAATACTAGAGGCATAGGCACTAACGTCTATGAAGCATAAGCCTTGGGTTAGAATCCCCTTCACCCTAGATCACTACAAGTACTCCACCGCTATGGCTAAGGAGGCATTTTTGGAGCTAAAAATCTTAAACCTTTAAGAGGTTAATTTTGAGTAGGATCCCTATGATCCAAAGAGAAAAATAATAAGCATCTTGACCAAAACATACCATGAACATAATCCATACATCAAATATTTATAGGCACACTTGCAAGATGATTTTTTTAGGAAGCAACATTAGTTTTATGGATGACCGCCCCACATATGAGAGATTTCAGACTCTGGGATATTTTGGAAGATTTTGAAGATAAAGAAGAAATTGTGGATCTAGCCTATGAGGCCAAGAAAATAGATAAAAATGGCTCCCCTCAATTAAATGGGATGAGATGGAAGAGTTATATATATAGGCTCTCACTATGAACATAATTACCTACAACCACAAGGTCTTTGACCTCCACCTCCCAAAGAGATTGAAATCAAAGATGCAAATAATTTTATTGCCAAAAAAGTATGAGAGGAAAAATGAACCACTAATAAAGGAGGAAAACCCTCCAAGAAGGTAGACCCCCTAAGGTATTTCTAAAGAAGAATTCATGTAGGAGCTAGGGAGAAAAATACACCAAGTGAAGAAACTCTAATCCACCACAAAACAAGGGGTAACCATTGGCCTTTTTTCCAAACCCATAGCATCTGTTACCCCACCAAGAATAGAAATTGACATAGGAATCCCCAAAGAATAGGTTCCAAGTGGTTTGGTTCCCACAATGAACACCCCGTCTGGTGAAGGTTTTTCTTCCCAGCCCACAATAATATCGTTGAATGTCAATAATGATAGCAAAGGAATCTTGGCTAATGCCAATCTCCCCCTCATCCATTCTTAGATGGATATTTTA
Source organism: Chamaecyparis obtusa (assembly GCA_027943335.1). NCBI lineage: Eukaryota > Viridiplantae > Streptophyta > Pinopsida > Cupressales > Cupressaceae > Chamaecyparis > Chamaecyparis obtusa. Next base: position 911,131 of record BSBK01002368.1, read on the forward strand.
GGTTCCCAACCACCCCCAAGAAAGAGAAACATGGGCATCTCAGATCTTCCACCATAGGTTCCCTTCTCGGAGACCCAGGCTCCTCCATCACAATAGGATCCAGCCACCAAGGACCCAAATTTCTAGGATTCCCAAGGATACAAAGACCTCGACCCTCCAGAGCCCAAAGTTGTGAGAATGATGTTCATTCCATAGGAATAGGGTTTCATCTTCAAGAAAGTGAAAGAATAAAAAAGAGAAAAACAATAGGAAGAGGAGCATGCCCGAGAAGAATAGGAGGCCCCCCAAAAAAGAGGCCCAACTACTCAAAGAAAAGGTCTTTGTCCAAAAGACCAAAGAAGAAAAGAGAGTAGAGGTCGATTAACTACACCTTGAAGAAGAAGTAAAGAAAAAGGCTGAGTAGGAGACCCTCCATAATTAGGAAGAAGAAAGAAAACAACAAAAGAGTACTTGCAAAAGAGTCATCGAGGCCATAGAGGAAAGAAGGCAAGATGATCTTGCAAAGAAGGAAGATCTCAGTAAATATCAAGAGGAGAAAGAAAAAATAAATATGGAGTAGAAAGATAGTGGTCTAGAAATTGGACCCACATGAGAAACCATAGCCTCGCAAGTCGATAGGTAGCCTCCATGGAAACTAGAAATAAAGATCCCCAGGAACCCTCCTCCCAAAGAAACTAAAGTAGTAGGAGGAATGATGTTCACCTCCTAGGACACTACAACTAAAAATCTTAATGAAGTGTTACTATAACTGATGGTGATAATGATGAAGACCGACTAAGATTAGAGGTATACAAGAGAGTAGAAATATCATATCAATTATTATATTGTCATTGATGTCAAGAAATTGATATCTAATTTATATTGTGTTTCCATCTCATTCAGAGTATGTGTTGTGGTTCCACAACACACGCCCCATTTTGGCCACTTGGCCAAATGGGGACCCCCTTTTTTGTCACTTTTAGTTTCTTTGAAGGACCCCTATGGTCGATTTGATTAGGCACCCAATGATTCAGATTGTGGGCATGTGTGCTCCCGATAGTTGGATGTCAATTGAGTTGATTCTTTTGGTGTTTTTTCCCTCCTCTTTTCTTTTTCCTTTTTTTTGGCTTCTTTTTTGTTTGTGTGTTCTTTTCGTTGAGTTAGTTTTTTCTTTTTCTTGTAGGCTTAGTTGCTCTAGTTTAATTTCGTATTTTCAATAAAGACTGATGAAAAGGCATCCTTTGTGGTTGTAGAACTGATAATCTCAATGTGGCATGTTAGGAATTGACAAGTTAAGAGGAATTATTCGATGGGATTGAATTGCAGTTGTATGAAGATTTAGTGAAATGACAACAAAAATGTTGGATGCCATGAAGTTGCCCAAGGTTCAAAAGTTCAAGGTCCGAAGTTCAAAGTTTGAGGCTCAAAAGTTCAAGGTCCGAAGTTCAAAGTTTGAAGTTCAAAAGTTTAGAGTTCAGAGGTTGAGATTGGAGTTCAAGTTTTTTGGAGTTTCAGAGATCGGGAAGGCCGAAAGGTCAAAATTCCTCACAATCCCAAAAGGCCGAAAAATGTTGTGGACTTAGCCATTTTTTTGAAAAAAAAAAAATTCAGAGAAATTTTTTTTTGGACTTAGAAAATTTTGTCTTCCAATTTTTTCGGCATTTCGGCCTTTTTGGCCTTTTCAGCATTTCGACATTTTTGACATTTCAGCCTTTTCGGCTTTTCAGCATTTCGGCCTTTTTGGCATTTCGATCTTTTCGACATTTCGACATTTTGGCCTTTTCAACATTTCGGCCTTAATGTTTGGCCTCCGAAAGTCTGAGAGTTGGAGAAGCAGTTTTGTACTTAGCCATTTTTTAAGACCCTATTTTTCGGCGTTTTGGCCCTAGAGAATTTTCAGCCTCCGAAAGTCCAAAGTCCGAAATGTGGGAAAGGTGGACATGACACTTAGTCATTTTTTAGGCTTGGTTTTTTCGGACCAACTATCAGGATTTGGGCATTTTTTGGCACGATCAAAGTTTGACTCCAATTATCTCAGAGTTCATTTTCCAGTCAACTGGGCTTCTTTTTGGGGGTCATTTCTACATGATTTTGGGATCTCTTCTAGTTGAGTCCACTTGGAGAAGGCGTAACCAAAGATCAAGGGTAGAATCATGAAGATTATCAAGAGCATGCATGAGTTCTAGCTCCATTTTTGAGATGTTTAATGCATGATTTTCTTAAAGATTTGTAATGCATGAGGTTTAATTCTGTGCTAGGGTAGTTTAGCTAAGTTCTAGAGGTAGTTTCATTAATGCAATCTCTAGTTTAGATTTTCTTTGAAGTTTTAGTTGCAGCCAAACCCTAACTACGAAAATAAGAGCTTAGCTCTATAAATTGTAATAAAATGATGTAAAGAAAGGGGATTTGATCATTAATACAATACATACAGTTGGTGCTTCATTCATGGTGTGATTTATCTACTATCTATGCAAAATTTATGAATGTGTTAATTGCTCATTCTTTATTTCAAAGAGCCAATTGGTTGTTTAATGATTTTAAGTCTGCAATCTTTTAGTTTGGTGTTTGCTGGTATTGCATTGTTGTGTTGTGATGAATTTTTGAGAAGATTATTCTTTGGTGCTTGAAGATTAACTTGTCTCACGTATGCACACATCTAGGGTGGCTTTGTGATTCGATGAGTTTTGGCTTATCATACGTCTGCATTTGTTCGAATCCATTGATGATTGCATCCATTCAGCTGAAGATTGTGACATGATCTGATCTTTGTTTTGTGGGTTTCTTCATCTTCTTGGTTATTTAATTCGCATGGTGGTGTGATGCTAGTATATGTCCATTAGGTTTCTTTTCAACAATTTCATTTACAATCTCTCGTTATCCTATATTTCCTAACCCTCTTTGCAAGTTATTTTTAGTAGATTAATTAAATTAGCATTGCTTTATTCTTAAATCTGAAAATCATATAAAAAAAGAGAGAACTTTGGTTTCTTCAAGTTTTCTTTGTAGTTTCCCTTAAGAGAAGAACTAGCAAAGGCCTCCTTGTTAACAAATTCACATTTGTCTTCCATTGAACTATCCAACCGGTTAAGACTCAGCCAGAAGGAACCTTGAGATTGATTCCGTCAGTCTTCCAAGAGGGGAAGTTGCTTGTGCAAATTCCTAGACATTGTCTTCATGTAAAAATGACGCTCAACAGAAGTGGCGCTAGAAGAAGGGCATGAACCAAAAGGTTTTCAAGTTATAATCACACTAAACAAGTTGGATGTTGGGAAAATATAGCTTCAATGGATAGTCCATTGTGTATACTGGGAGGTCTCCATGAGATTCCTCTACATGCACATAATATGCTTCCTTTATTCTTCTTGAATAATGGACAAAGTGCTACAAATCATGTAAGGACTTGCAAGGATCTAATGCTTTTTCTCGAAATTGAACATGAAGATGTTGTTTGAAATCTATTTGTCAAGACATTTCAAGGTGTAGCACTTCAATGGTATGAAAGACTCTCATCCAATTCTATTTGCTCATGGATTGAATTAAAGGATTTATTCTTAATTCAATTTGATCCCAATGAGAGTCCACAAGATTCACTATTTTATTTTTCTATTGTAAGAAGGACACCTCAAGATTCCATTGCCTAATTTAATCATCGATTTCTTCTCATGTATCAAAGGGTTCAAGATTCAGAAAGGATGGCGCATGATTCAATGTTAAAAGAGAATTATTTATGGTGTTTGGATGTCTCATTTGCAAGTATGATTAGCTCTTTTGGTGAGGTTACTACCTTGCATAATGCATTCAACAAGGCTCTTTTCTTGGAATGATGTGGATGTGATGCTACAAATGGTAAAAATGGTCCTGATGGAATATGCAATTTATTGAATGTTGCCAATCATTACAGCTCTATGTCAACCCGGTGGATACATCAAATCAACTACAATCATCTCATTCAACCAATTACAACATGCATGATATCCATATGATGCAATCAACCAATCAAAAGAATCAAATCAATTACTTTCAAGATCATGTTTGGGGTCAAAATTCCCATGATACAACCTTGGACACAAGTATTTTACCGCCCAATGATGCTCCTATAGAGATCTTGTCATATTCTTGCTATACTCCATTGCTCAATCCATCAAAACATGATGATACTTCAAATGGAAAGCTTGCTGGTTAGTTATATGAGCATGATAAGTTGTGCAATAATGAAAGTGAAATGATCCTAAATTCTTATTGTAATTCATAATGCAAGTTACCAAATGATTTTTCAACAAAAATTAGTCATGGGATAACAAGAAATGATGAACAAATCCAGGAGGATGAGAGATATTCAATGTTGGCCCAGAATTATTGCCATGAAAGAGAAACAAGTACAAAATATTTGTCATCTTCACAAGGTAATTTTGATGACACTTTTGATGCTGAAAAAGATTCACACAACAAAGACACAGATAATCATTGTTGGGTAGATATTCCACTTGAACAAAGTAGACTGGATGAGAAGTTGCAAGAATTGGGTATTCCTATGTCATTATCATATTTTTCATGGATGGAAGGATGTAGAATACACCTCACGAATCAATATTGTGAGATGGATTGCCCTATTTTTCTTAGAAAGACGAACTTCTATTTGAAGGGAAAGATGACTATTGAAGAGGTATTAATTCCTATAGCAAATCATTTGGATAGTCAATCAAGGGAAGAAGAAGAAGAACATGATCAAATTCATGAGACTTTGGAAGATATGGATTTGCCTAATGAAAAAAATAAAGTGATTGACATACAAGAAAATGAGGGTGAGAAAATTCCCAATGATGAGGAGACTGAAATCATAAATACATTCATAGACATCTTAATGAAAGATGAAAGTGGAAAGGTCTCTTCTCATGAAATCATAAGTGATGATGTGCTTCCCTTTTTGAATGCTAATCATGATGGAGCCAAAATAAATGAGGTACAAGAAGTTCAAGAGGATGATCAAAAGGAAGATGATGAAGATGATGAAGATGAAAAATTGTGCCTTGAGGTAGAGGAATCTCAACATTTACAGAACAACAAACAAGATGACTCTCAGTTTTTGTCATCGGGGGAGGTAGACAAGGTTCTTGATTTGGTATCATGTTTGAGTAAAGAAATGTCCATTTATGGGTATTCCATGCATATATCAAACCTTGCAGTAGCCAATTCATGTAGGATTCATCCTTTTGAGATACATTCAGAGGTAAGTTGTCCTAAATTCTTGTTAGCTTGGGAGATCGCCTTAGAAGGTAAGCACAACTTTGAACATGTCTCTTTGAGACATGAGCGAGAAAATAATTTGAATGCTGATTCTAACAATTATTGCAATTTTGAAGACAAGATTATGAGTGAAATTCTTAGTCCTAATGAGGTCAAATGTGGTGATTTATTATTTACGACTAATGATATTTATAACAGGGATCACAATTTGGATGATTTGCCTTTTGAACCTTGTTATAATGAGAGGCATAATACATCACAGATGAATATGTTTTCTAATGGTGTGTGTGCACTTGAGGAGGATGGATTGGTGTACCATGAGATAAGACCTCCAGAAGAAGAAATCACATTGAGTGAGTATGTGCCCATGGTTGGGAACTCACTAAATCAGGTTGTATCTATCCATTATCCCTTGATTTTTGATGATTTTTAGTTTGAGTATGATAAAGGTGAAAAAACTTGTTTGTGGATTAATCATGATTATGGGGAGTTTCCACAACTTTTGATCTTACGTGATTTGTACCCAGAATTTGAACAAAAATTATCTAGATTTTTTTTTTGAGTACAAAGATGAGTTTGCATTCCTTAGAACTATGCAGGGTGCATTGTTACTATTGCATGGAAAGAAAAATCAGTTAATAAGCAACTCATATGCTTGTTGTTATAAGTTTTTGGTATATAATTTAACTTTATTTGTAATTAGGTAGGTCTTAGTTAGTTTCCCTTGTGTTTTAGTGGTTAAGTTTTATTTTGTTAGTTGGTCAGTCTCATTCCTTGTTGCTTGAGTGTTTTTTTTTTGTTTGTCAATCTGGGGAAAAGACAGTTCTTGTCGGGGCTGTTTCCTGACAAGTGGTCCATCCCAAGTGGTCTTTGATAGGAGGCAGAGGTATTTCTTAGTCAAAATTTTTAAAAGAATTTGTCTTGCAAGAAATTGAATACATGGATCATGAATGGTGATACCATTTTACTGGCAGTCAAGTTGATATTCAAAGTCGATCATCCTCAACACATTACACACTTTAAACATGATACTGTGGTTGTTGGTTTCTTGGGTAAGTATCAGTTGGAGTTGATTGGAGCCTATTTTTATGGGTGACCTCACATCACAGAACCCTTCTCCATCTACATCTCGACTTAAAGAGACAAAATCAAAAGGAGGAACGCATAAAGAAAGGTCAACAGGGAAAAGAAAAGTTCAAATGCTTAGGTGGCACAGCCTAATCGATGCCTGAGTTTCCACAAAGAAAAAAAAGAAAGAGAAAAAGAGAAATCAGAAATGCAAGCACTAAGGTAGCATAGCCTAAGCACTGCCTTAGAGTACCAAAATGTCCTAAAATTAAGATAATTGAAGAAGTGACAATATTCAGAGCACAATGGCTCAAGAAAAGTCACCTTCCATGGAAATGATGTTGACTCTAAAAGAGCCCTCCAAATAATAAAAGAATCTTATATCTTGTCAGAAGATAGAGAAGGGTGACTCTAGCAACCTCTACCGGGGCTATGAACGCTTGACTGGTAGTAGAGAAAGGTTAGAATGAGATTGGGGAAGTCTATGAAAGTAAGCAAAGATTGGCTCCAAGTGTTTCTCATCCAGGAAACCTTCATCCAAGTGTTGAAAGAATGAACACACAGATGCACTCACTGGATGAAACAACAAAGGACTTCAATTTTGAAAAGTTGGTGAAAGAATGTTTTCATGAATGGTGCTTGTGTTCAGTTTATTGCAAGACAATTTTCAGATAAAGTTTGTTGGTAAAGAAATACCTTGGTCATTTCTCCTTTTGTCGGGGCTATTTGTTGTGGTTCCACAACACACGCCTCATTTTGGTCACTTGGCCAAATGGGGACCCCCTTTTTTTTTCGCTTTTAGTTTCTTTGAAGGACCCCTATGGTCGATTTGATTAGGCACCCAATGATTTAGATTGTGGGCACGTGTGCTCCCGATAGTTGGATGTCAATTGAGTTGATTCTTTTGGTGTTTTTTCACTCCTCTTTTCTTTTTCCTTTTTTTTGGCTTCTTTTTTGTTTGTGTGTTCTTTTCGTTGAGTTAGTATTTTACTTTTCTTGTAGGCTTAGCTGATCTAGTTTAATTTCATATTTTCAACAAAGACTGATGACAAGGCATCCTTTGTGGTTGCAGAACTGATAATCTAAATGTGGCATGTTAGGAATTGATGAGTTAAGAGGAATTATTCGATGGGATTGAATTGTAGTTGTATGAAGATGTTGTGAAATGACAACAAAAATGTTGGATGCCATGAAGTTCCCCAAGGTTCAAAAGTTCAAGGTCCAAAGTTCAAAAGTTCAAGGTCCGAAGTTAAAAGTTTGAAGTTCAAAAGTTCAGAGTTTAGAGGTTGAGTTTGGAGTTCAAGTTTTTTGGAGTTTCAGAGATCGGGAAGGCCAAAAGACCAAAATTCCCCACAACCCCGAAAGGCCAAAAAATGTTGAGGACTTAGCCATTTTTCTGAAAAAAAAATTCAGAGAAAATTATTTTTGGACTTAGAAAATTTTGTCTTTGGCCTTTTCAGCCTTCCTTCATGTTCGGCCTTTGAAAGTCTGAGAGTTGGAGAAGCAGTTTTTTACTTAGCCATTTTTGAAGACCTTATTTTTCGGCCTTTCGGCCTTAGAGAATTTTCAGCCTCCGAAAGTCCGAAGTCTGAAATGTGGGAAAGGTGGACATGACACTTAGTCATTTTTGAGGCTTGGCTTTTTCGGACCAACTGTCGAGATTTGGGCATTTTTTGGCACGACCGAAGTTTGACTCCAGTTATCTCAGAGTTCATTTTCTAGTCAACTGGGCTTCTTTTTGGGGGTCATTTCTACATGATTTTGGGATCTCTCCCAGTTGAGTCCACGTGGAGAAGGCACAACCAAAGATCAAGGGCAGAATCGTGAAGATTATCAAGAGCATGCATGAGTTCCAGCTCCATTTTTGAGATGTTTAATGCATGATTTACTTAAAGCTTTGTAATGCACGAGGTTTAATTCTGTGCTAGGGTAGTTTAGCTAAGTTCTAGAGGTAGTTTCATTAATGCAATCTCTAGTTTAGATTTTCTTTGAAGTTTTAGTTGCAGCCAAACCCTAACTACGAAAATAAGAGCTTAGCTCTATAAATTGTAATAAAATGATGTAAAGAAAGTGGATTTGATCATTAATACAATACACACAGTTGGTGCTTCATTCATGGTGTGATTTATCTACTATCTATGCAAAATTTATGAATGTGTTAATTGCTCATTCTTTATTTCAAAGAGCCAATTGGTTGTTTAATGATTTTAAGTCTATGATCTTTTGGTTTGGTGTTTGTTGGTATTGCATTGCTATGTTGTGACAAATTTATGAGAAGATTATTCTTTGGTGCTTGAAGATTAACTTGTCTCACATATGCGCACATCTAGGGTGGCTTTGTGATCTGATGTGTTTTGGCTTATCATACATCTACATTTGTTCAAATCCATTGATGATTGCATCCATTCAGCTGAAGATTGTGACATGATCTAATCTTTCTTTTGTGGGTTTCTTCATCTTCTTGGTTATTTAATTCGCATGGTGGTGTGATGCTAGCATATGTCCATTAGGTTTCTTTTCATCAATTTTGTTTACAATCTCTCGTTACCCTATATTTCCTAACCCTCTTTGCAAGTTATTTTTTAGTAGATTAATTAAATTAGCATTGCTTTATTCTTAAATCTGAAAATCATATAAAAAAAGAGAACTTTGGTTTCTTAAAGTTTGTTTTGCAGTTTCCCTTAAGAGAAGAATCAGCAAAGGCCTCCTTGTTAAAAAATTCACATTTATCTTCCATTTATCTATCCAAGTGGTTGAGACCCAACCAGAAGGAACCTTGAGATTGATCCCATCAGTCTTCCAAGAGGGGAAGTTTCTAGCACAAATTCCTAGCCGTCGTCTTCATGTAAAAATGATGCTCAACAGTATGATATAAGTTGAATGAGTTGAGAAGAAGAAGTGAAATTTTGTGAAGAACTTAATTGGGCAACTGATACAGATCAGATAATATTAAGGTTATGATAATACAATTATTTTCTACCTAACATATGATTATATCAAGTCAGTAAAGAAGATTAGTCAAGCCGGTAAGCAAAATAGTTTTGGATACCGAGCAAAAAAAGTCATTCAGTAAAAGGAAAGTAAGTTTTGGTAAAGAGAAAGGAAGTCAAGACACCGAATAAAAGGTTTCAGTCACTGAGTGAAGTTAACCGAAATTCAGTTGAAGAAAAAGGAATTCATTGAGCAAGGAACATAAATTAAATACAAGGATTAGAATGACATTTAATGATGAGCTATGATGAGATGGAAGATTATAATGATAGGGAAGAGTTAGTTGAAGAGATCTACAATTAGGAAAATCTAAGATGATGATCTATGGTATAGATCTAAGTGAAAAAAAGAGAAGGAACAAGTTCCAAGAAAGTTCAAGTTCCAAGGTGATGATAAAATGTGTTGCCGAGCTATAAATTCATTGAAATAGTTTGTGAGAATGATCAGACTATTTAAATTAATCAAAATAAAATGTGATAAAGGGGATTAATCAGAAAAACAAAGCCTGTATAAAAGATGAAATTGTATGGACAAAAAATTGGAAAGTTGAAGGGTTGATGAGTTACCGACTGACACAGTGAAGAAGGAAAAGGTTGAATTTTGAGTCCAAAAGCTAAATTTGACGAAGTGTTGAAGCCAGTGGAAAGTGAAGGATTGAAGTGAGGACAAAGAGTGCACAAAAAATATGATTATGCAAAGGATAGTTGCAAATTTATTGGTCAATTTATTTACTATTTCTTATTAACATTTTTACCAGAGAAATCTCTTAATCGAGTGGACTTAACATTCTTATTGTAAAATCCTTTCAAAAGGTAACATTCTAAAGAGTATTTGAAGACCTTTAACAAGGACACTCCTAATAGGGTGAAGATCCTAATAGATCTGAGGAAAATCCTTTAACTAGGTCACATTTAACAGTGTGTACTATAATCTTTAACCAGATTGGCTTGTAACCGAGCATACTTCAGAAGAGTATTTCTTTAGTGGGTGACAATTCCTATAGTGGTTTTTCCCAAAGTTGGGTTTCCACGTTAAATATTGGTGTTATATGTGTTGAATGATTATTGTGAATGTTATTGTTGATTGATAAATTTTATTTACTATTGTTGGTAAATTTTGAATTGTGTCTGACTGAGTTGACATCAAGTTTAATCAGAGAAAGTTTTAAGGTACAGAGAATCAAGGATTACTGATTACCCCCCCTCTCTGTAATCCAACAATTGGTATCAGAGCTATGTACTCTAAATGGATTAGTTTGAAAGACTTGAGTAAAAGATCTGAAGATGTATAGGAGAGAAGTACCTAAGTTGAACAAGGAAAGTTTCTCTACATGGAAAAGAAGGATGAGGTTATACATATCTAGGATTGGATATTTTGCACTCAATCTTTTGGATAATGACTATACTCCACCACCTCCTGGACTTATGATAGTTGATCACATGAGAGAAAAGAAGGAACACAACATGGTAATTATTGAAATTACTTCCTCCCTGGCCGATGCTGAATTCAATGACATTAAGGACTACATTACTGTGAAAGAGATGTGGGATAAGCTTGCACTTGTTTATGGAGGTGAACTTTTGTAAAAAAAGATAGGGTTGACAGTCTCAAAGGAAAATTTTATGAGATGGGAATGAAAGATGAAGAGAAAATTCCTCAATATAGTTCAGAATCAAGGAAGCTGTTAGTGCTATCAGAGGTGCTAGTGGAACACTGACTGGAGAAGAAGTGTTAAGAAAAATTATAAGAACTCTTTCATCCAAATATGTTATTCAAGTATCTACTATTTAGGAACTGAGATCCATACAGAATAAAATTGTTACTCTTGATGCCTTGATTGGTAAGATAACTACATTTGAACTTAGTAATTATGATAACAGACTACCAACTATTGAAACAGCTTTTAATTCATCTCTAACCATTGGAAGTTCAAGAAAAGAAAGAGATATTCACCATAGCTCAGGAAGAAGTGACTATGACAATATCCTAACTGAAGAGAAAGAACAAGAAGAGTTGGAAGCACTACTGGCTAAGATGCTACCGATAAGGAAAGGAAAGCATAAAGGTAAACTACCTCTAAATTTTTTTTAATTGTAACAAGATTGGTCACATTGCATCTAGATGTCCTGACAATGACAGAAATGATAAAAGAGATAAGAAGGAAAATAAATATCAAAGGTTTAGAGACTACAAGGAAAAATGAAATAAAGCATTCTACCTAGGTGAGGAAGGAGTAAGCGGTGATGAATCTAATGACACATAAGAAAGTGTGGAAGTTTTATATGTTTCTATGAAGGATGATTAAAAAGAAGAGATGTATGAAGATGGAAAAGACCTTATTTCTCATGTCAACAAAACTGACCCATGGATAATTGATAGTGTTTTTTCACATCATATGACTAGTGACATTGATAATTTTGAGAGTCTAAAAGAGTATGATGGAGGATTTGTTAGATTTGGCAATGATGCTCCATATTCTATAAAAGGAAAATGATTCATTATATTGAATCAAAAGATCAAATGTGATTATGCTTATTAGGTTCAAGGACTAAACTACAATTTGTTGAGTTTTGCATAATTGAACAACACTGGTCATCGAATGGAGTTTCAAAATAGAGAAGTGAAGATTTATGGTGCTCATGGAGATTTGATTGGAACTAGTGAACAATCCAAAGGTAATCTATCCTACCTTGATACTGCTGCAAAAAGTTGCTTTTTTGTTAAAGTTGAGGATGTTTGGTTGTGGCATAAAAGACTTTGTCATGTAAATTTTGACAACATGATTAAGGTGAGCAAAAAGAATAGAGTCAGAGGTCTATCAAAACTAAGCAAGCCTGATAAAGTGATGTGTAAGGAATGTTACATTGGTAAGATGACCAAATCAAGTTTCTCAAGCAAGTCTTACTCATCTAATGGTATTTTAGAACTATTTCATACTGATCTTTGTGGCCCTATGAGAATACAAAGCTATTATGGTGATCAATATTTCATTTTGTTAGTTGATGACTACTCAAGAATGATGTCCGTAATGTTTCTAAAAGAGAAGTATGACGCATTCCAAATGTTTAAATGGTATAAGGAAAGAGTTGAAAAGTAAACATGTAAGCAACTAAAATGTTTAAGATTAGATAGAGGAGGTGAATATATCTCTGATGAATTTACTATGTTTTGTAATGAAAATGGAATCAAAAGGCAAGTATATGCACCAAGGACTCCACAACAAAATGGCATAGCTGAAAGAATGAACAGATCAATAGTTGATTGTGCTAGAACATTGTTGATTGACAAGGGGATTGTACAAATATTCTGGAGAGAATCCATTAGCACTACTATCTACACTCTCAACCGAGTACAATTGAAGAAAGGCACAAGAAAAACACCTTATGATCTCTAGTATGGGCATACACTAAATGTTAGCTACTTTAAAAAATTTGGAAGTAGGTGTTACATACTGAAATATGCTAGGAATGGAAAGTTTGATTCTAAAGAAGATGAAGGTATATTCCTAGGATATTACTCAAAGAGAAAAGCCTACAAATGTCTGATTAAGGATAATAACAAAATTTTGGAAAGTGAAAATGTGAGGATTGATGAATTTCTAGAAAGAAATGAAGAAGATAGAAAAAGATAACCTAAAGATTATCAAAAATCTGTAGATGTACATGAAGGAATATCAGGTATAGTTCTTGAGCTACAACAAGAATCTAAATTGAAGAGCAATTTGAGCCTCCATCGAGAGAGGAAAATACTGAAGACCAGTCTACCAAGCCTAATTTAGAAAAACATGTGAGAAAACACCACTCACCGAGAAAAATCATTGGATACAAGAATGCAGAAGTCATGAAAATAAGTAAGTTGAAAGACAATACATGTTTGATTTATGAATTTGAGCCAAGATTAGTCAAGGATGATCTTGGAAATGAAGATTGGGTTAATGCAATGAAAGAAGAAATTGATCAGATTGAAAAGAAAAATACGTGGTCACTGGTACCGAGACCCAAGGACAAGAATATGATTGGCACAAAGTGGATTTTTTAAGAATAAACTCAATGAGAATGGAGATGTGATAAGAAATAAAGAAAGATTGGTCTACAAGGGATATGCACAAGAAGAAGGTATTGACTATGGTGAGAAATTTTCCCATGTTTCTAGATTAGAAGGTGTAAGAAATTTTACTTGTATATGCTGCCTATAAAAGATTCAAAGTTTATCAAATGGATGTTATGTTAGAAATTTTTTAATGCAATTCTTGAAGAATAAGTGTACATTGAACAACCTAAAGGATTTGTTGAGAGTTCTAACAAGGATATGGTATGAAAACTACACAAGGCACTCTATGGTTTGAAGCAAGCAACCCAAGCATAGTATGAAATATTATACTGATATTTAATCAAGATTGGATTTCAAAGGACAAGTGACAACAAAATTTGTATTTGAAATGTGATAGTACTGATAACATTTCAATTGCTAAAAAAAAAATTGATGATATTATATTTAGAGGAACTGATTCAATGTCTAAATCATTTGTTGAAGAGATGAGAAAGGAATTTGAGATGTCCATGATAAGGGAGATTAAATTCTTTATTGGACTACAAATTCAATAAGTTAAATATGGGATCTACATAACACAGTCAAAGTATATCAAGGAGATCCTAAAGACATTCAATATGGAAGAATCAAAATTGGGTGGTACACCGATGGCTACTAGTTATAAATTATCAAAGGAAGATGAGACAAAAGAAGTAAATGAAACACTCTACCAATCCATGATTGGTAAGCTACAATATGTTGTTTACAATAGGCTTGATATTTCTCATGTTGTTGGTATTGTTGCTAAATTTTTTACCAACCCAAAGGAAACACTCATGTCTGCAGTTAGAAGAATATTTAGATATTTGAAAGGGACTAAAGATTTAGGTTTGCTATACACAAAAGGAGGATATTTTGATCTAAAAGTATATATTGATGTTGATTGAGATAGAAACATTAATGATAGGAAAATCACAAGTGGAAAAGATTTCTTTTTAGGAGAAAGCTTAGTGACATGGCTAAGAAAGAAACAAAGTTGTATTTCACAATCTATTGTCTAAGTTGATGTTTTTGCAGCTATGAATTGTTCAAACATTGTGTAGATCAAACAATTACTTCGAGGTATATAAGAAGAGATTACTGATCTAGTTACAATTTACTGTGATAATACTAGTGCTATTAACATATCAAAGAACCAGATGATGCATTCAAAGAAAAAGAACATTTCTATCAAGTATCATTACTTGAGAGAACAAGTTCAAGATAAGCATGTAATATTGGAGATTGTGAATTCAAAGGAGCAAATAGCTGATATATTTACCAAACCATTATCAAAGGATGCTTTTGAGTATCTCTGAGGTAAGTTGGGGGTTCTTCCCCTATTCAATATTCACTAAGGCAAGATGAATGCTACATCAATTCAAGGTTTCATCAGAATATGTATTTTGTGAGTTGATGCTAGTATTCACTCTTTGGGTAAATCCTGAAGTTGTGAAAAGATATTTATGTCTACAATGAGAAATCAATACATTTGAGGTATGATTTACTGACTAAGAAATTTTTTTAGGAGTATGTGTCTTTGGTATTTTTGTCAAAGAGGGAGAATAAGGCAATTGATTATTGAGGGAGAAGTTACTAAATATTGCAAAGAGGGAGAATATGCTAAGAGAAGTTTGAATAGTGATAGAGGGAGAAAATGTACATAAGAAGATAAAGCTCAAAGGGAGTATAGGACTTGACAGTAAGTGTTGCCATCATCAATTGAACAGTGAAGAATGTTAGTGTGTTGGAATCAATGTCAAAGAGGGAGATTGTTACTATAACTAATGGTGATGATGATGAAGACCGAGATAGTAGAAAGATTAGATCGGTTATTATCTTATCATTGATGTCAAGCAATTGATATCAGATTTATATTGTGTTTCCATATAATTTAGAGTATGATATAAGCTGAATGAGTTGAGAAGAAGAAGTGAAATGTTGTGAAGATGAAGAACATAATTGGGCAACTAATACAGTTTAGACAATGTTAAGGTTATGATGATATAATTATTTTCTACCTAACATATGATTATATCAAGTCGATAAAGAAGATTAGTCAATTCGGTAAGAAAAATAGTTTTGGCTACCAAGTAGAAAAAGTCATTTGGTAAAAGGAAAGTAAGTTTCGGTAAAGAGAAAGGAATTCAAAATACTAAGTAGAAGGTTTCAATCACCGAGCAAAGTTAACCAAAATTTAGTTGAAGAAAAAGGAAGTTTGTCACCGAGAAAGGAATATAAATTAAATACAAGGATCATAACAAAATTTAATGATGAGCTATGATGAGTTGGAAGATTCTAATGATAAGGAAGAGTTAGTTGAAGAGATCTACAATCAGGAAATTTTAAGATGATGATCTATGGTATAGATCTAAGTGGAAAAAAGAGAAGGAACAAGTTCCAAGAAAGTTCACGTTCCAAGGTGATGATAAAATGTGTTCCCAAGCTCTAAATTCATTGAAATAGTTTGTGAGAATAATCGGACGGTTGAAATTAATCAAAAGAAAATGTGAAAAAGGAGATTAAGCAACAAAACAAAGCCTATATAAAGAATGAAATTATATGGAGAAAAGGTTGGCAAGTTGAAGGTTTGATGAGTCACCAACTAATGCAGTGAAGAAGGAAAGGGTTGAATTCTGAGTCAGAAAGCTGATTTTGATGAAGTGTTGAAGCCAATGGAAAGTGAAGGATTGAAGTGAGGACAAAGAGCACACAAAGGATCTAATTGTGCAAATGATAGTAGCAAATTTACAGGTCAATTTATTTACTATTGCTTATTAAAATTTGTAATAGAGAAATCTCTTAATTGAGTCGACTTAACAGTCTTATTGTAAAATCCTTGCGAAATGTAACATTCTAAAGAGTGTTTGAAGGCCTTTAACCAAACCACTCCTAACAAGGTGAAGATCCTTACAAATCTGAGGCAAATCCATTAACCGGGTCACATTTAGTAGTGTGTATTGTAATCTTTAACCAGACTGGCTTTTAACCAAGCATACTTGAGAAGAGTATTTCTTTAGTGGGTGCTAATTCCCACAGTAGTTTTTCCCAAAGTTGGGTTTCCATGTTAAATAATAGTGTTATATGTATTGAATGATTATTGTGAATCTTATTGTTGATTGATACAGTTTATTTACTGTTGTCAATAAATTTTGAATTGTGTCTGATCGAGTTAACACCAAGCTTAATTAGAGAAATTTTTAAGGTACAGAGAATCAAGGATTATTGATTCGCCCCCCCTCTCTGTAATCCAACATGCAATTACCCCACCTTAATAGTTGGAGTCTAGATTCAACAGAAAGCATCCCTTAGAGTACCAAAAGGCCTCCTAGGATATCATGATCAATTTTTCACCTCAAAAGAAGGCGAAGAAAGAAGGAACCATTTTTCCCACCTGGATAAATGAAAAAGGAGAAATAGTGGTTGAGGTTTCCATGACACCTCTAGATAAGGATCAATTAGAGGTCACCTCTGTAGATTACCAAACCACCAAGATCAATCTGGGGAAACATGCCAAGTGGGGAGAGTTAGATAACCTCAACAACGTAGCAAGTACTATGTGTGTGAGGATGGAAAAAGATTATAATTAAAAGAAGGAATTATAAGCCAAAACAGCCCAATGGGAGGAATATTTCTAATAGTTAGCATCTCCTATTTCCTTTGTGGATCTTGACACGTCTGCCCTGACATCCATCTTGGGGGAATAGATGATTTATTTGCATAAAATGAAGAGAAAACCCTTATCAATGACCAGTGGATCTCCTATCAAGTGGAGAAGGTTCATGACTTCCTCTCTAAGTCCATTAATTAATATTTTGAAGCAATACAAATTTGGTAGTTGGGTATATGGGATATCAATATTGTTAGGCATAAGAAGAAGAAAAGAAGCTTGAAGAAGATACTTGTGTTAACTTAAGAGAGATTGTTAACCCCAACTCATGGTGATGATGATGAAAATTGTCTGAGATCATAGGTATACAAGATTGTAGAAGGATTAGATCAGTTTTTATTTTTTCATTCATGTCAAGCAATCAATTTCTTGTTTATATTGAGTTGCCATATCATTCAGAGTATGATATAAGTTGAGTGAGTTAAGAAAAAAGTAGAAGTAAAAAGTTGTGAAGTTGAAGAACTTAATTGGGCAGCTAATACAGATTAGACAATGATAAGGTAATAATGGTATAATTGTTTTCTACTTTACATTTGATAATATCAAGTCAGTAAAAGAGATTGGACAAGTGAGCAAGGAGTAAATTTGACAAGGCAAATAAAATAGTTTTGTTACCAAGTAGGAAAATTTATTCGGTAAAAGGAAAGTAAGTTTTGGTAAAGTAAAAGGAAGTCAAGACATTGAGTACACAAAGTTATTTACTAAGTGGAGAAAACATAATTTTGGTTGAAGGAAAATGAAAGGCACCGATCAAGGAACAAATATTAAATACAAGGATCAGAATGACATTTAATGAAGAGCCATAGTGATCTGGAAGATTCCAAGGATGAGGAAGAGTTAGTTGAAGAGATCTACATTCAGGAAAATTCAAGGTGACAATCTATGGTAAAGATTTGAGCAAAAAAAGTGAAGGTACAAGTTATAATAATTGTTCAAATTTTGAGGTGATGATAAAACATTTTACCAAGTTCCAAATTTATTTAATCAATTCAAGAGGATGGTCTAATAATTGAGACTAAACAGTGGAAAACGTAATAAAGGAGATTAAGAGGCAAAATAGAGTCTATATAAAGGATGAAATTGAATAGAAAACATGCTGGCAAGTTGAAGTGTGGATGTGTAACTGAGTAATGCAATGAAGAATAAAAATGTTGAAATCCAAGTTTCCAAGTAGAGTGGACTTAACAATCTTATTATAAATCCTTGAGATAGGTGACATTCTATAAGAGTGTTTAAAGACCTTTAACCATGCCACTCCTAACAAGATGAAGATCCCAACAGATCTGAGGTAAATCCCTGAATAGGGTCACATTTAACAATGTGCATTGTAATCTTTAACAAGATTGGATTTTAATCTAGCATACTTCATAAGAGTATTTCTTTGGTGGGTGATAATTCCCATAGTATTTTTTCCCAAATTGGGTTTCCACATTAAATACTGGTGTTATATATGTTGAATATTTATTGTGCATGTTATTGTTGATTGATAGGTTAATTTATTATTGTTGGTTAATATTGAAGTTTGTCTTACCGAGTTGAATCAAAGTTAAAGTTTTAAGGTTTAAAGAATCATTGATTAATGATTCACCCCCCTCTCAATAATCCAACAACTTGTCCTAGGCGAAGATGAGCTAGTAGATTGTGACATTTTAAAAAATGATGATGTAATTTTTTTAGATAATAATCTTTGGAAGTTGGATCTTCAGACATATATTATGGGTGTAGCCAAGAGGTTGGTCACCCATTTCATGTCATTAATACAAGTGTGTGTTGCCAAGTTTGTAGAATACATACATGAAACCATGGGTTCCCACCTAGATAGCATAGGCGGGTTTACTATTTTTATTCTTCGATGGACCACTTTGAGGAGTGGATAGGGGTGAAATTTTGTCCCTCTTAGGTTTTTGAGAAATAATTAATGGATGAGTGTACATAATTGATTCTAGAAACATACGAGATCTGGAAGATCTTCATAAATATCAAAATGCACTCAGACCAAGCAGATGCAGCTTTGAAAGAAGACAAGTTTTGAGTTCAGTGGTTGAGAAAATAGATGAGAAATAAATAGTTGAGTGCATTAATAGGTTTGAGAGTTACAAAGAAGTTTCCCCAGGGTGATTTACCCCAACAACCCCAGATTCCTCTATTCTTTATTTTTTGGTCATGTGGGACTTCGAGATTCTAAATCCCTGCATTGTAGAGTGTTTTGAAATTCTTCATTCTTCATTCTTTTATTTATTTATGTTTCAACATCAAGAATTACCTACCCACACCAACCTTTGGTCTCCGACATTCATGCCCCTTTAGTACAATAGTGTTATGTTCGAGAGGGTACATAGATAATGGCCAGATATATCTAATAGTCAGGATGGGTGTTCTGCAAGCATTACTTACCTCGAGGGTTTAGCATCATTCTTGCATTGAAGTAAAAGTACAGGTAGATGGCGAGGAGACAAATTTCCAATTTGACAATGATGAGGTAGATCCTAGGATCAGAGGATGCAGAGTACAAAAGGAGAATTTTATGCCAATAGTGCACTCTCTTGGGATTTGGATCCCCTTCTTATTCTTTAAACTTGGAG
Source organism: Chamaecyparis obtusa (assembly GCA_027943335.1). Lineage (NCBI taxonomy): Eukaryota > Viridiplantae > Streptophyta > Pinopsida > Cupressales > Cupressaceae > Chamaecyparis > Chamaecyparis obtusa. Next base: position 930,733 of record BSBK01002368.1, read on the forward strand.
ACTTGTAAATAGTTATTAATATTTATAAAAAATTATAAATGAGTGTAGATGATTTTAAAATGGTAATACCCTATAAATATAACATTTTGGACAATTGTAAGGGTCCGCAAAGTTGATGATTTTTAGGAACCATAAGCAATAGACTAGTTTAGTTTCTAAACTCTTTATCTCTTAGCTTTAATATGATCTTGTACTCCCTTGGAGTGGTGTATATAAACCACTAATGTATAGAGTTTTATTATCTTTAATCAATACAAAGGATATCTGATGCAGGAGCATCTTGGGATCTAAGCAATCTTTCATCAACCAAAAGGATATTTATTTTCCTATTGATCAATCTAGTGTTTTGAGTTGCGGTTGATCTGTACTTTTTGTTTTGAGTTACAGTTTCTATAGTGTGTTTGTGGCTTCATCCTAAACCTTATCTTATGATCACACCTCATTTGGATTCATCACGTGAGATTTATTTCTGATTATTTATGAGGTTGTACACTTCTTCATTTTTCGGTCAATCTTTGTGTTTACCTATAAATTTTTTGATCTATTGATTGGAATTCCCAATTGTGATTGTGCCAATGCATTTCTTTGTTTGAGGTCAACTTCTTTATGTGATCGCATCTCTTATTTTATTTATTGGAGTTTTTTCCTAGGGGTTTGGGACCCGACCTAATTATGATATTAGATTTTCTCTATTCTTGGGAAATGTGATCTTTTCTATGCTGATTGATGATTGTATTGGTTATATAAGCTTATGGACTTATTCCCAAGGGATAAGGGTGAATTCATAAGATTATTTGGTCATAGTTTGGCTAGGGTTTGTAAGGGATTTTAGATCATAATCAGACATGTATTCTTGGCATGTAAGAATTCATGTTGTAAATCTATTGTACTTGATTTTGTGAATATAATAATCAAAGGCTAATCTTTCATTTCTTTGTTATCTTGGCTATTGTTTTTGTTGTGTTTGTGGTTTCTACAAGGTTGGACTAATTTATTGTGGGTTTATCCATCCTTGACTGCTTCAATATCTATTGATCTTGTTATTTTTAGCACACTTTGGTTATGGGTAAAATGTGTATCACTTTCATTTCATAATAAACAAAATTCCCCCTTGAACAAATAGTCACATGTCCAACTAATTTAGTCCAACACCATTGTGACCCAACACCTTGGTGCTTGAGAGGACAAGAAACTTGGTTCTCTTCCTCTTTTAGGTGGAGTTGTGAGGCATACAAACCAAACACATCTTTACTCTATTGGCCCATGCATAAAACACCCATCAATAGGTTGGTACATAAAAATCATAAGGATAGGTAAAGTTAGCCTCAAAGATGGAATTTAAAATCAAAATCAAATAGATCTTTTCTATATGATTCCATGATCATAAATTTGATTGAATGTAAGAAACTTGGGTAATTCTAAGTATCATGAGTAGTCCATAAAAAGAGTACATATAGGAACATATAAGGCTAAAGTTGTGCACTCACTCTTAGTTGAAAATATGTCATTTATAGGCTTTCTACTTCATAAGGATCACTTTAATTGAAGTAGTGCCAAAAATAAGGGTAAAGGGAATAAATATGCAATTTTCATCATTACATTTGTCCTTAGTTTGATGGACATAAAAACTAGCATGAGAATGTGTATTAATGTAAATACAAATATGCAATAGAAAATTAAATACACAAACACCCATAAATGGATTATATGGAAGAAGATTTTACTAGATATTTGTTAGCTTCAAATTTAAGTGCTTCATCTTGAAAGATACATGGTAAAAGTGAGTAGTGCAACATATGTGTCTAAAATGATAATGTGGTCTCCATAATCAAAGTCATAAAGAAAAAGATGTGTAGGGTTAGAGATACCACCTTGAAGCAACATAGTGGCTATATAGTGTCAGCACCTAAAGAGATGTGATACTTTTAATAATGAATTTGAAATTTTGGAAATCCTAAAATTATGATTAAATAATGCTTCCCTCTAATTAGTTGCATATAAATAATGGAAATGCAATAGGAAGTAGAAAAAATGTGTGTTTGTGTATATGTATGCGGACATGTGTGTGCAAACATATATGTATGTATAGAATTATATACATGATGTGCATATATTTATGAGTATATCCACACAAACATAACTAAACATAAAATCTATAAAATATTTGCATACACCTGAAATTGGTCAATGAAAGTCAAAGTGGTTAAATCAAGTCAAAATCATGGATTGATTATTGATTAATTAAATATAAGTCATTTGAATTAATTAAATACAAAAATCAAACAACTATGTAATTAATTTAATGAATTAATTAGACAAAAATCAATTCAACCAATGAGGACAGAGGATTTGGAGCTAGGCTTTTCTATCTTGTCCCTTGAATTTAAATGGTTCAATAGTGTCCCTTCATTTAAGACACCTCAACAAACACAACTCAACCTTGTCTCTAACATTGGGTTAACTCAATTCAAATCAAACTCACCCCCTGCCCTTGGTAAATCCTATAAATAGGAGGCGATTTTAGTGTAATTGATATCTAGTTCATTTTGCATCATTACTATAGGTATTTAGCATAACTTTGCATCCACTATCTTTGGAGGCAAAGATCATTTTGTCAAATTTTAACATTATAATGATAAATTCACATTCATTTGAGCATTTAGACTAGATTATTTAGCTTAATTTGCATCTAATATAACATAATTGTACATCATTTAGCATAAATCATCATTCTCATTCTAATGATTGTCACTTTAGGAGTTTTTTTTTAACTGAGAGAATGAATTTAATCTTCTTAGTTAGAGAACCATAGGATGTTCTTGATATTTTCAATTCAAAGTTATTCAATAATATAGATCTTTTCATTTTGAATTGATATTTTCATTAAACTAATCCTATGAAGATATTCACATACATAGAATGGCACCCACTATGGGGCTTGAGCCTCATTTTAATGTTTTAACATATTTCTTATAGCATGTGCATGGATAAATAATTGTGCATATAATTTTTGTACATGAAATTTAAATGTGGGTGCTTAATAGTAAAATATTAACACCTACTAGTTGAAGTTCAACGCGTACACTAAAAAATTCAGCACCTATTAGAATAATAATAGCGCTTGTAGTCTTTATGTTTGAAAATTTTTAAATTTTGAAGTCTGATTTTTTATAAAATGTTTGCAGATGGAAAAGCATAAGGTCTAAAAGTAGTTCTATAGGTCACCTAATCACTACAAGGAAAAGGAATCAAAGAGGCTAATGAGGTATGCAAAAAAGTATTCATAATGAAAATATTATTGTGAGTTTAGATGAAGAGGTTAAGGCATTTGATCATTATATAAAAATAATTCATCTTTATCAAGCCTTTTACAATTTTCCAATGCTTGAACATTATGCTTCTTATTTCTAAATTTTTCACAAATTTGCATTTATTTTGGATATCCTCACTTGGCTTGTGTGATGTTGAACTAACATTTGTGAAGGGGATGCTAAGAAGCTGGAACTATCACCTAGGTACATATTAAAAATAAAAGATAATCTAAAAAATGTGCATTAATATTTGAATAAGGTGTTAGTTCTAAAAAATTTCTTTCAAGTCATTTTCTTAAATTATGGCATTTCAAAGTTCAAAATCTAGACTAAATAAAAAGACCTATTATTGTTTATCAATGAAGGTATTAGGCCTATGCTCTCACGTTTTAAGGTGATCAAAATGCCAAACATGTTGGATTTATCAATAGAAAGAAAGGTCAAAGTGATGAACACACACATCATTGAAATTAGACAAGCCTCGTTTTGTTTGTGAACAAAATGTATTAATCCTATTCTCTCAACTTTTAAGGTGATCAAAATGCCAAAAATACCCTAGTTCCATTAGATTAAAGGCTTAAGGAATGAACACAAATTTTATATTGTGTTTGGAGACTAAAAGGTAGTAGGGATATGCTCTCATCCTTCTTAGGGTGATCAAAATCCTAGACCTATCTTTTATCTCATTTTTCTTTGAATAGTGCATTTTATTTTGAGCCTTAGAGGGCTCGCCTCCCAAGAACATGCCTTAACGAGGCCGAAGTGAGGGACAACCCAAAGTGGGATACAACTATTATAGCCATGGTAATCCAACTACTATAAAAAAAGTTAGACTAAAGAATTAATTTAATTACATTGATTAAATTAACTTTACTACCTCTTAAGATTTCTCTTTATGCACTTGCATTAGTATTTTTAATAATTAAATCTAATTATTAAATGCCTATTTACCTATTATATTAGGTTTTATGATCTCCTTCTATAAGTATTGATCCATTATATATTTTTATTCATTCTTTTGGCCGATAATAAACTTTCATATTGTTAGAGCAAAACCTTTTTTTGTCTCCTACACATTTCTTCCTTGTGACAGGTTTTTGCATGCAGGTTTCTTGGGCTTAATAGATTTGTTTTTCATCAAATCTTACATGGTATCAGAGAAGGATCTATTGTAGCCTGTTCATGTTTGAATAAAAAAAGAGGAGCAAGGGTTTGATAGAAGAAATTTGGGATTTTTCAACTAATTTGAGAGGTTTTGGTTGTAGTTTTCAGATCTGGTAGTCTTTGTAGAATAGTATGCATGTGAAAGGACAATTTTTTTGGGTGTCCTTGCTGATGTTGTTTATAGTGGTGTCCTTTCCAGTGTCATTTACTAGACCTGCACCTTATTCTTCTGACCGGTATGCATGAGCTGACGTTTGTGTTGGCAATTTTGAAAAGGCATAACTTCAAACCCCTGTGGGTACCATACTTTGACTTGCAAGATTTTTTACCTACAATTTCTATCTAGATCTATGGTTATTTTCATCAAAAAAATTCAAAGGTACACATGATACTCATTTGAATCTTTTTTTCTCTCTCATTGTAAGAAATATTTTCCAGCTTCTAGGGTTCGGTTTATTGAATTGTGGGGGGTGTTTTATTTCTTGTTTTATGTAATTTACTTCAGTAAACTTGAAATTATATAAAAAAAAACCCTTCTAAAAATATGGTTGAGACCTCTTCTTGTCTAGAACTTTTGACCCCTCATAACTATCACACATGGAAATCTCTGATGACACGGCTTCTTTGGTCAAAAGGGTTGTGGTCTTGTTTAGATGCAGTGCAACCAGTTTTACAAAGGCCTTTTGAGGTCATGCAACGTAGGAAAAAGATGGATGAGGCAATGGGGTTGATTACTTTACATGTATCAGATAGTCTACAGTTTCATCTTGATGGGTGCAATACCTCTCTAGCTATGTGGACCAATCTTAACGGCTTGTTTGGTACAGTGAATGAGTTAAGGGAACTTTAGATTGAGGCAGAGCTTACCTTTCCTTTACCAGATCATTTTCCATCCATTGAGGACTTCTTGATGAAGTTCAAGTAGTAGAGGTCTTTATTACAGGGATGTGGAAAGACTAAAACTGACACAGAGTGTATCTACCTAATTCTGTTAAAGCTTCCAAGAAACTTTTAGATTTTCTCCTCTACCTTCCACTCTACCATGGATGCATTAGGTCAGAGATTCCAGATGCCCACTTTCGAGGTGTTATGTGATCGGTTGACCAGAGAGAAGGCCAAGCTCACATAGTTGGATTCTTTATCTAGAACTAAGAACCAATCTTTGGTTGATCAAACTTCTAAGGGGACACAGAAGTAGAAGAAGAAGACCAAAATAGATTCAGTTGGAAGTGAACATTCCTCCAAGCCACCTCAGAAAAAAAAGTCTAAGAAATCCAGTCCTAAGGGTAAATCTTCCAAGTCTGGTGAGTCTTCCTCCAAGACTAAGAATTTCACTGGTGAACCTTGCAGTTTTTGTGGCAAGGAAGGGCATCCAATTTCCAAGTGTTGGAAACATCATGAGGCTCTAGAGGAAGCCTTGTAGTAGCATAATATTGCTTCTCCACAGCCTTCACCTACTCCCACATGGAAATTCCATGCTCTTTTTTCACAAGCATTATCTTCCACTGCTACATGGATCATTGATTTAGGTGCTTCAAACCATATGACACACACACCTAGTTTGGTTACCTCACTTTCTCAGGGTACTACTACACAAATTACAGTTGGTGACTCAGCACAAATTTTAGTTATAGGTTTTGGTACTATTTCATTGGATGGTGGCTCTCTACAAGATGCTCTTTTGGTTCCTTCCATTTCTACAAACTTCTTGTCTGTCTATCAGATTCTCCATTCTGGTTCTGGTAAGACCATTGAGTTCTCACCACATGATGTAGTTATTCGAGACCTCCATGATCCTGATTTGGTTGTTTCTACTGGGAGTGTTAATTTAGAGTCTCACTTATACAGGTTTGATGGCTTTGAGAGCTCTGATTATACATGTGTTTCTCTTGTTTCTCATGCAGAAATAGTGAGAAAGATTTGACATGAGCATTTTGGTCATGTCAATTATAGATATCTACAATAGATGAGTACACAAGAGTTAGTGATTGGGCTTCCTCAAATCTCTTGCACTGATGGTGTTTGTCGAGGTTGTGCACTTGGAAAACATCATAGAGATACTTTTCTGATAGGTGGATCCTCACATGATAAGGCACCATTGGCGTTGATACATAGTGATCTCATGTCATTTCCCACTCCTTATTTTTATGGTGCTCATTATGTGCTCACCTTTATTGATGAATTCTCTAGATGCACATGGGTGTACTTCTTGGAGTACAAGTTCGATGTCTCTAATTCATTTCGAGTCTTTAAGAAATTTTTGGAGAAGTAGTCTAGTCTTTATGTTAGGCGGATACGCACTGACAATGGAGGGAATATTTGAATTAGTCTTTTCATGATTTTTGCACTAAGTAGGGTATATTACATTAGTTGATAGTTCCCCATACTCCTCAGTAGAATGGAGTTGTTGAGAGAAAGAACAAAACATAAAGGAGATGGCCAATTGTATGATACAGTCATGAGATATGCAACCTTCTTTTTGGGTAGAGGTAGTGAATTGTGTCAACTACATTCAGAATCAAATGCCTCATAAGGCATTATGACATTTGACTCCTTAAGAGACTCGATCCCATGTCAAGCCTGATGTTTCTACATTTCGAGTGTTTGGTAGTGAGGCTTGGGCATTTATTCCAGATTCTCATAGGAAAGCCCTGGAGAGGAAGAGCCAACCACTCATATTTTTTGGCTACTATGAGGAAATGAAGGCATACATGTTGTTTGAGCCTGATTCTAGAGAGGTATTATTTCGGCAAGATGTCTAGTTTGATTAGCACTATCCTCAAATGGAGCCTCCATCACCAGCTTCTCCCTCATTTCCTAGCATTTCCTCTTCTCCTCTTCAAGATTCTATATCCTTTGAGGATGATTTAGATAATGATCCACCTTCCCCTCCTCCACTAGATATTCTGTGAGTGCCCAAGTGGGCTCGTGATACTGTCAATATTGTTGGTTATTTGGTAGGAGATCCTTTAGATACATGTTGTACTCATGCTCAATGATCTAGTACTGGTCTTTTGAGTCATGTTGTTTCAAATGATCCTTAGAAGTTTTCAAAGGTGACATGACATCCTGAGTGGGATAGGGATATGGATAAGGAGTACTCTTCTTTGATGAAGAATCACACTTGGGATCTTTGTACTCTTTCTAAGGGAAGAAAGATGGTTTGGTGCAAGTGGGTGTATAATACCAATTATGCTACAGATGGTTCTATTGATCGGTATAAGGAACATCTTGTTGCAAAGGTCTTTTCATAGGTGGAGGGTATTGATTACTCTGATACCTTTACTCCTTTCGCCAAGATGAATTCTATTCACCTGGTACTTTCTCTTGTAGCTTCATAGGATTGGACAATGTATTAGATGGATGTGAAGAGTGTGTTCTTGCATGGGAATCTACATGAGGAAATCTATATGGATCATCCTTAGGGTTTTGTGCAGGACTATTCTCTTGTGCGTAGACTTTAGAGGTCATTATATGGTCTCAAACAAGCCCCTCGGGCTTGGTATGAGAAGATGGACTCTTTCTTGATAGCCTCACACTTCACCCACTATCATTTTGATCCTATAGTGTACATTCAACATCATGGGGCTGATCTTGTGATACTTGTGTTGTATATTGATGGTCTCATCATCATAGGTAGCTCATCTTCTATGATTAAGAGTGTTTAGAGAGCATTGATGGAGCAATTTGAGATGATAGATCTTGGACTTCTGCACTACTTTTTGGGCCTATAGGTTATTCATTCTTTGGATAGGATTTCCATACATGAGAAGAAGTATGCTCTTGACATGCTTCAGAGATTTAGCATGCTTGATTGCAATCCTACTCCCACACCTTTTTAGTCAGGTGTTCTTTTGTCTACCACTTGATATACTCCTTCAGTGGACTCCACCTTATACATGAAACTTGTGGGTAATTTGTTGTACCTAATACACACTCATCTTGACATTTCCTTTATGGTTGGCATTGTCTCTTGATTCTCTTATAATCCTCATGAGAGTCATTGGCAAGTTGCCAAACATATTTTGAGGTACATTCAGGGCACTACTTCATATAACATTCACTATACATTCAAAACTCCTCACATTGTTGGTTTCACAGATGCTGATTGGGGTGGTGATACAGATGGTCGTAAGTCTACTTCTCAATTTGTTTTTTGTCTTGGTTCTGGTCCTATCACATGGTCTTGTAAGAAGCAGACTATTTTTGCATTATCATCTATAGAGGTAGAGTATCGACGAGCTGTGCTAGCTAGTCAGGAGGTTTTATGGCTTCGATAATTGATGATAGAGTTTGGGTTTCCTCTTGATAGTCCCACTCTTCTTTGGTGTGACAATCAGAGTACTATTCATATTTCTCACAACCCAGTTGAGCATCAATGAACCAAGCACATTGAGATCCATATGCATTTCATCAAGCAGCTGATTCAAGATGGTTCTTTCATCTTGGAGTATGTTCCCACTTCAAAGAAGGTTGATGACATCTTCACTAAACCTTTTGTATCCCCACAGTATCTTCATCTATGTTCTAGGCTTGGGGTGAAGGAAGTTTTCCTTGGGGGGTCTCATTGAGGCCTACCTTGCTTTCTTTTTCTCTGCTTTCCGCATCTTTCTATCTCTTTTTGGAGGAGGTTTTTCCCATGTGGTTTTCCTTGTTTCTCTATTTCATAGATATTTTGGTTGTGATTGGGTACCTCACAAGGCCATGTTGTCAGGACCCAAATTTGCATTCAGCATTATAGTTCCTTAACTTCTTTCTTGCATTGTTTATAGCTACATTGTTGCTCATCTTAAGGGGAGGTGTTATAGTAAAAAATTAATTTAATTACATTGATTAAATTAACTTTACTACCTCTTAAGTTTTCTCTTTATGCACTTGCATTAGTCATTTAATAATTAAATCTAATTATTAAATGCCTATTTACCTATTAGGGTTTCCTATTAGGTTTTACGATCTCCTTCTATAAGGATTGATCCATTGTATATTTTTATTCATTCTTTTGGCTGATAATAAACTTTCATATTGTCATAGCAAAACCTTTTTTGTTTCCTATAGATTTCTTCCTTGTGACAGGTTTTTGCATGTAGGTTTCTTGGGCTTAATAGATTTGTTTTTCATCAAATTTACAAAAAATACCTTCATCCTTAATTTGTTGAAGAAAAAAGAACATTTCATAATATCTTCCTCTAGTAGTCCTCACAAATTGCGCAAAACCTTCCCGAAATGTGGTGGGAAGCTCTTGAAAGAGAGAGAAAAGAAAATCTATTTGAATGGAATCCTTAATAAATCCTGGTCAAATTAGTAAGCATACCTATTCATCCTTTTTGATCCATAATTGACCTTAGGTAGATTACTTGAAGTATTTTCATGTGAAGGCCTTGTTAAAACATCTTAGAACAAACACTTTTTGTATAATATTTTAGAGGTGAAAAATATTTGTACTTGTGTTTGTTGAGTTTCATGATCCAAAACATTAGAAGAAAGAATCTATTAAAGATCAACATTCAAACTAAAATCATAACAAATATTGAAGTTTTCAAACCTCTTTATTCTATAAACAACCTCAATTTGAAATTCAAAATCTTAAAGAACTCCTTTTAAGAAGGATCACAAGGTTATGGTGGTGAGAAAAAGAGCTTATAAATACACGTATGATTCCAAAGGGATTTTGTTTAGAGAAGAGATAATTAATCAAAGATAAAATCAATTTCAATCACCTTCTAATCACATTGAAAGACAAACAATTCAAGGGGAATCACAAGTTCCATTTCCAAATTCAATGGACTTTCAACATGAACAAGATCAACAATAACAATTTTCCAATATGCTTGTATGGGGGAATGATTAACCTCTGGGTAATGATGAGAATATAACTAATGATATAAAAAAAGAGGAGATAATTGAGGAAAAGATGGAAGAAGCATTGTAAAATCCACATTTCACCAAAATGATGGAGAAATTGTTAGAAAGGGATAAAGAGAGATATTTCAAATCCTTAGCACAACAAGGTGTTAAATTACCACATGACTATGACATGTCTAACATAAACAAAATCAAGAAGAGCCTAATCCTTTTGGATATTTTGAACAACATCTTAAATCCTTGCAAAGACAAATTTATAGAATGCAAAAGGGAAAACCCACAAAAAAGATTCACCCTAGAAGGGGTATGCCCTTTTCCTTTTGATAAGAATTTGATAATGATACCAATCCCACCAAATATTCAAATTCCAAAATATGACAAATACTTGGGTCCTTCCAATCCTCAAGATTGTGTGAGGAAATTTAGCATGTTAAGCATTGAATTTATTCATGAACCTGCCTATCTAATGAGTTTATTCCCTAGGAGTTTAGGGGGACAATCTATGAAATGGTTTTCTAAGTTGACACCTGGCATTAAATCCTTTGTAGAATTAATTTCCAAGTTTGTTACCCAATACTCTTACAATATTGAACATTAATTAAGCATGTTAGATTTATGCAATACAAAAAAAAGGAATGGGGAATCCTTTTTGAATGACGTACAATGTTGAAGAAGGATCTTTGCCAAATATCCTATAAGTGTACTAGAAAAAGAAAAAAATGAATATATTCATCAATAAATTGACCAATGAGATGCATTTTAGGCTACAACTCCAATGTCCCCCAACCTTTGATAAAATGTTTTAAAATGACATCAAAATTGAAGATGCTTTTGTGAAGAAGGGTGAGCTAAAGCTATAAAAAGACAACAAGGGGTTTTCAAACAATTAATTATACTTTTAACAACAACTCATCAACCAATAATAATAATTATAAACCCATGTTTTGGTTGAAGAATACCAACAATAACCTAGTGAATGATGGAGTGGTGGAAGCTAACAACATCAAATTTAAACCATTCAATCTTACTAGTGGTTCTAATAATCAAGCTAATAATGTCAACTCTTCAAACAAAACACCTTTCAAAAACAATAATTCTCAAGGTTAAAATAGATTTAAATAATCATACATGTTAGCTTGTGGTTACTGATCAGGAAAGTACTGTACACTCTTCCTCTTTCCCTCACCGAGGTTTGGGACCGAGTCGGGCCCGGAGAGGGGGTTTGGGGGTGGCAGCCCCCAAGAGTGACGGTTCGGGGCCGCAAGCCCCGAGGTGAAGTTTTTTTAGGCCGACATATTTTTAGCTATTTTTAGGCTGACATGTTGTAACTCATTTCTAACCCTAAAGTGGAAAAATATTGTATAATATGGCTTAGGGTTAGGGTTTTCATGATGTATGGTTTTAGTACTTGTGGTGGAATTGAGCTGTAAGGGATTACAGATTGTAATCAGGTTGTAATCATTGGATAATAAAAATTATTGGTCTCATTGTTGGTGGACGTAGCCCAGGGATTGGGTGAACCACATTAAATCTTTGTGTCTTGTGTTCTCTTCTGTGTGGTTTATTGTTTTTTGATATTGATTATATTTGCATGTAATTGTTATTTCTGCCTTGTTAATCCTAACAATACATACCTCAACCCAATTTACCAAGAAGGAGATTCACCTCATTGGGTGAACCCCTTGAGGCATCCTTGAAGGCTCTCCTTGCAAACAAAATCATCACTTTACTTGATTCTAGACCATTTGAACCTCAAGTTATGTTAGGAATAACAATCCACCAACACAACTGAGAGGGGGGGGTGAATCAGTTGTGAGACAAATTATTAAATTTTATCTTTAAACTACAACTACACCAAATCAAATGATAACACAGTAAATGCCAACAGAATAACACAATATTTTTTGTCGAGGAAACCCTATTAAAGGTAAAAACCCCAGTGGGAATTAGCACCCACAAATGATGTGCTGAGAGTATAGTATCCCCGTTAAAAGATCTAGCCCTGTTAGGATCTTATGAAGAAATTATAGTACATAGTCCCTATTAAAGGACATACCCTATTAGGAGTCAAAGAAATGAAGGCTCACTGCCCAAAGAAGGTTATGTCCACCTCCACAACTCACTATTCGCAACACAAGTGTATATAAAGGAAATACACAATCCTTGTGAACTGTCTGATAGCAACTATCTTTTCTTGATCAGTTCCAATGAAGTATAAACTATCCTCTGCTCTACATCCAGCAAATACAAGCTCGTAGCTTCAACAATCCTCTTTTACAATTCTTACACACTACTTATCCTTTCAAAAAGAAAGGATCTTACATATATACCCTATTATAATAAATAATCAAGTCAAAAAATTAGGCTTTCCTAATATACAAATAATTACATAACCCCTTGCTAAGATACCCACAGTATCTATAGAAAATATACAACAATTATATTTCAATAATTAAGGTCTAGCATTCCTAATCCGTGCTTGCTATCTATAATACATGCTACAACACTGAAGTCAGCCCCAAATAGGTCTCCTCCGAACACACACCACAAATGATGTCATCACGCTTCCCATGTCTTGCTAAGATCAAAGAAAATTCCTCAATACATTATTTGTCATCCCTTAAGCTCGCATAAACTAAATCCACATCGCTTGTAAGATACACTCAAAACACAGAGACTAACTCTGTCGAATTCCACTATTATAGTCCACAAACTAGTCTTTACCAAATCTTCTGTTACTCAACCAATATTAAATATTACAGCATGTGATCTTAGATATAAGATCAAAACAACTTCCTGTACACAAACCTGTGTTTTCTCATTCTGAATCAATCGTACAGTATCTGCACATTGTAATGACCAGTCTATTCTCTTCATAGAACCATATATTGACATCAGTGATAAAACATGAATGAAAAAAACATTAGTAGCCAATTCCAATAATATCCAACAAGAAAATAATGTTGTGTAGTGATTAAACATTTTAAATGCATCAACAACATCCAACAATCTCCCCCTTTGGCATTGACAACAACATATGGGAAAATCCATCGACCCAAAAAGACTCTCTCAATATCCTCAACATAATCTCTTCCCAAATAGTGAAATCTTCCCCATACAACAAGGATTTTCTCATAGTATCTCTCCCCCTTTGACAACAATGGCAAAGGGTTCCATAAGTCATCAATTGTCTTTTCTTTAGTTTTCATCAACCAGGTGTTGAATCACCCAAATGTATTTTGTAAGTTTTCAATTATCACTCCCCCTTAGGAGTAGATCCATACATCAAGTCCAAAAAATGATAGATCTCTAAAGACCTCTAGACTGATGCATTCCTGCATCATTTAATTCTCACTAGGAGGGGCTTGCACCCCAAGCATACCTCTGAGATACTCAAAGGCATCTTTTGGCAATGGCTTTGTAAAGATGTATGCTATCTGTTTCTTTGTGCTAATGTATTCCAACCTTATTTCTTTCTTTGCCACCTTGTCTCTCAAAAAGTGATACTTAATAGAAATATGATTAGTTTTAGAATACATCATAGGATTCTTTGACATATTCATTGTACTGGTGTTATCACAATGGATAACCACATGTTCAACAAAAGTTATTCCAATATCTTTCACCATTTGTTTCATCCAAACAATTTGAGTGCAATTAATAGAAGCAACAACATATTCAAATTTAGTAGTAGATTGAGCTATACAATCCTATTTTTTTTTAAACCATGAAACCAACCTTTTCCCAGGAAAAATGCACCTCCAGTAGTACTCTTTCTATCATCAATGTTTCCTGCCCAATCAACATCAATGTAAGCATGTAGTTCAAAGTCATCATTTTTACCATACCATAAGCCATATTCCAATGTTCCTTTCAAGTATCTAAATATCCTTTTCAAAGCATCCAGGTGTGTCTCTTTAGTATCTTATTGATATCTTGCCACAATTCCAATAACATTAGCAATATCTGGTCTAGAGTGAGTTAGATATTGTAATCCTCCAATCATTGATCTATACTTGGTCTGAAAATAACTCTTGGTATCATCAGTATTTGTCAGTTTATAGCCAGTCACCATGGGTTTATCAACAGGTTTATAGTCTTCCATTCCAAAAAAATTCAACATTTCTTTAAGATACTTAGCCTGAGAAATAAAAATGTCATTCTTGCTCTGATTTATTTGTAGTCTAAGAAAGAATTTCATCTCACCAATAATGGAAATCTCAAATTCATTCTCCATTTCTTTAGAGAACTTCTTACACATCTCATCATTGCCTCCAAAAATAATATCATCAACAAAAACTTCTATAATCAAAATTCTATCTTGATTAGTTCTTAAGTACAAATTATTGTCAGCATTACTTTTTCTGAATCCAAGACAAAGTAGGTACTTGTCTAACCTTACATACCAAGCCATTGGTGCTTGCTTTAGTCCATATAGTGTCTTCTTCAACTCACAAACCATGTCTTCATCTTCTATCAGAGGAAATCCATCAGGTTGTTCTATGTATACCTCCTCTTCAAGATCCCCATTCAGAAATGTAGATTTTACATCCATTTGATATACCTTGAAGTTTTAATGTGTAGCATAAGCTATAAATAGTCTTATAGATTCCAAACTAGCAACATGAGCAATTGTATCTTCAAAATCTATGCCTTCTTGTTGTGAATAGCCTTTACAAACTAGTCTTGCTTTGTTTCTTACAGCAATTCCTTCTTCATTCATTTTGTTTCTAAAAAGCCACTTAGTTCCTATTATATTTTTATCTTTAGGTCTAGGAACCAATTCCCAAGTGTTATTTTTATTTATCTGATCTAACTCTTCCTGCATAGATTTGATCCAAGATTCATCTCTACAATCTTCATTAGTAGTCTTTGGTTAAACTTGAGAAATTAAACAAATTTCTTCCCTTATCTTTGATCTAGTCATCATTCCTTGACTTACATTACCAATAATTTGATTTTTAGGATGGTTTTTCTTAACATACCTCAGAGTCTTAGGAGTCTTAGTAAATTCATTTGTGTCATCATCATAAATCTCATTCTTACAGTCAATCTCAACATGCTTTTCTTCTTCTTTTGTAGTAGCATCTTCCTTGATTTCTGTATTCTAATAAAAATTGTATATTATCTCTTGTATTTGAAACTTTTCGACTATCTTCACATTATTTCTTTCTATCATCTTTCTCAATCTTAATTTAAAACATTTGTAAGCCTTTCTTTTAGTAGAATAACCAAGAAAATTTCCTTCATCACTTCTAGCATTAAATTTCCCTATTTCATCATCTCTTTTGATATAGCATTTACTTCCAAATATTCTGAAATATTTTATAGTAGGAGTATGATTAAACCACAATTCATAAGGAGTCTTATTTTTACCTTCTCTATTTTGAATTCTATTAAATGTGTATATGGCTTTCCCAACAACTTCTCTCCAATGTACATGAGATACATTTCCTTCTAGCGACATTGTCCTAGCAACATCTAATATTGTTCTATTTCTTCGCTCTTCTATCCCATTTTGTTGTGGAGTCCTAGGAGAAGATGTATGTTTGAGTATTCCATGCTCTTCGTAATATGAATTGAATAGATCTAAAGTAAACTCTCCACCTCTCTCTGATCTCAAACATTTTATCTTTAATCCTGATTCATTCTCTACTTTTTCTTTGAATATCTTGAATTTGTCAAATGCCTATGATTTATCTCTCAAGTAATCCACATCAATCTAGAAAAGTCATCAAAAAAAAGTATAAAGTACCTTTTGCCATAGTATGATCTTGTCCTTATAGGTCCACATAGGTCTGTATGTACAAGATCCAACTTTCCTTTCACTGAATATGATTTTCTTTTATAACTGCTTCTAGTCTGTTTTCCCATAACACACTCTCTACACATAGTGTTAAATGGTTTTACAATTTTAGGTAGGTCTCTCACTACATTATCCACACTTGCCTTCACAGTATTATCAAAATTAACATGACAAAATCTTATGTGACATAACCAACTATCATCTATCTTTTTAACAAAGCAAGAAGCTTCAGATATATTTAACTCAAATACATTACCTCTAGATTTAGTACCAGTTGCAATCAAATTTCCTATCTTACTTCTGATAAAACATTTCCCATCAATGAATTTCAATTGATAACTCTTGTCCATCAACTATCCAACACTCAACAAGTTATTCTTAAGTCCATCAACAAGTAGTACATTATCAATATTAGTCTTTCCATCCAAAGAAATAGATCCTACTCCAATGATAAGCTTAGGAACACTATCTCCAAATCTCACAACACCACCATCATACTTATTTAGTTTAACAAATTTATTTTTATCTCCAGTCATATGATGTGAGCAGCCATTGTCTATAACCCATTCATATTTCTTATCAACATGTGACACTAAATCTCTTTCCTCATGTAATGGTTTCTCATCTTTGATAGCAATAAATCTGATCTCTTTATCATCAAAATCATCATCAAAAACACCTTCACTAGCATAATAACATTCTTTTTCTTTTGAATACTTAGGTTTGTAAAACTTAGATTTATGCTTAGGAACTCTTGTAGAACATCTAGATGCAAAGTGACCTATCTTATTGCATGAAAAATATTTCAAAGGTAACTTTCCTTCAGACTTACCCTTACCTCTCTTTTCTCTTCTATCGATCAAGGAAACAATTTCATCTAGCTTTCTTTCTTCTTCCTGTATCTGTTCCCATTCATCAGCATACTCACCAAGCTCTTCTTTTAAATTACTACTACTAGTGCTCACAATTTTAGATAATGTCTTTTTGTGTGCAGATGCCTTAAATGTTGTTTCAACTTTAGGTAAAGAATCTCCCATCTCTCTAGTCTCAAAGGTAGTTAGCTTAGCAATCAACATCTCTCTGGTAAAGTTTTTATTCAAAGGTATAATCTCTTCTATAGCCTAAACTTTGGTCTTGTAGACAGGTGTCAATGATCTAAGAATCTTTGCAATGACTTATTCTTCATAAGTGCCTCCAAAATTTATGATTCCAATCAGAACCTCAATAACTCTATGTACATAAGCTCTAATGTTTTCATCATCTTTCTTTTTCAAATTATCCATCCTTGTTTTCCAATTATGTAACTTTTCTTGCTTAGTAAACTTGTCTCCTTCATATAATGCTTCTAATCTTCCCCAAATTTTGTGTGTTGAATCCATATCTGTCACCTCAGTAAATTCTCCTTCAGAAAGTGTGTTGATCAATGCTTCCCTTGTGACCATGTTATATGAAAATGTCTTCTTTTCTTCGTTAGTAGCTTTATCTAATTCATCCTCAGCCTTCATGGTTACCTCATTCTTCGTGATCATCCAGTATTCAATACCCAAACATAGTAAATATGTTCACATCTTGTTCTTCTTACTGTCAAAGTTTTCAAGATCAAATTTCAGACTATCCTTCCTATAGAATGTCATCTCCAAGATCACCTCAAGCTGTTAAGATTTCTTTCTATGGACTAGTAGATCTAATACCAATTGTTAGGAATAAAAATCCACCAATACAACTAAAAGGGGGGTGGGGTGAATCATTTGTGAGATGGATTATTGAATTTTATCTTTAAATAGAAACTACACCAAATCAAATGATAACACAGTAAATTCCAGTACAATAACACAATATTTTGTTATCAAGGAAACCCTGTTAAAGGTAAAAACCGCAATGGGAATTAGCACCCAAAAATTATGTACTGAGAGTATAGTATCCCTATTAAAATATATAGCCCTGTTAGGAGCTTATAAAGACATTATAGTACATATTCCCTATTAAAGGACAAACCCTATTAGGATTCATAGAAATAAAGGCTCACTACCCAAAGAAGGTTATGTCCACCTCCACAACTCACTAATCGCAACACAAGTGTATATAAAGGAAATACACAATCCTTGTGAACTATCTGATAGCAACTATCTTTTCTTGATCAGTTCCAATGAAGTATAAACTATTCTCTTCTCTACATCCAACAGATACGAGCTCGCCACTTCCACAATCATCTTTTACCATTCTTACACACTACTTATCCTTTCAAAAAGAAAGGATCTTACATATATACCCTATCACAATAAATGATCAGGTTGGCCAATTAGGCTTTCCTAATATACAAATAATTACATAATCCCTTGCTAAGATACCTACAATATCTATAATAGATATACAACAATTACATTTCAACAATTAAGGTCCAACATCCATAATCCATGCTCGTTATCCATAATACACGTTAAAACATTGAAGTCAGCCCCAAATAGGTCTCCTCTAGAACACATGCCATAGATAACATCATCATGCTTCTCACAACTTGCTAAGATCAAAGAACATTCCTCAATATGTTATATGTCATCCCTTAAGATCACATATATTGAATCCACATTTCTTGTAAGATACACTCAAAACACAAAGACTAACTTTGTCAAATTATATTGTCACAGTCCAGAAACAAGTCTTCACCAAATCTTATGTTACTCAACCAATATGAAATATTACAACATGCTATCTTAGATATAAGATCACAACACCTTCCTGTACACAAACATGTCTTCACTCATTTTGAATCAACCGTACAATATCTGTACACTGTAATGACCAGTCTATTCTCTTCATAGAACCATATGTTGACATCAGTGACAAAAAATGAATGAAAATAGCATTAGTAACCAATTCCAACAACAACCAACAAGACAATGATTTTGTGTAGTGATTAAACATATTAAATTCATCAACAACATCCAACAAGTTAAACCATCATGGTGGAATGATTCTTATCATTGTGCTTATCATCAAAATAAGGGACACATAACTAATAACTGCATGAAGTTGAAACATGTCATTCAAGACCTTATTGATGATGGTACCATTGAATTGGATGGACCCAAAATCAAGAAGATCACACAACTTTCAAAACACCCTTTTTAAACCATGAAAATGGTGAATAACCTAAAAAAATGATTGCACGACTTTCAAAACACCCTTTTTAAACATGAAAAGGGTGAATCTTCCAATGCTAATAATAAAAAAAAGTGGGGTAGTGACAAAGTGACTTTTTCTGACACTTATGAAAACATCATAAAGTCTATATTTCATTTTGAGAATACCGTTAATGTCATAGTGGTGAAAGACAAACAAAGTAAAGAAACCACTAATGTTGTAACTAGGGGCAAGCATCAAAGTTCTCCCTGCAAGGGGAAACCAACAAGATTAACTCAAAAAAATTTACCTTAACCCCCTCAAAACAATACAACTTGGTAGACCAACTTCAAAAGACTCCTATTAAAATTTCAATATTGAAATTGTTAAAACTTTCAACATCCCACAAAGAAATTTTGGAAAAGGCCTTAGTTAATATGACAATCCCTAAAAATTTGGATGAAGAAAAATTTCAAACTATGGTTGAACACCTTATTTCCCCTCATTTCTTATCCTTTTCTTAGCAAGATGATATGTCTTTGAATCATCCCCAAAATCTACCCGTGCATATTGAAGTCCTAATCCACAAGAATAGGGTCAAAAGAGTCTTGTTAGATGGAGGTTATAGTTTGAACATATGCACTCTAAACCTTGTTAAATCATTGGTTATTATGAAAATACCATGGATCCAAATAGTAAAATCCAAATGCATGGTCATTCTACCAATTTGAGTAGGACCCATTGAAAAGGAGATAGTTTTCCAAGTATTAGACCTTAAGTTGACCGACAACATTTTGTTGGGTAAGCCATGGATACATGAAATAAAAGTGATGCCTTTTACTTATCATCAATGTGAAAAGTTCCCTTATCATGGATAAGGAATAGCAATAAGTGGAGATCTTAATCCATTCCAATATTTTAATAACATCAAGATAGTTACAGAATCTTTGGTACACCATAATAGTGAGGCTTCCACATCAAATTCATCTCAAGAAAAACCTAAAGAATAAATTCCTCATGTAAGGTTGACTTCCCAAGATAAGGAAAAAGAGAAAGAAAAATAAGATCTCACTAGTTCAAATGATGAAGAGGCTAGTTCATCTCATATATGATAAAATAATGGAGGAGATCAAGATGTAGTGTCAAGATAAGAATCTTCTCCACTTTTACCTATATACTTCAAGAAAGCGGGGGGGGGGGGGTCACAAAGGAAGAGATCTCCCAAGAAAATCCCCTAGCTAGACCCAAGTTAGATTAGCACACCCAAAGTGATGTAGGGGTACCAATGCAAAACAAGGATCCAACCAAGTTCTAAGAAAGAAGATTCTATTTCCTATGTGTCGAGTATAGTCAACTAGGAAGGTAAAAGAAATGCTAAACTAATAAAATAGACTAGATCTGAAATGTAAATACTCAAATTAACCAATGAAATACAAAAAATCATCTTTGAATGCTTAGAATGTGTGTGTTAAAACTCATATCTACAATTCTGCTCCTGAAATAGCTCAAAAACCCAAATAGGAGCAGATGTGGAACCAAACACAGAGAATCTACAAAACCTAGAAATATATCTAGCTTAAGATTGTGACGACCTAGAGGGTGGATGGTGACATGCATAAAATCCACCCATGACTAGGTCGAGGTTGACATCCACCTGTTCTACAATTTTTTCAAGAATTTGGATCTATGGTAGTAAACCATTTACGAAGACGCCAAATCTAGATGTACAACTCTATAGACCTGAATCTGCAAGGGAAAAATGTTTGTTTTTGTTGGGGAGGGGATTGCCTCAGCCAAGCTTTGATTTAGGAGTTAACCTTCAATATAAAATGTATGTAAAATATATGTAAAAGTAACACAAATGCATAAATTCACCTTACTTTATAGAAACCCTTGTGGAGGATCCAAATCCACAATCCACAAGGATGTAGAAGTGATCAATATTGTTTAATCTTGTAAGAATGAATGATATCTCATAAAAATGTAATAGATCAATCATACCAAGTCATGGATCTACAAATGTAGATGTATTGATATGCTCAAATCGGATATGCAAATGCAAATGGATGAACAAAACTCTTCCTTCAAAGCCAACTCCACTATCTTCAAAGAAGGAAGCTAGATCTTGAAAGTAACATGCAAGATCATGGAAATATAATTAAAAGGTCTCCAATTAACTCCTTCAAAGTTCCTTGAATGAAAAACATATTGAAATCTTGAAATCTTGAAAATGTTGCAAAAGGTTCTTCTGCAATGCTCCTATAAAATTCTTATGAATGCTCTTTCAATGCTTGTAGATAAAATGTGGAAATCTCTTGAACATCTAGGATCCTAAAATGAAGTGAGTGGGCCTCCTTTTATACCAATTTCATGACCAAAATTGAAAAGGGTTGACTGCACATGGTGGGCAAAGAAATTAGAAACCTGTGAAGGGCTCAGAATCTTGAGGCACCTAACCTCAGGGGGAGGTTGGCCTCAACCTCACCCTAGGGGGTAGGAAAACCTCAACCTACCCTTTGATGGATCAGTCCATCAAGGGATGGTCCAGGATCTCAGAGATAGAGAAAATAACAACAAAATGAGAAGAAAAAGGGGCCTGATCTAACACAAAAGAAAAGGTACATCCATGGGTCCATAAAGGAATTTAAATTAGGTCTAAAACATTTTAATTAGGAGGGATAAACATGTCTCAACATGGGTGCTTCCATTTTAAGATGATATATTTAGCCCCCACTTTAGCGAGAGTGTGAGCCTAGCTCAAAATCTCTATAAAGTAGATCAAAATACATAAGATAATCTTATCTCGGCTAAGGAGACAAGGAATCCATCAAGCCCCCAACAAACTTGAGTCCTTGTTAACTCCAAAATCATAACAAGAGAGATATCACTAAGAAAATAGAAACACAAGGAGTGTGATTAAATCTCCTAGTAATATATGTGTGTGTTATTGTGAACCACATCAAAAGGCAATGTTGCAAAAAAAGCTGGTGTTGAACAATCTAGCAAGATTGTGTGCATGCTAGTCAACCCATCAAAGATTCACCCTTGGGAAATTATATTTCCAAAAGATAAAATTCACAAAAGGTGATCTAGGCATAAGGATGTGTGTATCCTTAAGGTATTAGAAAGAGATGCAACTGTAGGGATCAAGCCTTACAGATTGTTAGTAATCCAAGAAGAGATCCAAAAGAGAATAATGTCTTTAGGAGTGTTTGGTAATATATAAACGGATTCAAAGAAGCAAGGCTATCAAAGTGTGTGTGTGAAAAATATGAGCAAAGTGTATGAACCCTCATTAAATCTATTACAAGTGCCTTAACATGATCAATGGCTTTAACGGAGTGTACATGCATCCACTAGAGATGGTTCCATTGTGAAATGCCCCAAAATGAAGACATATCAAGGGAAATAGGCACATAACATAAAGAGAGAAACACAACTGGATCTACTAACTCTAGGGTTAGTATGTAAGAGTTATAAAGAAGAGTCTTTTTGGGATAGCATCATGGAGACCCAAAAGATTTGGTGCTACCATGTCACAATATCCCAAGTGGATTACACAAAGACACATTTACAAATAGTGGCAAATGCAAAACACAACATATAGAAAAAGGAAGGTACACATAGAAGAATGATTACAAGATTTTGATTCCTTTATCACCTTGCACCAACGAAGCAATGAGGATCATTTAAAGAAATCTAAACAAGACATATAACAAGAAACTTGTCATGGGGGAAATACAAAAAGACATGAAAACACATAAAGATTACAATTCTAGATAATCCAATCAAGTACATCGC
This sequence comes from Chamaecyparis obtusa, assembly GCA_027943335.1. NCBI lineage: Eukaryota > Viridiplantae > Streptophyta > Pinopsida > Cupressales > Cupressaceae > Chamaecyparis > Chamaecyparis obtusa. The sequence continues at coordinate 953,797 of BSBK01002368.1, forward strand.
CTACCCCCCCATCTTAGTCTGTATCATTTAGGGAAGGTGGGAAATTTGCAAGAGGGGTGACATCCAACACAAGAACAATTACTAGTTCCAAACAAGGACGATGTTGAGGGTAACTGTGTTCGATACTAGGAGTGATTGATAATTTTTTTGAAAGAATGTTTGGTAAATAATTATCAAGATTAATAGTCTCATATTCATCACAATCACTAGTAAGTTTATCATTATGACCATCAATAGGATCATCAAGTGTATAATCTTCATCAAGATCAATCATAATAGAATCTAGAATATGAATAGAATCATCATATTTATCCATTTGAATAGTGTTTTGATTATTAACTTCTTCAATAGGCTCAAGCATGGTTTGGTCAAAGGAAGGACCACCAACAACCCTAGTAACAATGTAAAGAAAACCATGAGGAATTTTAATCATTTTAGAATGGTTAAATTTAATGGGTAGTTGTCTAATAGGTTGAGGTTGAGGTTTAGTTTGAGGTTGACGTTTAGGTAGGGGTTAATGCTCAACATTGTTAGCTTCTTCCATATTTTCATCATAAATAATCTGTGTGGAAGAAGAAGAAGGTTGGGAAATGGTGTTGGTAGAGTGAGAAGGTAAAGGAATGGTATAAATCTACAAGTTCTAGTTAGGAGGTGATATAGATTTGTTTCCATGGATAACATCAGAATCAATAGATATAGCATTTGAATCAATCAGTTCTTGGATAGCATTTTTCAAGAAATAATACCTCTCAATATCATGGCTAGACTGATGATAGTATTGACAAAAGGATTTAGAATCAAATGACTTAGAAACCATCATAGTCAGGTTGACAAGTCTAATATGAGGAAGTTTAATGATATTAGTATTTAACAACTTTTCGATCACATTTTTCAAAGAGTATACTTATGGTGCAGGGGCACCTAAACAACATAGGGCCCTCACCATTTGAAATTTTGTTGTGTCATGATCTTAGTGAGATTTGTAAATGAAATAAGGGTCTGAGGACCAGTTTGAGTGAATGGAAATGTTAGCTAGGAGGTTAGAGGTCCTAGAAGCCCTTTTGGATGGGTCTTAGGTTAGTTGGTTACTTCATGAGAAGAAGTCATACTATACCAGCAGAGGTTGTTTAAGGTCTTTTTGAAGTTATTTTGAGTTGATATTAGGCATTAAACACCTAGGAGTCACATAGAAGGTTTCATAATCCTTAGGAAGCCAAAAAATAGCCTATTTGGCAAAAGTTGTAAAAAAGATGTAAAAGTTGCAAAGTGAAACTTTACATTTTTGCAAATGTTGCTCGACACAATTTTGCAACCACCTCCTAAAATGGTGGAATTGACCTTTGGTCTAATTCCAAACCTAATCATGATGCCTAAAGACCTAAGAGACCAAATATAAGCCTACCAAACCCTAATATTTCCATAAGTGTGTGTTATTGTACGGACAGTGTGCTGGCGAAGGAAATCTGTGTGTGTAAAGTTTGACAGAGAGCTAATGAAAGCCTTATTGTGTTAATTTTGTTACTCTAATCATTTGGAATTATCTTTTGGATTTTTTAGAGTAGATTGGATCCACTATTTTGGGTGTGTGTGATTTTTCATTTCATAGTTTGTAAATACTTTTGTTTTGCCAGTTCTCTGTCCTGAATCAGATTGTTGGTTTTGTGTATCATGTAGCTCACTATCCCACCATAGAAATACTATGGAATTTTGGGGATAGTGAGTGTACATAATGTAATTTTCTCATGTAGGAGGAAGGTCCCTCAAAAGCACCGGAGCCATTTCTAACCTCTTTCCCTAGGCGAGCCAGTGGATGCCCGGTTAGGGAAGAGTGAAGTTGCAAAGCTTCCAAATTGTAGGGTTATGAAGATATGGATGAATGCAGGCATGGAGTTGATAGAGGATTGAGTTAAGATTACTTTGTGTGAAGGAAGAGTTTCCACCAATCCTGGAAGGCATCAAACCAAGCCACAAACCAATCATACCTAGGAAAGGCCTAGAAACCTTGAAAACCCTCATATTGTGTTAAGGTACTGTACGACCATTTGGACACCTCAGACCTAGAAAATATTTGAGACCTAGGTAAAATAATAGGAGTCTCTAAAGAAATTTTGGAGTGGTTAATGGAGGGATTTTGAGTTATTCCTTGATTTCTCAGAGCAGGGAGGCTAATTGGAGCACTTTCCTTGTTGCCCTATTTTGGTGCCAAATCTTGAAATTGGTAAGGAAGATCAATGCATGGGGTTGTCTTAAGCATTGGAAATAGTTTATTGGGAGGTTTTACAGAATCTCCATGATCCTACAAGAAGCTTCAAGAAATTTGAGTAGTTAGACCTTAGAGAAAGCTAAGGAGCCTAGTGTGTTCCTCACCAAGGATGAGGGCCTAGAAGTTGGTAAGGCTTGGAGTTTCCTCAAGATAGAAGAGTGGGGTTTGGATTAGGGGGTCAAAAGTAGAGTGATGACCCTATAGGTCTATTAGGTGATCTTGGAAGACACCTTAGGTCTTAGTGGAAGACTAGTAGCATGAACTAGTGATTAGTTCATCCCCTCTCCCTATCAACTTACAATTAGGGTGGAAAATAGAGGAAGAAGAAGCAACACCCTTGGATGAAATAGATACTTGTTCATCTACTTCATTTGATGATTTTATTATTTTGATATAGTTTTTAGGTTTATGGCACTTATTCAGATGGGAGGCTTTATCACTCTTATCAATTGGTGCATGAGACATTGGAGTGGTGCTCTCAAACTAACTCACTTGTATTTGATAATGGTGAAGTTTTGCACAAAGATGGGAAAGAGAAGTTAACTCAGTAAGAAGAATCTTATCTCTAATGCCTTTTTGTAAATTAGAAATAAATATTCATTGTATATCAATATTAGGCACATGATAAGAAATCTAAGCATACAAATGTTTAAATCTACCAATAAAGTCACTAAATTTTTCTATTAACTCCTTGTTTGCAATGCATTAAGTTAGTCAAAGAAACTTCAGGACCAATATTGCTTTGAAATTGGTGAATTAAATCATTAGCAAGATTTTGAAATGAATCAATAGAATAGGGTGGCAAATAACAGTACCACTGCAAGGCCTTATCTCAAAAGGTCCTAGTAAACAACCATGCCATGAGCCTATTATCATGGGAAAAGTCACTACATAGGGTTTGAAAGGTTTTAATATGTGTCATAGGTTCACCCTTACCATTATAAGTCTCAATATGAAGTATGTCAACTTGTTGAAGGATAAATACATAGATAATTTATTAGGACAAAGGATTAGCAATGTCACATTTAGGCACATTAAACTTAGACTGAGTCAATGAAGAAAGTTTTTGTTGCGAGGACAAAATAGTTTGATAAATACTAATGATGGTTGAATAATTAGAGGAATTAGTAGGAATGGATACATTAGACACACTAGGAAAAGTGTATGAAGTAGTAGGAACACTGGCAGTAGCAAGAGGAAAACTTGAAACAGTAGTTGGAAGAGGATTAGAATATGTAAAAGGCATTGCATGACAGGAAGGCATAGAGGTAAGTAATGAAATGGGTGGAACACTCACAAGAAGAGACATAACAAAGGCATCAGGAAGACTCATGTGTACAAGATTAGAAACCTGCATGAATGTGGTCATAAGAGATGACACATAAGTGAGAATGCTAGAAATATGAACAGAGATAGACAAAGAAGGTTCAACAGTCATAGAAGGAAAAACATAACCTAACCCTTAAGAACCTTCAGCTAAATTTTTAACATTAGAGACAAAAAGGTGAGAGACACCACACAATAGTTTAATACTATTTTCATCATTTTGTATAACTTTCCTTAAGGCTTCAATAGTGACAATAGTATCAGGATTATGATTTTCTTGAATAATCCAACTTTCCATATTTTCAAGGTCACTGGTAATATTTTGGACTTGGGAAGGAGAAAAACTTAAGGATTCAACCTCATCATGAGAAGAATGAGAAGAGTTATTCTCCATGGAAGAATTTGGATAATGAGGGATCAAGTTATCATTAAGGTTCCTAGGAAAGAAAGGGGAATCGGGATCAAAGGAACCCATGATTCTATAACTTCTTCTAACCGGGATGCTATAGGTTGGACTCAAAGTAATATAGATCACACATAAAGGAAGGAAAATCAAGAGGGAGATCACAGAAAGGTTTTTCAAGAACCAAAGTGAGATCTAACCACAACAAAGTATGCAGAATAAATCTAAATCTAACTATTGTATAAAATATAAAGAAGACACAATGTATACACAAAGAAAACAATAAGATATAACTATCACACAAGAACCAAAGTGAGATCACAGAAAGGTTTTTCAAGAACCAAAGTGAGATCTAACCACAATAAAGTATGCAAAATAAATCTAAATCTAACTATTGTATAAAATATAAAGAAGACACAATGTATACACAAAGAAAACAATGAGATATAACTATCACACAAGAAGGTAAAGGAAATCTAACCAAAAAATCAAAAGAATATAAGCATGAAATTATTGGGTTCACCAAAAGGTGGTGGACCAATACACACAATGTAATCTAACACCAAAAAGAAAGAATTGTTATAAGAGGGCTCACCAAAATGTGGTGGACCAACAAATCTAACACCAAAAAGAAAGAGTTTTCACAAGTGGGTTCACTGAAATGTATACGGTGCAATAATGGAGGAGATAAGGATGTAGTTTCAAGATAAGAATCTTCTCCACATTCACCTATATACCTCAAGAAAGCGGGGTAGGATCACAAAGGAATAGATCTCCCAAGAAAATCCCCTAGTTGGATCCAAGTTAGATTAGCACAACCAAAGTGATGTAGGAGTAAAAATAAAAAAAAAGTATCTAACCAAGTGCTAAGAAAGAAGATTTTATTTCCTATGTGTCGGGTATAGTCAACTAGGAAGGTAAAAGAAATGCTAAACTAATAAAATAGACCAAATCTAAAATGTAAATGCTCAAATTAACCAATTAAATACACAAAATCACCTTTTAATTCTTATAATGTGTGTGTTCAAACTCATATCTAAAATTTTGCTCCCAAAATAGCTCAGAAACCCAAACAAGAGTAGATCTACAACTAGAAACCCATAATCTACAAAACCTAGAAATATTTATAGCTCATGACTATGATGACCTGGAAGGTAGATGGTGACATGCATAAAACCCACCCAGTACTAGGATGAGGTCAGCATCCACCTATTCTACAAGTTTTTCCATAATTTGGATTTGTGACAGTAACCTATTTTTGAAGACTCTAAATTTGGATCTGCAACTTTGTATATCTAAATCTACAAGGGAAAAATGTTTTTTTTTTTAGGGGCTTTCCTTGGTCAAGCATCGATTTCAGAATTAAACTTGAATGTAAAATCTATGTAAAAGGTAAATAAAATGCATAAATTCACCTTACTTTGTAGAAACCCTTGCAAAGGACCTGAATCCATAATCCACAAGGATGTAGAAGTGCTCAATGTTTTTCAATCTAGTAAGAATGAAGGATATCTCATAAAAATGAAATAGATCAATCATACCAATTCATGGATCCACAGATGTAGATGTACTCATATTCTCAAATCAAATATGCAAATGCAAATGGATGAATAAAACCCTTCCTTAAAAGCCAACTCCACTATCTTCAAATAAGGAAGCTAGATCTTGAAAGGAACATGAAATATCATGGAAAGATAATAAAAAGGTCTCCAATGAAATCCTTCAAATCTCCTTGAATGCAAAATATCTTTAAAGCTTGAAATCTTAAAAAGGTTGTAAAAGGATCTTATTTAATGCTCCTATAAAATGATTATGAATGATCTTGGAATTCTTTTAGATAAAATGTGGAAATATCTTAAACATATAGGATTCAAAAATAAAGTGTGTAGGCCTCCTTTTATACAAATTTTGTGACCAAAAAAAAAAAAAAAGTGTTGACTGCACAAGGTGGGAAAGAAAATTAGAAACTCAAGAAGGGCTTAGAATCTTGAGGCACTTAACCTCGGTGGGAGGCCAACCTCGGCCTACCCTTAAAGGGATAGGCCAACCTCTTCCTATCCCTAAATGGATAGGCCAACCTCATCCTACCTCCTGATGTGTCAGTCCATTAGGGGATGGTTCAAGATCTTAGGGACAAAGAAAAGAACAAAGGAAAATAGTAGAAAATAGGTGCCCAATTTGGCACAAAAGAAAAGGTACATCCATGGGTCCATAAAGGCATTTAAATTAGGTCCACATCATCTGACTAAAGGGGGATAAACATGTCTCAACATGGGTGTTTCCATTTTAAGATGTTACACATCCACATCAAACAAAGGCAAAGAGAAAGTGAGCATGTTAACTTCAAATGAGGGAAATTAAAAACCATCTAGAGTAAGTGATTCTAATCAAGGTGAAAAATAATAAAATATTTTTAAAGTTCAAAAAAGGAAAATAAAAGGAAACACATGTTCAAAAGATGGATACTTGAATGAAAATCCTTGAAAAGAAACTAAAACTTCATCATAAATGGGTAGGAGAATATTGCCTATATATGGTAGACTTACCTATTTCTCCCAAGTCACATGGAAAACTATCTACTTCACTTCCTCAAAAATACAATGAAAATTTTGTAAAGTATAGTACATCAATGGAGGTAGAAGATGATAATTAATTTGTAATTTGGTTATACAAAGATAAAGACGTGTCAAATCAAAGGGTTCAGCACATTAGTATTTCCACACATCAATATGGGAAAGGTTTTCAAATAATGAAAAAATGGGTTATCAAGGAAAAGGCCCTATTAGTAAGACAAAATAAGGATCGTTAGAACCCATACAAACCACTTGGATGTCTAACCAAGAGAAAATTGGATTAGGGTATCATGAACAAGAACCTAATAAAAATAAACTTTCTCCTATATATGAGAAAATAGCAAAGATAGAATCCTATAGTGATGATGATTCAACAAAGCGGGAATGGGATTCTCTATACAAAGAGTTATGTTAGGACAAGGAAGTTGATGTGATTCATTATTACACACCTACATAAAAGGAAGTACCAAGTACAAGTCAATAATGGGTAGGAGAGCCTTATGTACCATCATTCTTAGGGGGATCTAGCTTTAGGTTTAACCTATAATATTTTTATCCACAAGATACTCAAGATGACTCTAGTGATGAGGGACTAGATCCAAATTCTATGGAAAATCTTGAAAAATATCATGTCATAGACCTTGATGATACAATGTATGAACTAAGTTACAATGAATTCAAGACATTAACTCTCATAAACCTAAATCCCCCAAATGATCCTTTACCTCTTATCTATTCTAAACTTGTTAATTGGGATCAAAATGAGCCAAATGAAATAGAGTCTTTTTTGAATGACCATTCCCTTTCCATGTACCTAAATATGGTTGAACCATCTTCCATACAAGATTCATATCAAGAGGTAAAAAAGAGGGAAAGCCTCAAGCTTCTTATTCACAAAAATAAAAGAAATAACAAGAAAAATCAAAGATCTGGTGGTGAAAACCACTATGTGGCAATACTAGATCAAGAAAAAGTAAAAATAAAATATTTATCCAAAAGTGAAAACCCAATTGAGGCACCTAAGGATGAGAAGATTGACAATTTACCCAAGCATTATGAAAAAATTCCATCTATATTTATTGAACCTACAAAAATGTGAACATTTGAATCTAAGAACCTACGATCATCAATTTAGCAACATCTGTGTGTGTGAATTTTGTACCTAATTTGTAGACACAACACTTTAGTAAAACATTAGAGGTTAGCTAAAATTGAAATCATGCAAATAATGGAAAACTAAATTAACCAGGTGATTTACTGCCCTCTAGTAGATGCGAGTATGTATTCTTGGATTGGACCAAGATCAGTGACCTTGGTGACACCTAAACGAAGGATTTAAATGTAAAATCTAGATATGGAATGAATGCAATTAATCTATCTTTTTTATTTTTAGATGCAATTGTGATGAAAAATGATATGAAATCTATGATATGTAAAACTAATATGATATGCTAATCTAGAAATGAAATTCTAATATGATATGCAATGCTATGTAAAATAATGATGATCTCACAAACTTGAATTCCCAAGATGATTCTTCAAGCTCCAACTATGCAAATTCTTCAAATTTGATATGCTATGATTCCTGCAGAGTAAGTTTGCAAATTCGTGAGATGTGATATGAAGAGTTGAAGCCTTAATTTATAGAAATCTAGGGCTTTGGAGGTGCATGAAAGAAAGCCATAAATCACTCAAATAAACTCAACTTGATTTTTGAGTTATTTTTAAATAAAGGATAATTTAATTCACAAAAACATGCAAAAGCATAGTTGAACTCAAAATAGAGTTTAGATTTAATTGGTAATTGGTAGTTGCCTACTTTTGTGATTGTGCATGTTTTAATTATGAATTAATTTAATAACAAAGTGATTTATTTCCAACTTAACTGATTTTGAAAAATAAAACAATTGATTTATGGGTTAATCAATTATTTTTCAAACTTTATTCAAAAATAATATTATTAAAAATTGACAACTTGCTTTAATTAATTAAATAAGAATTTAATCAATTATTCATAGGATTTTGGATTTATTGTCAAAATTAAATAATACAATTTAGGAATAAATATAATTAACTTCAATTAAATAATTAAGTGACAGTATTAAATCTAATTAATTAAATATTGAGAATATTCAATTAATCAAACTTTAGGATAAATAGGATTTATCGCCAAATAATCATAAAATTAAAGATAATTATGATGATTAGGAATATTACTAGGAATATTCCACGATGCAGAATTTTAGATAATCAATTAGGATTCGATGATGTATAGATGTGCCTTAGGTTAGGACTTCGATGTCGATTTCGTTTGATATGTTGATGTAGGAGATTAATGAACCTATAGCCCATTTTTGGGGTATTACATTTTGCCCCTCTTTGAATTACTGTGTGAAGCGCAATGGTTCAAAGATAGTCTGTGTATGATGTTGAAACTAATGTTTGAATTTGAAATTGATATGAAGCAGAAATTGATTGAAATTAATATGAAGATAATAGGTCCTGAATGACCAAAGATAATGTTAACTATAACAGTAAATGAACTGATGATTGTGAAAAAGTGTCAAAATGCCTGATTCCAAACCTTATGATTGCGAAGAAGTGAGTGACTGATTCCAAACCCGACTGTCCTTATATTGAATCACATTGGTATCACATCCGAACCCTTCAATTTTTGAAGAACCAAAGAAATAACACAATTGAACCGATAGTTACAAAAATTGATACAATTTACAAGATTAAGAGAATACCAGATTGATATGGATCTCGATGAATCTGATATGCCCCAAGTGATGATTGATTTTCCCCGAGCGATGAGGTCTTTTGATGAATCAACAACTAGATGTGATTATTGTCTTGATTACTGAGGAAAGATATGATTTCAAATTTAGATTACAGACTTTGAATGATATGCAATACCATGCCCCCTTCAGGATTAAAATTGAAATCTGACAAGAAAATTTAGCGTTGATAGTTTAGAAGCATGTTAATTGATTTAAGAAGTGGTTAAACACGTCTGGGAACACGTTCTGCATCATTTAGAGGTCCTGGAGACCAAGTTTGACTAGGTTAAACCATGAGTTGACCATGGGTGACCAAGTTGAAATTTTGATAGTTTGATGTAAGACAATCAGTTAAGTTGAAAACTAGATTCCTGTGATGATTGAAGGTTGATTGTGCAAGTAGTTAATAATATAAACAATCTCAGATTTCAATTTTGATCTTGAAAAAGGATTCTACTTGCTATTTTGTTGGATGGACCTTCATGTAAGATTCAGCTCTTGTTAGATTTGAAGAGACAAGTGGAGAATTGTTTAAGCATTGAAGTTCATTTAGCCATTGTGAGATCATGCAAACATGCAAAATGCAAAGAGACATGCAGTATGAAATGCAACCTAAGACCTAGGACCTAGTCACTAATCATGTGTTGGTCATTCTCATCATTGAATTTTTAGGTAACCAGATAAATCAATACAATGCCCACTAGTTATGAAACCATAGACATATGAATATCGATTTGTATGTGCAGGAATCAATACAACACCCACTGATCAATCAACCATAGATATATGAATATTGATTTTATTTGTGGAATGTCAAATTAGATATAAGCACCAAGGCACAAATGCCAGGATGACCTGAATATCATGTCCATTTTGATATAGCAATTTGTATAAGCATCAAAACATAAATTTCATGATGATTTGAATACGCCTTGCATTACAAACACATCAAACAGTCAAGAGATCATTCTAAATCCAATGTGAATTACCCGTAGTGACCCTTTATCGTTCACCTCCTTAGGTAAGATCACATTTTACATTAGGAGAAAGAACTCACTCAAAATAGTTAGATCAAACTTCCTTGAATTTTTTGGGTATCAATGGTTGAGGTATGCATGTCCATCCAATTCGAGATAGAGGCTCTTATAGTTAGACACCATTTCAATCCAGAATTTCCAAAGTTGTTAGATTTTCACATACAAGAAGAAAACAAAGAAAAGATTATGCCCCTAGTCATCACTCTCTAAATCCTATAAAGGACATCATCGAAGAGCTCGAAGGGACACAATATGCAGAAATCTCAATGCAAATCAGTAAGCATACAAGGAGACAAAAGCATGTGAAGAGCATAGATTGTTTTCAGTTTGATGTTTGATTGCGTTGTTGTAGATGCAAAATCCTTTCTAGAGAGGAGACTGACTGACTGACTTAGATGAAGCTTCAAAGGACTCTGACTAGATATGATACGTCTAAGATACATTAGAGTCCATAGGATATGACTTTGATTGCCCCTAAGTTTGAACATTGATAGGATACAGATGCTTGAACTGATTGGTGTACAAACCGACTTATTGAAAATAGGAATGCAAAAACAAACCGAGAGATATGTATAAACTAAAGTAAGACTGAAAGTTGGGAAAGACCAAGATTGTGTTGATAGATGGAGCATATTGAAACAAGTGGTGCCCATTTTCCAAGTTTTCACTATCTTGGTAGAGATTCTATTTTTGCTACCAAGGCGCCTGTTTCCAAGTTTTCACCAAAGCACTTTTTTTTCTTTTTCTCATTTTTTTTTGTATTTTTCATTTTTTCAATTTTTTGTACTTTTGATTTTTTTACTTTTTTTGTGAATCATCAAGGCACCTATTGCTAGGTTTTCACCAAGATGTTCATTTTTTCAGGACTTTTTCCAATTTTTATAATTTTTTTAGGACATTTTACCATAGACTGAATGCCTTAGGCATAGAATTTCTTCAAATGGAGAATGTTGATTGGTTCTCAGAGTTGTTCTCCTTCAGTCGTTGAGAGTTGATAGGCACCAGAGCCAAAAGTAGCAGTGATTACAAAGGGACCCAGCCAGTTGGGTTCAAACTTCCCCTTGCATTCTCCATGTGATTGATTTTTTGGATTCTCTCTCAAGACTAGATCACCAACCTGGAATTCTCTATGTCTGACTTTCTTGTTGTAACCTCTAGACATTCTCTTCTGATATACTTTGAGATGATCATACGCTGCTTGTCTGCACTCATCTAGTAGTTCAAGTTCTTGCAACCTAGACATTCTGTAGTCATCATCAGTTACTAGACCATGCATTCTGATTCTTAGTGATGGGATTTCAACCTCAATAGGTAGTACCACTTCAGACCCATAAACTAAAGTGAAAGGTGTAGCCCCAGTAGGCATTTTGATACTTGTTCTGTAGGCCCAGAGAGCTGGATTGATCATGAGATGCCAGTCTCTTCCTATCTTATTAACTGTGCAGTGTAAGATTTTCAATAGATTCTTATTAGAAGCCTCTGCTTGTCCATTCCCTCGAGGATAGTATATAGAAGACCAATGTTGTGTGATCTTGAATTTGGCACATAGATCATCTAGGTCTTTATTTTTGAATTGTCCCCCATTATTTGTGATTATAGAATGTGGGATCCCATATCTGCATATGATATAGTTCAATATGAACATAGATATTTGTTTTCCAGTTGCTTGTGTCAAAGGGACTGCTTCTACCCATTTTGTAAAATAACTTATAGCTATGATTATATGGGTATGTCCATTAGAAGAATGAGGATGTATAGCTCCTATAAGATCAAATGCCCATTGGTGAAAAGGCCATTGTGTAGTGAAGGGAATTAGATCTCTCCTTGGAGCATGAATTAATTTTCCATGCACTTGACACTTTTGACAGTTTTTAGCAAATTTGATAGCCTCTTTCTCCATTTCAGGCCAATAGTACCTAGCCCTAATAAGTTTTCAAGCTAGTGTTAAACCGTTCGAGTGTGACCCACAAATACCTTCATGGACTTCCTCTAATGCACATTGAGACTCTTCCCATTCTAAACATCTAAGTAGCGTACCATCTAGACCTTGTTTGTATAGATCATTACCAATGATGACATATTGGGAGGCATTTCAGATAAGGTATCTCTTTTCATGGTGGTTGAAAGTATCGGCAATGATTTGGTCTTTGAGATAGGAAAATAGGTTTTTATATCTAGATGAATCATGACCCACATTAGTGCAGATCATGCGGGTTTTAAGGGAATCATATGCAAGATAGGATAGTGCTTCCACCAGGAACTCGTAGCATAGCTCATGTTCAGACTACTGTAATAAAGTGGATAGTGTTGCCATTGCATTGGCAGCCTTGTTCTCCGTTCTAGGAATTTGCTCAAATGTGATAGATATGAAATATTTCTTAAGATCATCTACCATTCTCTTGTAAGGAATGAGCTTTTCATCTTTAGTTTGGTACACATCATTGACTTGATGGATAACAAGTTGAGAGTCTCCATGAATGTGTATCTCTGTTATTCTCCACTCAATTGCTAGTTTCATACCATTCAAAATGGCTTCATATTCTGCAATATTGTTTGTGCAAGGAAACTTTAATCTGAATGCTTTTGGAATTGAGTATCCTTGAGGAGTTATGAACAATATGCCTACTCCAGATCCATTATGTGTGTAGGAGCCATCAAAGAATAATTGCCATTCTCTAGAAGAAAGAGTCATGATAGAGGAATCTGGAAATTCCATTTGCATTGGTGTATCATCAATCATAGGTGCCTCTGCTAATTGATTAGCAATAACTTGTCCTTTAATAGCTTTTCTTTCCACATATTCGATATCAAATTCACTTAAGAGCATGACCCATTTGGCTAATCTACCTATGAGGGAAGCTTTGCTTAGTAGGTACTTTAATGGATCAATTTTAGCTACCAAATGTGTGGTATGAGCTAACATGTAGTGTCTCAATTTTTGTGATGTGAAGATCACAGCTAGAAAAGCTTTCTCAATCATTGAATAGTTCTTTTCATATGCAACCAATGTTCTACTAATATAATATATAGCTCTTTCCTTTTTATTCTCATCATGTTGTGCTAGCAATGCCCCCAGTGATGTATCTGTTGTGGAGACATATAAGATCAAGGTCTTCCCGTGAATAGGAGGCATCAAGATTAGAGGATTTGATAGATACTGTTTGATATGATCAAAGTGTTTCTCACATTCTTCAGTCCATGCAAAGTTCACACCTTTATGTAATGTTTTTGTAAACGGTTGTGATATGTCTGCAAGCTATGATATGAATCTTCTGATAGATTGAACTCTTCCTTGCAATGTCCTCATTTGATTGATATTCTTTAGGGATTGCATCTCTATTATAGCCTTTACTTTATTTGGATCAACTTCAATGCCCTTCTTTGAGACTATGTACCCTAAGAGCTTTCCAGAAGTGACACCAAAAGCACACTTCGTAGGATTTAGTCTGAGACTAAATTTTTCCATTCTATCTAGTATCTTGCTCAAGTCATTTAGATGTTTAGCTCGAATCATAGATTTTGCTAAAGTATCATCCACATAATCTTCCATAGTCCTATGCATCATGTCATGGAAAATAGATGTCATGGCTCTTTGATATGTAGCACCAGCATTTTTAAGCCCAAATGGTATAACATTCCAGCAGAAGGTGCCCCATGCACATGTGAAAGTAGTTTTATCTTGATCCTCTAGAGTAATCTTTATTTGGTTATATCCAAAAAAACTATCCATTAAAGAATACATCTCAAAACCCGCAGTCATGTCCACTATCATATCAATGTTAGGTAGTGGAAAATCATCCTTAGGGCATGCTCTATTTACATCTCTAAAGTCTATGCACACTCTGATTGATTTATCTAGTTTTGAAATAGGTACAATATTAGAGATCCACTCTGCATAGTTAATAACTTGAATGAATCTAGCTTTTAGGAGCTTCTCTAATTCAGCTTTCACCAAGAGTGCAACATGAGGATGCATCTTTCTCAATTTTTGCTTGACAGGTTTGACATTTGGAGCTATAGATAAATGATGCATTATAAGATGAGGATCCAACCCTGGCATATCTGAATATTTCCATGCAAATTTTATTTTCTTCTTTGTTAGGAATGTTGTAAATTTTTGCTTCTCTTCTTCTGATAAAGATTGTGCTACATGAATCAACTGTGGTTCTTCTATTGTTCCCAAATTGATGGGTTGAGTGGGCTCAATTAGAACTGGAGATCTATCCTATAAATGACTCAGAAGGACATAAAATATCTCATCCTGAGGCACCTCAAAGAGGTTTTCACCTTTGGATACATCTTTTATTTTTACTTTTGTAGGTTCTGAGACTGCCACAAAGTGGTTTTCACCCTTAGAAATCCTTTTCTTTTTCTTTTTATTCTTATTTTTCTGACTAAGATATTTGATGTCTGGCTCTTTCATGCTAATGCTCAGTTCACTGATGGAAGTACTCATAGGCTCAATTGCATTGAGGTAGCAAGCAAGGGCATAGTCATTTAGAAAGGTATAAATACCATGGCTCGGATTCGTGGAGGTTTGATCAATAAGGTCTGGATATTGGATAGTCAAAGTGGGGAATGATTGGGAGATAGTGTTTACGGATATGGATATGTCATCATTGGTCCTAACCTGACACTTGAGTTCAAAGGTGATATTAAACTTAAGACATTCAATTCATGAATAGGCTCAATGTCATTGTGGGAGTCCAATTCAGCCATAGGTGGATCAGACTCGATAGGTTCATCATTTCGCTCTAGAATTACGTTGGGTTGAGGTGCATATTGGTGATTAAAATCAACATGTTTCTCAGTGATAAGCTCATCTGGTTCTGGAATGACTCCCCATTCATAGTCATTAGATTCATCTTTTGATTCAGGATCTCTAGGAAATCTTAGAACATGAGTAAAGTCAAGGTGAATACCCCAAGAAGGGTTACCCTCAGATTCAGATTTGTATTCATACTCATGGGAATCTATCTTAGAATAACTACCACCTTCTTCTTGGTCTATTTGATTAGCTTCAAGATTAGCTAGTTCTTGTGTGGCAACTATCTCTTGCTTTATAGTAGGTTCTTGTGTTTCTACTACATTGATTCTTTTGATAAGATCATCTTCTGCATCAAGAAGGTCTTTGATCTCTTTAGGCAATTTTTCATAGGGAATGAGTTCTGAGCTATCTGAATCACTATCTGATGGTTCTATTTCTTCTTTCTTAAGAAGGGCTTCTCCTGGTGTGATCTACTCTATGACATGGGAACAATTACCTTTGAGGTGAAAGGGTTTCTTTTTAAATCCTAAGCCAACTTTGTCTTTATTTGCTCTACCAGTATGTGGGAGAGGTGCCTCAAGACCTTTTCCTCTAACTCCTAGAGGTCCTTTACCTGAATATCCCATCTTAGCTATTAATTTATCTCCTGAGCCATATGACTTAGAAGGATCTTTTGGGACCATTGAGTTACTAGTTTGAATATCATGGCATTCAAATTCATCTTTGTATAGCCATGCAAGCACAGCTTCATCCTCTTCAAATTCTTGTTTGGAGACTTGTTCTAGTACAAAATTCTTCTTATATACCTCAAGGGGTTGTTTAGATTCTAGTTTGGACTATTTCAAAGATTTCCCATAAGACTTAGGTGAAATAGGGAGAGACGTCAAAGATAAGATTGGCTCTATAGTATATTCTCCCATACTATTTTCTTTGATATGGACATCTTTGGCAATATCTTCCATTTTAGAAGTGGATGCTTCTTTTGTTGACTTAATGGAAGATTCTCTATTATTGGGCACAAGTTTATCCACACCTTCTTTCAATGTATTGCAAGTGGTAGATATGTCTATGGGAATAGTGACTTCTACTCCTTCATAAGGAAATTTCAAGCATTGGTGGAATGTAGAAGGAATAGCTTGCATTTCATTTATCCATGGTCTTCCTAGAAGAATTTTGTAAGCCAAAGGTAGATCAAGGACTTGACATACAATATCTCTGATAACCGGTCCTACTCTGATAGGTAAGACAATGGTGCCTTTAGAAGATCTTTCTTGTTCATCATAGGCTTTGATAGTTATTTTCTTTCTAGGATCAATAGCCAATTTTGAAAATCCCAATTTTGTAACCAAGCTGTAAGAACAAATGTTTAGGCCAGTGCCCCCATCTATCAACACACATTTGAATCTATGGTTCTAGATCAAGACTTCTATATGCAAGGGCTGATTATGTGGGTGACTCAAGGAGTTGTCATCTTCCTCTAAAAAGGAGATATATTGCAGAGATGTAAGATGGCCAACCATGGTCTGGAACCTATCTAAATCAAGGTCATCAGGAACATTGGATCCGAGAAAAGCTTTTTCTAGAATGGCTCTGTGAGCTGGAGATATTCAAAGCAACTCAAACATGAAGATTTTTGCATTAGTGTGTTGGAGTTGTTGGACAATGCTATAATATGTTGGCCTCGTATCTTTAGGATTGGAAGATTTAGAAGCAGCCTTCTGTTTGGAAGCAGAAGAAAGATTGAAGGGCATCTTAGGGACATTTGATGAATTTGGGATTTGTCCATTCAAATGTGCCTGAGCTTGTGATCGAGTAACTGTGTTAGCTGAAGGATGATCTCTATCTCTTTGTACAATTGTGATGATATTGCAATGTTTAGAGAGACAAGGTTCAACCATATTGATAACAACATTATTTCCTAGGTAAGCATAATTGACCTTTGCCCCCATATTAGGTTGAGAAGATGAAACTTCTTGACCATGTTTTGGAAATGGTTCTGTGAATGCTATATGATTTTTATTGCTCTTATGATTGTCAATCGTGATGTCTCCCTTATCAGTCAGATCTTGAATAGTATGTTTCAAGCATAAGCAGTTATTAGTTTTGTGACCTTTACCCTGATGGAAATCACATAATTCATTCTCTCTCCACCATTTTGGTTTAGGCTCAGAATCAGGTGGTCAAATCTTAGGCAAGGATATGATGTTATTAGCTAGTAGAGTTCTCATGGCTGATTCCAAAGATTCTCCAAGAGGAGTGAACATTCATTTATTATCAGCAGACCACTTTTTATACTCTAGCTTCTTTTGAGATGATTCAAGCACCTTTTGTTCTAAAGCTTTTATGGCTTAGGTACCAATAGTTAGATTGAAAGTTGGTGCCTTAGATGGGGCATGGATAGTATCAACAATTCCATCTATGATGATGCCTTTATTCTTGTTCTAGTTTTTGTTCTTGTCTTTAGAACTGGATCCTGATTCATACTTGTCTTTTTGAAGTGTGATTTCTCCTTTTTTCACAAGCACTTTTTTGATTTTGATAGCATTCTCCACCATCTTATCAAAAGATGTATGATCTTGCATTTTTAGAGGATAATTGATTTCTGGAACAAGGTTATTGATGAAGATTTCCAGTTTTTATATTTCTGGAATAGGTCTGGCATATAGAGAGAACTTCTTCTTCCATCTCTTAAGAAATGTTAGGAATGGTTCCCCTGGATATTGCTTGAGATTACAGATATCAATCATGGTGACTAGATGCTGAATATTGTAGGAGTATTTCTGATAAAACAATTTGATCAACTCCTCAAAAGTTTTGATAATAGAAGGTAATCTAGAGAACCAATGAATGGCTGCTCCACCTAGAGATCGAGGGAAGAGACACATTAAATAGGTTGGTTCATGCATGAACTCCATAGATTGTGTATAGAATTCTCTGACATGATCTTGAGGGTTAGAGTGTCCATCATACTTGTCATACTTGGGCATCTCCACTCTTTTTGGGAATGGTGGCATGTACAAGTCTTTGTCAAATGGAAAAGGACATAGAGCCTCCATTGATGCAGGAGCATCATATGCTATTCCTAGGTACACTGGAGGTCCAGAGCATTCAAGGGGACATGGAGCATCTTCCAACATCAATTGGTCATTACTAAAGCCAATCATGGCATTTGATGAAACAAGAAGTCACAATATAGTATAGTGTCCTATTGAAATGCAATGTTGAAAAAGGTGTAAATAGGCATTTGTTAAGGTTTATAGGTTTCATAGGGTAAAGGAGTCTTTAACTAGGGTCTAATAAGGGTTCATTAAGATCCCAAGTCATTTCATGGGTCAGCATATTCAGTAGGTTCATTAAAACTCATATATTCTATTTAAATAATTTAAATATTCAATAAAGGGATTTTGGGGGGAAAGTTAATAATTTAAATTTTGTTAAGGGTTTAAGCACAAAACCGGTTGGGATTAGTTCCTAGGGATCCTAACTACCTTCCCATATTATAAAATCATGATTGTACGGGCTGCAAGGCATCTTTTGTACGGACTGTTGTTCAAAAACTAGGAAAAGTGCCCTGTTTTAATAGAGTTTGAAAGGAATTTTGAGTTACTTGTTCATCTTTGTTATTGGAATCCATTAAATGGTGTTTGTAGACATTTTTTGAATGTTAAGATCCAAGATCTGAATCTAAATTTGTAAGTAATTGGTTCACATTCATTGTTTGCTGACGGTACAGGCAATTTTGTTAACAGTTTTGCAATTTCTTTCAAATAACCATGACCATTCTGTGAAATGTCTCATGTTTCTTCATAGAATGGTGATGTTATAACATGTATAAATATCCCTAATCCATTAATGATGAATTAACCAATAAATGGTGGCCACCAAGCATTGACCAAAGCATTTAACCAATGTATTAACATAGTGTTCCAAGAAGAAATAGTAGGACAGTCATAATAGAATGAGATTTGCCTTAAGGAGGATAGCATTTATGAATTGATTACTATTTTTTATGATAATATAAAGGTGTTTGCAGACTTATTTGGTGAAAGAAGCGTTTGCAAGTGTGAGATCTCACAATACCCTAGGAGTAAGGGTTTGTTCATGCATGATTTGGGGTTTTTGATGAATATAAATCCATAACTTGAAATTTGTTGTTGAAACATCTAATTTGATGTGAGAATAGGTGATCCTGAGAGTTTGGTGAGTTTTGGACAAGTTTTTGGAGAAGTTGCTTTGTTAAACCACTAAATTAGACCCTCTAAAATAGTGACAGTCAAGGTTTTGGGGCACATTTTCCAAAGAAGTTGATACTGGTTTTTTTTGTATGTTATAGTTCTCCCAAAAGGGTATCTGGAATGCCAATTTGTTTGCAGGTTCATTTGGATAAATTTTGAGTTATTTGGGTTATAACGCTACTGGAGGGCTAGAAAAGGGGCAATTAGGCCTAATTGACTATTTTGCGTAAATTGAGCATTTTGTGTTTCTTTGAGGGTTGAAACCTCTTGAAACCTATTGAATCATCCTTCTTAACATATTCCACATCATTCCTAAAAGTTTGGAGTCAAGCTTTGGTGGGTTGTAGTCATTTTTCCTTTGAGTGCCTTAGAAGCCTAATAGGCCAATTGTGGATTTGACTAAGTTTGTGAGTGACCATCACCTTCTTGTATGCCACTCTGCATCATCCATGGAGAACTCCTTGGGTTCCTTTTCTTTTTCAAGGTTGTTAAGTTTGACTTGCATGGCATGCATCTGTTTCATCATAGCTGTGAGTGGAGTTTCTTCCTCATGTGTAATGATATCTTCAACATTAAATTTGGGAGGAAGTTTAGCTCCTTGATGAGCTAATTGTAAAAAGTATGCCTCTCTATCTTCTTTCAAGAAATGCTTCATCATTTTCTTGAATTCATCATCATTTTGATATCGAGCAATTTGTTCAGGTGTGGGTTCATGATCTGCTCCATGTTGAGATTGAGTTCTGTGAGAACCAAATTTTGTCCCTGCTTGAGACATGGTAGGAGTTTGTGGACTCCCTAGAATAGATTTATGAGGATTTTGTTGATTGCCTCCATGAGTTGATGGAGGAGGTATGTAATCAATTTTTAATCGAAAGTTGCCAAGACCGTCATCTTCGTAAAGACCAAAATTGTAGAGTTGTTCAAGAGTTGGTCCTACATGAGTAGACAAAGCTCTGGTGTTAAGTGCTTCTCCTAATTTCTTGTGAGAGGAAGCTCTAGTTTCCACCATTAACCTTGGGTGAAACAAAAGAATATGATGAAGATAACTAAAGAATGAACTAAATCAAGATGATCAGATGACGTAACCTTGTCAAGGTTTGATTGATTGAAGCTTAGATATGACTTAGATGAGGGATATTGTACCTTGGATGTATGGGTAGATGTCCAAAAGATAGCGGACAAGATATCACAACACTTAGTCATTTTTGAAGATTGATTGAAGATTGATAGTTATGACAAGGTTTTGACACAAGATGATAAAGACTCAAATTGATTAAATAGAAGGCTGGATCAGATTCAAAAGACCACTTTGGGATCATGATTGGATTCTTAATAGCTTACTACTTTGTTCCTGACACAGTGATTTGTTTGACAGATTCTGGAAATAGGCTAAAAAAGTTGGATATCTAGCAATTTTGACAACTTTCTGGCATTTTTTCAAAAACTTCTCAAATGACTTTCTGCAGACTCATACGACAGTGGGTATGGCATGAAATGACAATTGCTAAACTCATATGACAATTGACAATAGAAAATTGATTTTTGAAAATGACTGGCAGCAACACTCATACGATAATGTACCTGGTATCATATGACACTCAAGGGGGAATGAAATGACTCTTTCCAAAACTCATACGACTCTCTAACTGACTGAGACAACAGTGGACTCCAGAAAAGAATTTTACTTCAGATTTTGCAAATTTTGAGTTTTTAGATTTAGTTTCTTTGCAAATTTCAATGTCCAAATTTGAGGATGGTAACAGATTTGTTCATTTTCAATAACCAGATAGATAAGAAAGCATGCAAAATAGCAAGCAAGTGATTTCAAGCATGTCTGAAAATAATGAACAAGGGCAAAAGAAACCTTGCGCATGAACAATTAAGTGATTTTATTTGTTCTAATCCTCTAAAGCACTAATTGTGTATGTTCCAAAAAGTTTTATAATAACGCACATATACCCTTAGAAAATGAAAATTTGGCCTCTCTAGGGTTTTTAGTAATGGTTTGACTTTGCAACTTTTATGATCCAAAGGGGTGAACTCCAATCCTGACGCACCACGGTTTTGACACAGTCCGAGAATTTAATCAATCAGGAGCTGCTAGGGAGATCTGACAACCCAACAATGAACCACACCTGTGAAGATTTCTTCGACAAGGACATTTATATAGCAGCTATCACTACCATGGAAAAAATGGCTATTACTGCTTGAGTTTCCGTCAACTTGGTTGACCCAATTAAGGGAATGTCCACTACGGTTAACCCTCTCTAAAGGTGACTCACAAAATATAACACATGGAGACTAGTTCCAGATTCAAGGATTTGGGTTTCTGGTACTATCCAAAAAGGAAGTAGAGCATAATCCCCTAGCCTTTTCACTTTTAACCCAAACAAAGTAGACAGATTAATCTGACACACTAAGACCAAGATTATCTCACAAAGATCTATGACGTCAACCCCTTATGATCTATCAACCTCTCTGAAGAGAGAATGTATCAATCAAAAGTTGAAGACACACAAATCTAGTAGAATGTGAGATGCCCTCGGTATCCTCCCTACCTACAAGGGTTCCTTCATTGAGAGGAGCTTTGTTAGAAACTCACTCTCTCAAGAGCCATGAATAGTGTTCATAGGGCTTATTTACTATGTGTAACAAAGATGCTGAAAGCAAATCTATGTTCATTTTTATAGCCCAAATGAAATCTATGATATGGAAGTGATAAAAAGTCACTCAAGCTAGACACATAAGATGTTTGTTTTAAGTCCAAAATTGAAGTCTTATCAGCTGAGAAGATTACCTGAATTCTTCACAATGCGCTTAGTAGATTTTTACCTATTTTCAGCAATTCTTGCACTTTTCCCAATCAAAACCAGCAGGAGTCAATCAAAAATAGAGAATTTTAATTGTTAAGATTAGCTGTTAGTTCAAATCTGGAAATCAAATCTGACAAACTGCCCTGAAAAATGAAATGACAATTAAAACCTAGTGCCAAAACTTGTACAATAGTGGGTGTGCTTCCAGATGACAGTTTAGAAACTCGTACAACACTAGGTGTCAGATCATACAACTTTCTAACTTTCAAATGATAGTGTGTATAGTCTGACATGATCCTTGATCAAATACACTGTCGTACGATAGTGGGTATAGTTTGGCATGACTTTTGTCAAAAACTTGTACGAAAATTGTATAGACAGAATAAAAGAATCGTAGCTTTGGCTCAGAAAATGACAAGAAAAGATAGAATTGAATTGGAAACCCGTATCAGGGCCCCACGGTGGGTGCCAAAAATGTGTGTGTGAATTTTGTACCTGATCTGTAGACACAACACTTTAGTAAAATATTAGAGGTTAGCTAAAATTGAAATCGTGCAAATAATGGAAAACTAAACTAACTAGGTGATTTACTGCCTTCTAGTAGATGCAAGTATTTATTCTCAGATTGGACCGAGATCAGTGACCTTGACGACACCTAAATGAAGGATTTAAATGTAAAATCTAGATATGGAATGAATGCAATTAATCTATCTTTTTTTATTTTTAGATGCAATTGTGATGAAAAATGAAATGAAATCTATGATATGTAAAACTAATATGATATGCTAATCTAGAAATGAAATTCTAATATGATATGCAATGCTATGTAAAATAATGATGATCTCACAAACTCAAATTCCCAAGATGATTCTTCAAGCTCCAATTGTGCAAATTCTTCAAATTTGATATGCTATGATTCCTGCAGAGTAAGTTTGCAAATTCGTGAGATGGGATATGAAGAGTTGAAGCCTTAATTTATAGAAATCTAGGGCTTTGGAGGTGCATGAAAGAAAGCCATAAATCACTCAAATAAACTCAACTTGATTTTTGAGTTATTTTTAAATAAAGGATAATTTAATTCATAAAAACATGCAAAAGCATAGTTGAACTCAAAATAAAGTTTAGATTTAATTGGTAGTTGCCTGCTTTTGTGATTGTGCATGTTTTAATTATGAATTAATTTAATAACAAAGTGATTTATTTCCATCTTAATTGATTTTGAAAAATAAAATAATTGATTTATGGGTTAATCAATTATTTTTCAAACTTTATTCAAAAACAATATTATTAAAAATTGACAACTTGCTTTAATTAATTAAATAAGAATTTAATCAATTATTCATAGGATTTTGGATTTATTGTCAAAATTAAATAATACAATTTAGGAATAAATATAATTTACTTCAATTAAATAATTAAGTGGCAGTATTAAATCTAATTAATTAAATATTGAGAATATTCAATTAATCAAACTTTAGGATAAATAGGATTTATCGCCAAATAATCATAAAATTAAAGATAATTATGATGATTAGGAATATTACTAGGAATATTCCCCGATGCAAAATTTTAGATAATCAATTAGGATTCGATGATGTATAGATGTGCCTTAGGTTAGGACTTTGATGTCGATTTTGTTTGATATGTTGATGTACAAGATTAATGAACTTGTAGCCCATTTTTGGGGTATTACAACATCTTTATCAAAAGAGGAAAGACAATAATTCTTAGACTTTTTTAAAGAAAGATCAAATTTTCATGGTCATATGCATATATTCCTAGGTAATATCCAAACTTAATAATGTATCATTTGAACATAGCTCCAAGAGTTAATCCTATTAAGAAAAAAGTTGAGAATGATGCATCCTAATATAGCCTTGTTGGTTAAAGTAGAATTGAAGAAACTCTTGGATACCAAATTCATAAGACCTATTGCCCATGCATAATGGATTTCAAACATCATGCCAGTCTCAAAACCCGATAAGAGCATAAGAGTTTGTACAATTTTTTGAGATTTGAACAAGGCATGTCCCAAAGATGATTTTCCTCTTCCAAATATTGATACAATAGTGGATCTCACAAATATTTTTTGAGATTTGAACAAGGCATGTCCCAAAGATGATTTTCCTCTTCCAAATATTTATACAATAGTGGATCTCATAGTAGGACATTCAATGTTTTCACTTATGGATGAATTTAGTGGATACAATCAAATAAGGATAGAACCTAAGGATCAACATAAAAATTCCTTTACATGTGCATGGGGAACATTTTATTAGAATGTAGTGCCATTTGGTCTTAAAAATGTAAGAGCAACATACCAAAGAGCTATGACAACAATTTTCCATGACATGAGGCATACATTTATGGAAGACTATGTGGATGATATTTTGGAAAAATATTTTTCAAGGGAGGAACATCTACCAACTCTTGATTAAATCTTCACAAGGTTAGAAAAATTCAAAGTAAGATTAAATCCAAAGAAGTGTACCTTTGGAGTTCAATCAGGAAAATTGCTAGGGTATATTATTTCAGCCAAAGAGATATAAGTGTAGCCAACAAAGGTTAAAGCCATCATGGAGATGAGAGCACCTAGAAACATTAGCCAATTAAGATCTTTACAAGGAAGGCTCTAATCTATAAGAATATTTATTTCACAATTGGCAGAAAAGTGTCATTCATTCACTCAATTATTACATAAAGATATCATTTTTAGATGGGATGACAAATGTGAAGGAGCTTTCAAACTTTTTAAGAAGTATTTGATGAATCCTCCTATTCTAATGCCACCAATACAAGGAAAAACTTTGATACTTTAGATATCTTCCATAGAAAGATCTGTTGGCAATTTGGCTGAGTTGGTTATATAGATGTTGTCGTTATGGAAACATATGATCTACATGAAGATCGCATAGGTCAGAGAGCTAGTATGTCAGAGCGCAATGCAAAATTTTCTATGAGACAGTATGTTTTTGCCAGTGAACCAGAAGATAGTTTTGATTGGCGATGTTGATTAGAGTAAGTTCAATGCTTGCACACTTGAACATAGACACTATGGTGACTATTGAAGACTCACCTCAAAGTGCAAGTTAGTACGACATGTACAGAAGAAGTTATGATGGTTTTACTAAAGACAGTGTTAAGCTGACAGGATAGAATATGAAGACAGAATTGATGAAGAGTTAAGGGATTATTTTGTTTATCAAAATAATGATTTAAAAATATAAAGGGATGACATCCTAGATTTTAACCCTTGGATAAAGATATTTTTTAATATGATAGCCGACTGAAAGTTATTAATCTTAATAACTTGTATAAAGATATGTAAAGTTGTAATTGTAAAAAGAAGTAACGAATGTATGTAATAGCGATAGTGAAAGAGCAGTGAAGAGATATTGATGCAAGAAGTATAAGGTTATGTACCTTGACCTACCTTTTTTAATCAGTGAATATTGTATATTACTTGTTTGGGCAGTGGGCTCATCTGGTAATCACATTTTGTACTACCAACTCCTAACAGGGTTGAGGCTTCTAAGAAGGCCTATAGTCCCCTTATCAGGACTGAGACACTATATGCATGTAATAGACTCCTAACAGGGTCAACATCCTTAACAGGATACTTTTGATTAGTGGATCTTTGTGGGCACCATCCCCACTGGGGTTTTCCCTTGGCCAGGGTTTCCTCGAGAACAAATAATGTGTTATGAGCTCTCTTTTTTTGTTGCTATGCATATTGTTTAGCTTTCTATGTTATGCATGCATTAAGATAATCTATTATATCCATAATTGGGAAAAAGTAAAAGTTTGTAGAATACTGATTCACCCCCCCCTCTTAGTATTCCCTATTTCTAACAATTGGTATCAGAGCCTAGTTACTCAGAAAAGAATCATTCAAGGAAAGCCTAGTAGCTTGAGTAAGATCTCTATGGATATGGATCAGCTACAGAAGAATCTTGAAGAAGCTCTTGAATAGATTGATATACTTACTAAAGAAAGAGATACTCTGAAAGGAAAATATGATGATGCAAAGAACCTCATTTTGAAACTAAAAAATAAGTTGGAAGATCTAAAATCTGAAAAGGAATCCAAAATTCACATTGAAGATTGTGATGACAACTTAGAAAAAGAAAATGAGATCCTTAAATATGAACTGAAGATAGCAAATCTAAAGCTAAGTCTGAAAGATGGAAATGGAAAGAATGAAGCAAATCTAAAATCTGAGAATGAAAATCTTAAGCTTGAAAATGAAGGGATAAAATCTAAACTTGGTAAAGTAACATCTAAACTTGAGAAAGTCAATTTGCAATATGCTGAACTTGAGAAATACAATACAATTGTGAAAGGAGAATTGACTCAATCTAAGCAGCAACTTGAAAGATTATATTCAACTAATGAGAAGATTGATGAAAAAATGTCGTATCAAAAACCATTCTATGATAAAATTGGTCTTGGATTCAACACTTTTAAAGCAAATGAAGAAAGCAAGGAACCAGATCTGAAAATATCTAAAAGCATAGATGAGAAGAAGTCTGATAAGATTAACAAATCTGAAGATACACCTAAGGAAGAAGAACCACCTAAGCAAAAGGAATCACCTAAAGGTATGTAAAGAGAATTCAAAGGTAGATGTTTTGCTTGTAATACTATTGGTCATATGAAGAGAGATTGCATAGATAAGTAATTTAAACCTCTTAATGGTTATTGTTATAATTGTCATGGTTTTGGACATAGAGCTATTGAATGCAAAAAACCTAAATTTTTTGAGAATAACAATAGTAGTAGAATGTTTATAAATACTAACCATGCAGATAAGAAACCTACTGAAGATATGAACAAAAGAAATGGAGTAGTATGTTATAGATGCAACAAGGTTGGACACATTGCTAGAAATTGCAGATCACAGATCAATCAGCCTGGACCAAGATATGGAAACAATGGAATAGTTTGTCAGATATGTAACAAGATTGGACATACAAAAAGGTTTTGCAGAATGAACAATAGAGTTTTTCATACCAATCCTAACCCTAGAAGTCATGCAAGAACAAATGAAGATGCAAGCAAAAGTCAGAAAGGATGCTATAGTAATTCAAATGAAGTGAAGTTTGTTAAAAGCACAGATCAAGGAGACATATTTAGCACTGAAGGTAGTCATAAAGGTAAAGTATTAAATGGTAAGAATGAATCTTTACTTGACCCATCTCAAAGTACTTAATTCATGAAAATTATAGTAGAATAGGAACTTAGATTAGTGTAGAAATTGATATATGATGAATTGAGTCTTGCGCAGTTAATGCAAGGTATTATATGTTGTTCTAATGCTACGGTTAAGAGCGCAAAGAAAAATATTATGTTTTGCGAGATCGCAAGAAGTTTTAAGTTTTGCAGGTTAACAGAATCAGCTTTTTGGAAAGAAGAGACAAAAGAATTGAATGCGATGTCAGATCTAAGTGAGATTGAAATGATCAAAGGTCATGAATGGTATTATTTATCATCAAAGTGAATACAAGTGTTAAGGAGATTGAAGAGTAGTGATTGGAAGCATTTTACAAGGATTTGGTGAAGAATTTTTATGCCGAATCTACGCAAGCCCTAAATCATGGAATTGGGGTATTTTACTTGGCAGATCTTTAAATTAGTTAAGGAATTAGAGGAAATCATGGATATTTCTTTGATTTACAATGTAAGAGATAAGAATAGACCTAAGGTGAAAAGGGAACCAGTAGAACCCTTGGAATATGATCCTACGTTAGCTTTATCATCCATACCAGATGGAGTTTTACATCTAGAGAATGTTAGAAGTTATCTGGGATGTAAACTAGAGACTAACAATGATAGTGATTTCACAGAGGAACATCAAAAGATCTATAATTAGGACATGTCATTGAAAGTAGGGTTTGATCATTTGAAAGATAATGAGATCGTTAAGTATGCTTTACAATATGAATTTGACAATGAAGAATGTACCAAGATAATCCTAAGCAGAATTCACAATGGAAAGTTTTGGTTAGATGACAGAATGATAGATATCACAGTTGATTTAATTCATGAGGTAACTGGACTATCTAAAACTGGATCCATTCCTTTGAATGAGAAAAATATGAGGAAAATAGTCATAGACAACACAAATTCATCCTACAATGGCAGAGGAATAGTGATTAGCAAGATACAACAAGATGATGTCAGATACTTGTGTAAGATCCTAACAACTAAGTTTTGTGCTAACTCAAGAGAGGATGACATGGTAGCTAGAATGATACATGTAGCTTATTTGATGTGTGTTGATAAAGTACAAGTTGACATGTGTGAGATTTTGAGAATTTAGTTGTTTGAAAATTTGGAAAAGATAAAGAAGACTAAGTATTCACAGTTTAGATTCTCATCTTTAATCACTTATATGTTTTTGTTTTTTATTGAGAAGATTTCCTTACACCATTGGAAATGATTGGAATGATGGCCAAAATACAATGGAAAGGATTAACCAAGTGTATAGGAGGCATGTTATTGATAAAGTAAATGAAAGTGCAGTGTTGGTAATTAAAACATTTTAGAATTTGATGTCAAGTAGATCAAGGATCCCACAGTCTCTTGTGGAGAAGTATAAAAATGAGATATGTTTCATGGTTAATATTGAATTTACTTACATTGAAGTAGTAGAACCTAGAATAGAGTTCATAGAACCTCTTGGCTATGAAATATCTGAGATTGAAACAAAAGAATATGTGAGTAGACTGTTAGATTTGACAAACGCAAATCATCCCAAGAACACCTGCATGCAAGACTGTCACAAAGAAGAAGCAAAAAGACAGAAAGCTATGGCGGCCAAAAGGCCAGAGACTGCAAAACCATGTTGCAAGAAAATAATCTTCTATTAACAATGATGAAAATAATACAATCTCATTATTGAAATGAAAGAAGTGAATCCTTATAAAAGGAAACACGAAACCCTAAAGGCTAAAACCCTAAAGAATTATAAAGCACCTAAGTGAAACTTAAGCCTAGAGTATGATAAACTAATAATTAAATGATTTAATTATTAGCTAACATAAGACTACTCTAACACCCCCCCTTAAGTGTAACTTAGGGAGAAGCAAAAAAAGCTAAACTACTGCAGAAAGCAGGAAAGATGGGTCCCGGCAACTAGGCCTGATCAGGTACCCAAAACATAAAGCAAAAGGCCAGAGACTGCAAAACCATGTTGCAAGAAAATAATCTTCTATTAACAATGATGAAAATAATACAATCTCATTATTGAAATGAAAGAAGTGAATCCTTATAAAAGGAAACACGAAACCCTAAAGGCTAAAACCCTAAAGAATTATAAAGCGCCTAAGTGAAACTTAAGCCTAGAGTATGATAAACTAATAATTAAATGATTTAATTATTAGCTAACATAAGACTACTCTAACACCCCCCCTTAAGTGTAACTTAGGGAGAAGCAAAAAAAGCTAAACTACTGTAGAAAGCAGGAAAGATGGGTCCCGGCAACTAGGCCTGATCAGGTACCCAAAACATAAAGAAAAAGATGTCCCAGAGAAAGGAACAAGAAGAGAGCAAGAAACTCCTCTGAAGCATGTCTGAAAACTCTGTCAGAAGATACTGCTGGAACCCCCACTGAAGTGCATGACCAGGTAGAGAAGACAAGTGTCTGAAGAGCTGATCAATCGAACCAGGAAGCAATAGAACCAACAGGTGAACCCCCCCATAATGATGAACTGGGAGAGGTGACAGGAACACTGAAATGCAGTACCAGAAACAGCTGCAAAAGAAGAACCAGGAACACCAACAGTGCAACAGAAGCACACACACAGGATAAAGGGCGGTGTCATAGACACAGTCTACATGGGCTAATGTCATGGAAGGTACGCTCACTTGACAAGAGTGGATGCGCCTATAGTGGCAAATGCATCAGAATCCCCCCATGGCACTTTATAACTGAGTGTGAATACTAAAACTGAACCAGGTGAAAAAGATCCCAGAAATGCAAAAGAGGTCACTTTATCTCAGTGCGTTTACAGAACAAAGATACATCAGAAAGAGCATGCAAGCTCAGAAGTCAGAAAGAAGAGTGCACTAAGAAACCAGAAGAAGAGATCCCCGGACCTGTAGAACCAAGCACACCACCAGAGGGCATAAACTGCATAACTCAGAGGAGTGAAAACCTGGAGTAGAATCTGGAAGAAATACCTCTGCCACTGAATAGTACACAGAATCAGCTTTCCGACGATATCTCGTTTGCCGAAAAAGGAGTCCGGATGAGCCAGATATGACTCCCGAAAGGCAAAAAGAGATATCAGACTTCAACAGTAAAAAACACTATTGAAACGGTGGAACCAAAAACCCTAACCTCCATTATCGAAAAGAGCTCGGAAAGAGCTTTCCGACCATATATGGAAGTCAGAAAAATACCCCCGTATGCTCCCTGTAGAGCGAAAAAGGCCCAGGTACCCCCAAAAAACTCACCAAGGCATGTTTTAAGCCCCTGGGGCTAAAAAAAAGGGCCCCTGGGCGCATGGCGCGCGCAGGGGGCTGGAACCGGAGCTCCCGGTCATCCATATGACCGCCTTTAGGGCCCGCGGGCTTAAAAACCCGCCGGGGGCCCAGGCGGCGGCGCGGCCGGCGGAGCGGTGCGCCGCTGGAGCGGAGCGGGGCCGGGAGGCAGCTGGGGCCGCGGAGGAGCTGCTGTGCGGGGCCGGAGCCGCAGAGCGGAGCGGGGCCGCGGAGGGCGGTGGAGCGGAGGCGGAGCCGGGGTGGGCGGCAGCTGGGCGGGCCGCGGGAGGCGCGGTGGCGGGGGCCGTGGCTGCTGCAGTGGCGGGGGCCGCGGCTGCGGTGGCCGCTCGGGCGGTGGCCGCGGCTGCGGTTGCTGCTGGGCGGCGCGGGGGTGGCCGCTGGGCGGCGCCCCCAAAATTTTTTTTTTTTTTTTTTAAAAATCACCGTTTGTACCCGCCTCGGAGTGCGTGCCAGGGCCGTACGGCCCTGGTATGCAAAAATTTTTTGCCTCAGATGCCACTGTGTCCAAAATGGATAAGTTTTATATGGATTTAGGGGTTCTTGGGCCTTCCGGACACAATGGTGGTGTCCGTTTTTGCCCAAGGTGAGCCAAATTTCGGCTCCCCCCCAAATCCACAAAAAAAACTTTTGAAACCCTTGAAAACCTTCTGCTTCTGGCACGCTTCAACGAAACTCGAACAGCGAACAACAGGAGAGCTCTGATACCATGTTAGATTTGACAAACGCAAATCATCCCAAGAACACCTGCATGCAAGATTGTCACAAAGAAGAAGCAAAAAGACAGAAAGCTATGGCGGCCAAAAGGCCAGAGACTGCAAAACCATGTTGCAAGAAAATAATCTTCTATTAACAATGATGAAAATAATACAATCTCATTATTGAAATGAAAGAAGTGAATCCTTATAAAAGGAAACACGAAACCCTAAAGGCTAAAACCCTAAAGAATTATAAAGCGCCTAAGTGAAACTTAAGCCTAGAGTATGATAAACTAATAATTAAATGATTTAATTATTAGCTAACATAAGACTACTCTAACATAGACTACTTAAGTGCAAGATGGATATTCACAGTAATAGGTTTGGAACCTTTGAGGAGAACTTCAACTCTACAAAGACCATCCTTGAAGAGAAACATTCAACAAAAAGAGTTGAGAGTACAATCAAGAAAATTATAAAAGATACAGGGATGACCGAACATGAGTTCTTGGTAGCCAAACAAATAGCAATAGCAGTTAGAGAAATTGGACAAAAAGAATTTTTGTTTGTGCCACCTTTATCATCAATTGCAGTACAGCAAGGTGAAACACCAATTAAGGTGAAAGTGGAAGAAATAGAAAAGGATCAAGAAACAAGAAAATCCACTAGATCAACCTCCTCCACACCTAGCAAAAGAATAAAAGAGATTGCTACTAGATTGGGTAAGAGGCAGAAGACATTGGTGCCACCAGTTCAAAGGAAAATTGCAGAAATCAAAGATGATGAAAGCACTCCTGTTAAGAAGAAAACTTAGAAACCTAGAATTGAAAAGGTTAATGAACAGCTTATTCAAGATGGAGACTTTACAAAGATGAACAAATATTATGATTTCTATGATTATGCAGAAAGACTGAATCTAGAAAATGCAGTGGTGAAGTATATGATTTTATCTAATAAGAAATTTGATACAATTCAGGGTAAGATACCTGATGACTTGTACAAGAAACTTGTAAATAGAAAGAAAAGAGCATCAGAGGAAGATATAACTATTAGAGAAAATCTTGTAAGAAAACTTTATGTTGTGAGAGATGAAGAACACTTCAAATAGATCATGAAAGGTCTAAACACCCATCTGAGAACCAAGAAGAGAACTATTCAGATTATCAAAGGTGGATATGAAGAAATTAATATAGAAACAGAGCAAGAAATCATTAAGGTTATGTCAGAGAATGTTGGAGAGCCATCAGTTGTAGTAGAATCTATAGATCAAGCAGAAGAAGCAGAACAAGAGGACATTCCCTCTCCACTAGCCATAAATATTGAGGACAAAGCCATGAATATTGAAGGAACAAAGATCACCTTGGATAGTGATGATAACTTATTCAATAATCTTGAAAACATTGTTGAAAATTTGGCTTTTGAAGAGCATGATAGTACCAAAGAAGAAGAGAAGACAAAAACCAAAATTGTAGAACCTAAAGTGACAGAGAAACAAGTACCCATTCCCACTCCAGAAGAAATCAGTCTTACACCTGAGACTGGCAAGAAAACTCAAATTGGTTCTATGATTGAGAATTTGGGAAAGGAAGTAGATGATGATGATCAAATGGAATTGATCACATCTTTGAACAAGATCAATGAAAAGAATAAGAAAGTAAAGATTCTTGAAGGATGCTTAAAGGAGCTTATTGAGAAATTACAAGGCATTATATCTACACAAATTGCAGAAGATGACCCTCTAGTAAGAGCAAAGAAAGTGATGAATACTTCTGATGATGAGTTTAGAAATTTATTTGATACAGCTAAGATGAAAGCTCAAGCAACTTATGAGGCCAAAATGCTTTTGGACATTAGTTAGAATATCAGGAATGCTATCAATAACCTTGATATCTACATAAAGGACTTGAGAAAGAATTTAGAAAGAGGAAAATCTTTGTACATCCAGTGTACAAAATCAAAGAACTTGGTAGCAGAGGAAGTTTAGAAGATGAAGATGAAGGAAGCAAAAATTCAGAATGAGACAAACCTTCTTTCAAGCCCCAATGTGAAGGTATTTGATATTGAGAAGAAAATCCACAAGATTTATGATGAAATAAGATTTTTGCAAGATGACAAGGACAGGAAGCTGAAGAGATTCACTCTTTTAAGAGAGCACATTTCTATAAACTTGAGCATTGTTGAAGGGCAACTAGAAGAATTTCTTTTAGCCAAGACATCTTTTCAGAAGTTTAGTTATGAGAATCTCCAAGCATGTGAGATTGCATCTTATGGATTGTGTGCACTACTCAGTGTGGTAGATTCAATTAAGAAATCATGGGAGAAAGAGTTAGAGGCCATGAAGATTAATTTTGCAGATTGTGTTGCAAGCCTACCGGATTTGCAATATTGAATCAAGGTATAACTTTTTGTGAACACAATTTTGTAACCATCCTTACCTTTTTTCTTGTCATTGTTGTCAAAGGGGGAGAGATAGATAGAATAAAATTGATAAGGATACATACTCTTAGGGGGAGTATAGTATATAGAGAGGATTCATAAAGTCATAAGGACAGGATATACATATTTTGTATTATGGCCACAATTTTGAAATTTTGGAGTCTAAGACTTAGCCAATTTTCTCATATGTGGCCACCAATGACAAAGGGGGAGATTGTTGGAAATTTGGCTGAGTTGCTTACATAGATGTTGTCATTATGGAAACATATGATCTACATGAAGATCACATAGGTCAA
Source organism: Chamaecyparis obtusa (assembly GCA_027943335.1). Classification (NCBI taxonomy): domain Eukaryota; kingdom Viridiplantae; phylum Streptophyta; class Pinopsida; order Cupressales; family Cupressaceae; genus Chamaecyparis; species Chamaecyparis obtusa. The sequence continues at coordinate 987,933 of BSBK01002368.1, forward strand.
AGAGCTAGTATGTCAGAGTGCAATGCAAAATTGTCTAAGTATGAGACAGTATGTTTTTGCCAGTGAACCAGAAGATAGTTTTGATTGGTGATGTTGATTGGAGTAAGTTGAGTGCTTTTTCACTTGAACATAGACACTATGGTGAATATTGAAGACTCACCTCAAAGCACAATCCATTACGGCATGTATGGAAGAAGTTATGACAGTTTTACTAAAGACAGTGTTAAGCTAACAGGACAAAATATGAAGATAGAATTGATGAAGAGTTAAGGGATTATTTTGTTTATCAAAATAATGACCTAAAAATATAAATGGATTACATCCTAGATGTTAACCCTTGGATAAAGATATTTTGTAATATGATAGCTGACTAAAAGTTATTAATCTTAATAACTTGTATAAAGATATGTAAAGTTGTAATTGTAAAAAGAAGTAACGAATGTATGTAATAGTGATAGTGAAAGAGTAGTGAAGAGATATTGATGCAAGTAGTATAAGGTTATGTACCTTGACCTACCTTTTGTAATCAGTGAATATTGTATATTACTTGTTTGGGCAGTGGGCTCATCTGGTAATCATATTTTGTACTACCAACTCCTAACAGGGTTGAGGCTTCTAACCAGGCCTATAGTCCCTTAATCAGGACTAAGACACTATATGCATGTAATAGACTCCTAACAGGGTCAACATCCTTAACAAGATACTTTTTATTAGTGGATCTTTGTGGGCACCATGCCCACCAGGGTTTTCCCTTGGCCAGGGTTTCCTCAAGAACAAATAATGTGTTATGAGTTCTTTTGTTTTGTTGCTATGCATATTGTTTAGCTTTCTATGTTATGCATGCATTAAGATAATCTATTATATCCATAATTGGGCAAAAGTAAAAGTTTTTAGACTATTGATTCACCCCCCCCCCCTCTCAGTATTCCCTATTTCTAACAAGATCATTGTGATCTTTGTTGGCACAAGAAGATGAACATTGAAAAGAAAATTCCATCTATTACATTAGCAGGACCTTGGTTAAGTATGAACTTCACTACACATTTATAGAAAGAGCATGTCTAGTAGTTTTTTTTTCTTCCCAAAAACTAAGACATTATCTACTAACACACAAAAGCAATTTAGTGGCTAAGATAGATCCATTGAAATATATTCTTAGTAAATTGGCTCTCACAGGAAGGTTGGAAAAGTGGGTCATGGCACTAAGTGAATTTAACATTGAATATGTAGATTGAAGAGTAATAAAAGGACAAGTTATAGTAGATCACTATTATAAGAACCTATATAAAGTGAGGAGCCTATACATGTTAAATACTTGGATGCGGATATTCTCATACTTGAACCTCCAACATGGAAGCTATACTTTGATGGGTCATATACTCAACATGGCTTGGGGGTAGGAATTTTGTTCATTACACCTCAAGGCTTCACAATACCAAAGTAATACAAGCTATTATTCCCATGCACCAATAATATAGTAGAATATGAAGCTCTTGTGATTGGAATCAAGATGGCCTTAGTATGGAGAATTACAAAATTGCATCTATGGTGATTCTAAATTGATAATTATTCAAGTTAATGATGAGTATAAAACTAAAGGTGTGAAATTGATGCCTTTAAAAAGGAAGGTGGATGATCTTAAGAAATATTTTGTGAGGATCACTTTTGAACAAATTCCAAGAAGTGAAAACAAAGCAGCAGATTCCATAGAAACATTAGCTTCATTACTGCAAGTACCCAATCAGAATGAAAAATATGAATTCTTAGTGGAATAATTGGTAGAACCTGCATATGACCAACCCGATACTCAAATAATATGCCTACTCATTGGTCTTGACTCCCCAAGGTATGGTCAAAGACAATAGCCTACCCTTGAAGAAAACCCATAATGAAAAAAGGAAATTTATACACCAAACTTCATGTTATGTCCTTATATCAAACACATTGTAACATAAAGGTCTTGATATAACATTTCGTATATGTCTAGAGGGGGAGGAATCTAGGACCTCTTTACAAGATATTCAAGAAGGTATTTGTGGATCACACTCTACCGGGTTTACCTTAGCCAAGAAAATTATTAGAATGGGATAATATTGGCCAACAATGGAGAAAGATGCATGCCAGTTTGTGAAGATTTGTCAAAAGTTCCAATTCCATGGGAACTTGACACATGTACATGCACAAGAGTTACATCCTTTTACTACACCTTTTACTTTCTATCAATGGGGTTTTTATTTGATTGGGATCATATATCCTCCTTCAAATGGTCATAAATATATTATAATTGCAACATAGTACTATACAAAATGGGTTGAAGTTTTGCCCTCATCAATTACAATAGTAAAATATATTTCCATGTTCATATTGAATTAAATCATTTGTAGATATGGTATTCCTCACATCATGATAACAAACAATGGAAAGTAATTTAAAAATAAGGATGTGAAAGATTAATGTGAAAAGTTCCACATGATCCAATATTTCTCTTCCATTTCATTCCACAAGGAAATGGACAAGCTGAAGCTTAAAAAATATATCCTTAAGGTTCTCAAAAAAATAGTTGATGACTCAGGTAGGGATTGGCATCTTCTATTGAATCTAACATTATGGGTCTACAAAACTAGCATTAGAACACCTACCAAAGCTACACCATTTTCACTAGTGTATGGAACCAAATAAGTTTTACCTCTAGAAGTTGAGATTCCATCACTTAGAGTTTCTCTACATGTATTATTAAATAATTAAGAATACATAGTGTTTAGGTTACAAGATTTAGAACTCCTTGAAGAATATCAAAACCAAGCCTATGATCACTTACCAGTCTACCAAAAGAGAATGTCAAGAAATTATAATAAGAAAATCAAACCTAGAGAACTTCAAGTGGGAGACTTAGTCCTAAGGGAAAATCAAAGAAATCAACAAGATAGAGAAAAGAAAGGAAAATCTGAATAAAATTGGTTGGGACCCTATGTGATCACATCATCCTATGGAACAAAAGCATACAAGTTAGCCACATGTGAGGGGAAGAATTTGAAGAACCCATAAATAACATTCATCTTAAGAGTTTCTACACATGAGAAATTAAAAGAGTATAAGTTGAAAGAATATAAGTTTAAAGAGTATAAGATGAAAAATTATCAGTTTGTATAGCAAAATGTGTGCTTGAAAAAATCAAAAAACATCAAAAAAGTTAAATCAAAAAACATAAAAAATGGAAAGAATAAAAAATATTGAAATATGGATAATTAAGAAGGAAAAAAAAAAGTCATTAAGAAATCCTAAAAATTAGAAAAAGTCCTAAAAAAATTGTTTGCTTGGTGAAAACCTAGCAAATAGGTGTTTTGATAACAAACAAAAAATTGAAAAATACAAAAAAATGAAAATGAAAAAAGAACTCAAAAAAAAAAAAAGTTCCTTGGTGAAAACATAGAAAATAGGCACTTTGGTAGCAAAAAAAGAAAATAAAAAGAGAAAAATGCAATAAATGCAAGTGGTGAAAACCTTGTAAACATGCGCTACTTGCCCTAAGTTAAGTCCTTTATCTATCACGACTAGTTGCATTTCCATTTTCATTTTTCACCATCCTTGTATATATCTATGTATATTGTCCAATTGTATTCTATCATTTGTCCATAGCCATAATAAACCCCCATAGTTGCAAAGTTGCATTTGTCGTACCAAAGATTTCATCGTGGTTTGGAAATTTGTCTTAAGTTCATCATAGTTGTGAAGTCAAATTGGGGTCACAAATCCAAATTCAACGAGCTTACAGAAAATAGACACAAGTTGACACAAATCATTAATCAAATCAAAGATCATAACATTCAAACTTTTCAATCGATCTATATCAAAAAAAACTTTAAAACTTCAAACATCCAAAAAAATTGACCAAGAACATTTGACACATTCAGTTGACAACATCAAAACTTGACCAACATAAACAAGATTAAGAATGCATAAATAATAAAAATGGATGAAGTTTTCTAAAATATGGATGTGAAAACAAAAGAAAAGCTAGTTCAATACTATTACTTGATTTTTGAATCACTTTTTCTTAACAAATCAATGATGTATTTTGACTAGATGAAAAATCATTGAGGCATGATATTTTCTTGATTTCTGTTTGTGAGGTTGATTCATAGAAGTATGTAAGTTAGTCTAATGACATGATTATCAAAGAATCATTGAGGACATTTTCATATGAAAGGAATCAATTCTTTGTTTGTTTACACAAAAGGATACCTTGGCCATTTAGATTCTTTATATCTTAATGCCAAAATCCACTTGCAATATTGAATCTAACAAAAGCAGTATTCATACTCCCATGGTTGAAAATCAAACCAGTGAGAGTTGCACCAATTTCATTATTGAAATCCGAGGAAAGAGGTATTTAGATCGTCATTGTTGAAAATTAAACCAACGAGGGTTGTACCAATTTCATGATCCACCAAAAGGATCAATGATGAAAATAGAAAAAAATAACAATCCAGTGATAAGCAACAATTTAGTTGCATTTTTCATTCATTTTATATTAATCTTACATTATAGTTATTATGGGATTTCTCAAAGAGGGGTGAAAATTTAATCAAAGTAACATCATCAAAAAATTTCTTGAGATGGAGTATATTGTACTAATAGAAACAAGGCATTTTCATTTAGGACTTCACATTTCATTTAGTGTGCATGGGTTCCATTAAGTTCATTAAAGTATTATCATTAATCATCAAGTTGCATAAATAATTATCATTAGTCATTATTAAGTCAAGTCATTTAGATTCATTAAGTGCATTTAACTTAAGTCCATTATGCATATCATTTAGGTGCATCTCATTATCATTATCCTTTTGCATTTAAAAATCATAAATTATTTAATTACATTAGGTGAGTCTTCATTAATGTCGAGTAAAAATCATTAATCATTAAATTGCATTAGGTGCATTAGTTTTGCATTTAGGAAGTGCCACTAATTATTAAGTACATAATATCATTAATCATTAAAATCATTAATCATGCATATTTTCAAAGCTCATTTAGAAACACGTCATTAATCATCTAATTTGATGCAGGAGCATCTTGGGTTTATGGAAATCCTGGATCAACCAAAAATATGTTCGTGTTTTTTTGGATACTCGATAGCTTGTTCGGTTTGCTCAGTAACTACTTTTGAGTTCTCAGTGAAGTGTTCCTATCGGTCACTAGCAAGCTTGGTTATTGCTTTGTTGTCTTTTACCGAGTTGGTTCAGTGTGTTCAATGTTGCTCGGTTCATGAGCTCACCAACTGGTGGAATTTAATTGTTTGATGTTGGCCGACATGTGTAGTTAATTTTGGTAACTTATTAATGTTGGGATCACTCATTGGAAAATGTGTGCACCTAAATTTGGGTCATTTCTTTCTCCACTATTGGATCTAATGGATCTTTAGAGCTGACTTGTTCAGTGACCTCTTGTATAAATAAGTAGACTTATTCTAGGGTTACCGGGAAGGCCTTATAGCCCTACATGTATGATTTTTGATGAATAAATAAATATATTTGCATTCCTTCTCTCCTTCTCTATGTTGTTGCTTCTGAGTTTTTCATCAAAAAGTAGGATATGTATTTAGGAGTTCCCTAGGCCTCCGTACATATCCTTCCTTGCATCAGGTGGTATCAGAGTGAGGTTAGATCTGGAGGTTCCTTCTTGTAAGCCCTAGTTGGTGATATTTCTATGGGGTGGTAGATTGCAATCTAACAGAGGGTTTGAAGATGGTTCGAGAGAGGTGAGATGCAGATCCAGGCTTAGCTAATACACTAAGGCAAATTATTGCTAGAATAGAAGCTGTTGAGAAATCCCAATGCCAAGGAAGACATCTTGATGATGTTAATGATGATGAAACAAAAGAAATGCAGGAAGAATATGCACCTACACCTATAATGGATCAAGGAGAAGAAAGATTCCTGAAGGCATTGTAATGCCTCACCAGGGAACCTAGGAGAACTTAACCTAAACAAGCAACTAAGTTTGTAGAATAATTTTTTTTTAAAGTGTTAACAAACAATAACAATAATGTTTTCACAATACGGAAGCAATACAATATAATATGCAACTCACATAGATTACAACACTCAAGGGTTCCTTGATGTGGATTACGTAAGAATTAATTAATTAATTTAGATTAGATATAATTATAAATCCCATGAATACAAATGAATGATAAAAGCAACATCACATAAAAGATAACATAGATACAACTGGTACCATAAGGTATCCATAATAATCTACATCCACTGCACATGTCATAGGGTATGTAATACAATAATCCAAAATAAAGTACAACATGATATCTCCTAAATAATCAGTACAATGATACAAGACCACATAGAAAATAAGATAGGAACACATCTCCACCAAAGAAGAACAAGAAGGAACAACTGCTACAGGGATCATCCAGCACCAGAACATGAACGTTAGAATCTCAAATGGTAAAATAATCACTACCTCCTGACCTCGTGGAACCTAAATGGTCCACTCCCATTGTGCTGAGGAGATAACAATAGATCCCACTCAGATAACAAACATCAACAAAAAAAATCTAAGGAAGAGATCCTGAAATCTCTCTAACTCCAGGTGTACAAAAGATAACAAGGTGAGACTCACTAATCTAGAGGCAACCAACACATGTAGGATAACTAAACTGTGTATAGGAAGGTGTCATCATGTATGTCTAACCCTTAAGTTTCATCCTGGTAGTCTCTCTAAGACCCTAACATTCAAGTGACCATACATGGTATCAATGACCTCTCATACAAACAAAGCCATTAACCATGCCAGACACACACCTCTCAAGGGGACAAGCATCATCTCATCCTCCATCTTAGTATATACTAGCACTCAAGCATGGGTGAGGAACCACATCTTATTAAGTTCATTTTAATACCCCCTAATGATATATTAAGTTTTCACTTGATTAAGATTACTTATAATAAGTGATCCTGGCAGCCACTTCCGAGCCCCAATGCTTATTGTAAGCCACCCCCTATTCTACATCTAGGTAACCTACTCGAGGCTCAAAGATGCCACATAGCATCACAAGATAATAATATTATCCCTCGAGATTGTTCCACATAACAATAGGAACATGCAACAGGTCTCTAACCATAACACGAGACACTCTCCAAGTATCCACAATAAAAACACTCCTGATCCCATGGATAGGACATAAAAAGTCAACACCATATTCCCCTATATAGAATATGAAGCAAAACTCAATTATACAAAAACATCACAGAAGAGGATCATAGAACATCTTCACATAGGGTTGGGTCAAATCAATTGAATACAACAGAGTATACAAGGCAAACAACCATGATAAACAAAACATCCAATTACAGCCTCTGGGTTTCATTCCCACTGGTTGACAATTCTAGCCCCTTAAATCCACCACATAGGGTAAAAATAGTCTAAACATGATTTAATTAAAATAGACTAATTTGTAATCCAACACAAAATTTATCCATGTAATAATTACTAACAAGACTATAATCGTATTAATGGAAACTAAATTCTAACCCTAAATCAATTTATTACTTTAAGCAAGATCAATCGATTTAGGCATTAAAATTTCAAATCAATTATAATTTCATAGTCTCAAATACAGGAATTCAAAAGCATGTCAATAATATCAAAAACATTTAGCCAATTGATTTAAATAAATATTAAATAATTAAAACATAAAATGCCCAATTAGGGTATTCATTTGAGAAAAAACTTTCGATTAAATAATATTAAATAATATTATTATTTAACTGTTGTTTAAAATAGATAGTAAAAATAAATGCATAATATATATATATATATATATATATATATATATATATATATATATATATATATATATATATATATATATATATATATATATATATATATATATATATATATATATATATATATATATATATATATATATATATATAATCCTCATATTTAAATTACCATAAATAAATCAACTCAACACATAATTTACAAATAATAATAAATTGAATTTAAAAATCATTTAATATACATTCTTTTTTGCAAATAGTAAAAAAACAAAAAAAAAAACAAAAAGTAAACATTTTAAATAACATTTGTTTTATATTGGGGGAAACCTACCGTTAGGAAGGTACTGATGTGCGTCAATACCTTGCATGGTACTGGCGCACGACAACCCCCATGGGTGACTGACGTGCGACAGTACCCTCAAGTACTGCCACATGACAACTCCCATGGGGAGACTGTCGTGTGACAATACCCTCAGGTATTGTTGCACGACGACCAACCTCATGGGGGGTGAACTGATGTGCGTTAGTACCTGCGGGTACTACCACACAGAAGCCCTCCCTCCTAGGGTGTCATGAGCAGTTGAGGGGATTAATGCCCCTCCAACCTTTTTATTAAATTTTTTTTATAAAATAATTTTTTTTCATTTAAATTTTATTTAATAATAATTTTCTTTTTTAAAAAAAGAACAAAAACAACACCTAAAATCTACCTTTATCTTTTACATTAAATTCTTAAATTAAAGTCTTGCAAATACATATTGAAACAAAACTTCTTTTTATAGAATTAACTATATAATAAATGGAAAAATTAGATCAATAACCAAGCATTCCCAAGGTATATATTAGGGCTACATATCAAGCCTTCACGTATTTTCCAAACCTAGGATTTTCTAAATGGACTAATTTCCATAGAAAACCTAATTATTAATAATTTAACCAGAATTTCACAAACTTCAAACCTTAATAAAATCTATTCCAGAATTTGAAAGCAATGAATATACGCAACAATGATTCTTATGCATTCAATTTTAGTATACAGAGAGAGAGAGAGAGAGAGAGAGATTCATAGAATAGAATTTCAGACATGATACACAATAGGCACAAAGAAAATAGTCTTTTTGAAATTCACAAAACAACATATTCATAAAGAAAAACAAACCCTACCTCAAACACCGAAGAATATTATTTGAATGAAGACCAGATCTGAAGACAAAATCCCAAAACTTTGAAGCTTTCCAAAATCGAATTCTCCACCAAAATTCTTCAACCTGCCTACCAAAATTCCTCAACCTCCCTTCTCAAAATTATGGCCAAATCTCCAACATGTAGGAATTCCCATTCCACATGCCAAGGTTTGGAACTCAACTTCCCCAAAAAGGCTTTGCATGAATAAGGCTTTGATTTGCAGTTCAATTTTAGTTGAACTCAAGTCTCTGCTCCACTTTCCTTTTGTTGAAAACAGTTAACCACAATTTAACTAATACATTAAATTTAATTTAAATAATTTTGATTGTGCAACTTTAATGCATTCAATAATTTAAAAATAAAACATTTAGTCTAAAATGATTTCCACATGCTAAGTTAATTCTCAAATTAATATATACATTTCAATTGAACAAAGGTTAAATTAAATAATTCCAAGGTGAAAGTATTTAATTAATTCTCATTAATTAAATACTTCTACCACATAATAAACTAAAATAAATAATTGCATTTAATTAATTTTATATTAATTAAATAATCTCTCATAGCTAAAAATAGCAAAGATTTAATTTATTAAAATTACACTATTTAATCAAATTAAATAATCTAAATATAGAAAACACGCCAACCACCAAAAATCAAAAGAACCAAAAAGACCTAAGGACCTACATTCATACTCAAGAACAAGGATATACACTCACATCAACTGGATGAGTTTAGAAAGGGTAGGAATAACATAATCTTCTCCGCTATTTTAGGACAATAATATGGCTTAGGTTAGGATTTGGACCTGTGTTATTTCCCCTCTCTTACCATTTGAGATATTGCGATAGGACATGCTCATCTTAACAATTCAAGGAAGTCAATGACCGGTACCTACAAACTTGCATGTACATACATATATAAATATATAACAGACAATGGCGAGGATCAGCTGATCATGTGGATCTCGCAAGAAAGTAACTACGACTTTGTCCCTCAACCACACCAAGCACATCAAATAGAAATACAAAACATGCACACCAACCATACACATGCAAGTATGGGGTTAGTAAAACCATAAGCATCAATGATTTCCTAACATATAAATCATCATCCTAAAATAACCATAATGTATAGAAAATCAGACTATGGGAGGGGTACTACAGGCATTGACTAGTTTGAAGGCTACACCACAGTTTAACCCTCCTGAGTATAGTGGGAAACTAAATTTGGATGAGTTAATGGATTGGATCACTGAGATGGAGAAATAATTTGAATATGAGAACATATCAGAGGAGAAAAAACTGAAAATTGCAAGAAAAAAATTGAAAGGTCATGCATCCTTGTGGTGGGATCATCTATAGTTAGGCTGAAATAAGAAAGGTACAGACAAAATTAGGGTATGGAATAAGATGGTAAATAATTTGAAAGGCAATTTTCTACCTTGTGATTATTAGATTAACCTAGTGAGGAGAATGCAAATTTTGAGGCAGAAAGATAGCTCGGTAAAATATTACACTAAGGAATTTAATAGGCTAGATATCATATTTGGACATATTGAAGATGATGTGGAAAGAATTACAAGATATTTGAATGGTTTAAGGACTTCTATTCAAGAAGAAATAAATTTGGTGAAAATGGAGAGTATTGAGGAGGCTTATCAGTTTTCCCTAAAAGATGAGGAGAAATTGAACAAAAGGAATGAACAAAGACAAAGAGGATGAGATGGTAGATTTCCTAGAGGAAGAGGTAGATCCTATGGAGAAAATAATAGATTTGATCAAGACAAGACAAACCATGACAAAGACAAGACCGAGTAGAAAGGTGAAAGATTATTCTAAGGAAGAAGTAACTACTCCCAAGGTGGCTATGGAAAAGGAGGATTCTAAGGAACTTGTTACAATTATGGTGAAGGACATAGATCATTTGAGTGTACACATACAAGTAAGCAGGTCAGTAGTAGTATAAATTCTTTGGTACATAAAGGTTCACTGAATGAGCCAGAGAAGGAAGGAAACCTGATGGTTAAAAGAGCATTATGGAGTGAAAAGACTAAGGAAGATCTGGTAAGGAAAAGTTTGTTCAAGACCAGATGCAAAATTGTAGACAAAGTTTGGAAAGTAATTATTGACACTGGAATCTTGGAGAATATGGCATCAGAAGAAATGGTTACAAAGTTGCAATTGGAAAGGTTGAAGCACGCAAACCTATCAGATTTCATGGATCAAGGATGAGCATACACTTATGGTAAGTGAACGATGTTTTGTGAATCTGAATATTGGAAAGTATTATGATAAGGTTTTGTGTGATAATATGGATTATTTTCATATTTCATTGGGTATACCTTGGTAATATGATAGGCATTCTATATATGATGGGAGAATGCATAAATATCCTATTTGGGCTAATGGAAAGAGACAAATATTGTTACCTGTGATTGAAGAATTTGTTGATGAGATGTGTACATCTGTAAAAGTTTGTTTGATGGAAGGTAGATAGTTTGTTAAGAATTCAAAGAAAAATGATGTTTTTTATGCTTTGATTCCTAACAAACTGAGTGAGAAAATAGAAGATAAAGTTTTGGTAGAGGTTGATAAGTTCCTCAACGAGTACAAAGAGATCATTTCAGATAATGTACCTGATGGTTTTTTCATCGATGATAAGTATAAGTCATTATATGGATCTAGTTCTTGGAGCTAGTTTTCTGAATAAAACACCACACTGACTGACACCAATTGAAAATGAGGAACTCGACCGATAAATTCAAGATTTGTTGCACAAAGGTTTGATTAGAGAAAGTTTGAGTCTATGTGTAGTACCAACTATTTTGGCACCTAAGAAGAATGAGGAATGGCGAATGTGTATTGATTCTAGAGAAATCAACAAGATAATGGTTAAATATTGGTTCCCTATAACAAGAATGGATGACATAATAGATTGTTTGAGTGGAGCAAAATATTTTACAAAAATTGATTTCAAGAGTGGATATCATCAGATCATAATTAGAGAAGGTGATGAATGGAACAATTCTTTCAAGACAAAATAATGTTTGTATGAGTGGTTGGTTATGCCCTTTGGTTTAACTAATGCACTGAGTACTTTTATGAGGTTAATGAATGAGATTCTTAAGAAATTCTTGGGTAAATTTTTGATTGTATACTTGGATGACATTCTGATATTCAGTAAATCCAGAGAAGATCATCTATTGCACATTAGACATGTATTACAGAGTTTGAAAGAGGAAAAGTTTTTGATTAATTTGAAAAAGTGTTCCTTCATGAAAGAAATGATTATGTATTTGGGATTTTTTTATTTTAGTTGATAGTTTGAAGATGGACCCTAGGAAGGTTGAAGCTATTCTTAATTGGCCTATGCCTGAGAATGTTGGTGAGGTAAGATCATTTCATGGTTTAGCAAGTTTTTACTAAAAGTTCATCAGAAATTTTAGTTTAATTTGCAATGCTATGACCAAAACAATGAGAGGAGATAAAAGAGAATTCAAGTGGACACATGGAGATGATAAGAGTTTTGAGACTTTGAAATAGAAATTTGTTGAGTTTCCTATGTTAGTTTTATCTAATTTCAATAAAGTATTCCAAGTTGAATGTGATGCAAGTGGAAGTGCAATAGGAGTTGTGTTGAGTCAAGAAGGTAAACCTATTGCTTTCTTTAGTGAGAAATTGAATGATGCTAAAAGGAAATATTTTATGTATATGCTATTATTCAAGCCTTGAAAAATGGAGACATTATTTGATGCCAAAATAATTTGTATTGTATATTGATCATAAGGCTTTACAGTACTTGGATAGTCAGAATAAGTTGAATTAGAGACATATGAAATGGGTTGAATATTTGCAGAATTTTACATTTGTGATAAAACATAAGAGTGGAGTGTCTAACTGAGTTGTCGATGCATTGAGTAGAAGAAGATCTTTGGTTACTAAAATGAGAATTGAGGTTCTTTGTTTTGATGACATGAAGAATTTGTATGAAACTGACCCTAAGTTTTTTTTAGCAGTGGAGAATATGCAGAGCACCTATACTAGATCAACTGAGTAAGTTTGAAGACTATTTCATTCAAGAAGGTATGTTGTTCAAAGGAACTCAGTTATGTATACCGAGAGGATCAATGAGAACTAATTTGATAAAGGAAAAACATAGTAGTGGTTTGGTTGGACATTTTGGCATTGATAAGACATTGAGTTTGTTAAAGGAAAGATATTTTTGGCCTCATTTGTATAAGGATGTTCAAAAAATTTTGAAGAGCTGTGGATTTTGTCAAGTTTCAAATGGAGTAAGTTGAAATATTGGATTGTGTACACCAATTTTTGTACCTGAGAAACCTTGGAGAGATATCAACATGGATTTTGTTCTTGGCTTATCAAGAAAAACAAGAGGTAATGATTCCATATTTATTGTTGTGGATAGATTTTCCAAGATGGCACATTTCATACCATGTAGAAAAACATTAGATGTAGTGCATATATTAGATCTTTTATTTAAGGAGATTGTCAGATTGCATGGATTACCAAGGAGTATCATCTCTGACTGAGACAGTAAGTTTGTTGGTTATTTTTGGAAGACTCTATGGAAGAAGTTGAACACCAAGTTAAATTATAGTTCTACATTTCATCCATAGACTAATGGACAAATAAAGGTTGTAAATAGAACTTTGGGTAACCTTTTGAGATGCATAGTTGAAGAAAAACCAAGTAATTGGGATTTAATGTTGGCACAAGAAGAGTTTACAAACAATAATTCAGTGAATATGAGTATTGGCAAGTCACCTTTAAGATTGTTAATGAAATGCAACCAAGAGGTATATCAGACATGAGAGATATTGATGGTGAAGAAAAGATGAGTGATGAAGGGGAAAAATTTGTTGAGTTTATGAAGTCATTTCATGAGAAAGTGAAACATAAGTTGGAGCATAGTATTTATAAATACAAGGATAATCCAGATAGGTCAAGAAGACATAATATTTTGGTGATGAAGTAATGGTTCATTTGAAGAAATGAAAATTTCCTGTTGGAACATATGGTAAGTTGAAGATGAAGAAATTTGGTCCCTGCAAGGTATTGAAGAAATTTGACAGTGGAAATGCTTATGAAATTGAGTTACTTGATGACATGGATATATCACCTATATTCAAAATTTCATATGTTTATGAGTATCATGAACATAATGAATAAGTAATAGTATCAAGTGATTATCCTAAGAAGTAGATAGAATTAGTTGAACATATTTTTGAACAAAGCATTGGCAGAAGCACAAAAGGAAAGGATTACACGGAGTATTTGGTAAAGTGGAAAAATATACTGATTGAAGATAGTATGTGGATTTCTCAATCTGAGTTGGATTCATCTTGGGATGTACCTGACACATGATTCAAAGAATCATTTCTTTCCAACCTCGAGTGTCCGATGTAGGACCATCTTGGGTTTATGGAAATATTGGATCAACCAAAAATATGTTGGATTTTATTTGGCTACTCAGTAGCTTGTTCGGTTTGCTCGGTAACTACTTTTGAGTTCTCAGTGAAGAGTTCATGTTGGTCACTGGTGAGCTTAGTTTCCACTTTGTTTTCTTTTACCAAGTTGGTTCGATAGTGTTCTTTACTAAGTTGGTTTGGTGTGTTCAGTGTTGCTTGGCTCTTGAGTTCACCGAACAGTGGAATTTAATTGTTTGATGTTTTTAGACATGTGAAATTATTTTTTGTCACATTATTAATTTTGTGATTGCTCATTGGGAAACATGTGGACCTAAATATAGGTAGTTGCTTTCTCCAATGCTATATCTAATGAATCTTTAGAGATGACCTATTCGGTGGCCTCTTGTATAAATAAGTAGAGTTGTTTTAGGGTTACGTAGGTAGTTAGTTTGAGAATATAGAATCTAAAGTTTAGATCCTCTCATGTATGAGGACTATTCTATAATTGAATTTCATTATATTGACCATAATTTGGAAGGCCTTATAGCCTGACATGTATGAGTTTTGATGAATGAATAAAGATATTTGCATTCCTTCTCTCCTCTGTGTTTTTGCTTCCAAGTTGTTAAGCAAGTAGGATATGTATTTGGGAGTGCCCTAGGCCTCTATACCTATCCTTCCTTGTGTCATAATTGTATTGAATTAGGTTTATTTTAGTTCATTATATATCTATATTATTTAAACATGTCACAAAAATATAATTGCATTTTAGGTTGCATCATTTAAACATATAAGTTTTAATATGATTTAGAACAATAGAGAGGGGGGGTGAATCAGTTGTTCTTAGGTCCTGATGTATAAGACAAACTTTAAAAAATTTTCCTTAAATCAGATCCAATAACCAAAACAAACTCGATCATCACTAATTCAATAATAGAAACATATAACAATGCAGTCCACTATCCAACTATAACTTAACTTATAAAACACAGAAATGTTCAAACCAAAACATTCACACAAGTATTAACACCAGGATTTATAGTGGAAACCCAATGTGGGAAAAACCACTTTGTAACATGCTACTATTATTTTCACTCTTCTGAAGTGAGCTTGGTTAAAAGCCAACCCTGTCAAAGGTTACAATACACACTGTTAGGTGTGACCCGGTTAAAGGATTTCAATCACCCTGTTAAAAGTGAGCCTTGTTATAGGAATTACATACACTCCATTAGAATGCAACCTTGTTCAAAGGATTTAACATATGACTGTTAGGTCAACCTCTATTAAAAGGATTTTGACTATTACAATGGTTAGAAAGTAGCAACAATATTGATCTGAAAAACATACAACTCACTTTGCAAATATTAGATCTGATTCCGTACACTAATGTTGGTTTATTGACTTTGAAACTTTTCCATCTCCATCTCTGATCTGCTTGGAACTTTTCTTCAAGCAACCACCACAATTCTCCTTCAGCCTTTTCTTCTTATACAGTCAATAAAACATTATTGATCTTCTAGTATTCTTTTCTTTTTCTCCCATGCACATGCATATCCAAATGCTCAGGTTCCCTTAATACTTTCCTCAATTAGGTTAACTCATATTATGCCACTCAATCTCATTCATAGATCTTAGGGTTAGGTCAGATTCATTAAATCTACCTGCTTCATCTTCTTTGGCTTCATTTCTAGAATCATCTCAAATCTCTTAAAGATTTATAATAAAATGTTTTATAGTGCATTTAATGCTTTCAAAAAATCAATAAATAAAGTCAACACATTTTACATAATCCAAGAATTCAACAATGTCAGCTCCAAAACTAAATTCTCTTCAAATATAAAAATGTTGATGCTCGATCAATATTGTGATCAACTACTCGGTCTTCATGTAGAAAGCTCGGTCATTACTAAAAATGTTTCCTCATCTTATACTGTCTTCCTTGGCAATTAACTATTGTTTGGTCAACACTAGAATTTTTCTCGGCATACACTGACTCGGTCGACACTAACATTGCTTGGCTTAAACATGATTTCTCCATTTTTGCTCAGTCAAGCCTACCAGTTTAGTCTTCAATCTTACTAGTATAAACAATACATTGTCTCATCATTGTACAACATAGTCAAGTACACTTTGTAGTATCAAGATAACTCAACCTTTCCCTAGGTGCTATTATTACCAACCTTGCCCCAATCCTTCACAACAATACAATAAATATAGTACTTTCCTAAGTAGCAACAGTCTTACCAATTAAGGTTTGACATAAATGACAATACAACAATTGTTTCAATTGTAGTTTCCAACAATCTCCCTCTTTGGCATTGATGGCAACACCATATGATATCACCTAAATAACACATAGATTACCAACCAATCCAAAAACTTATCTATTCATCAGAGAATTATTTATAATATCCTTAGCTTCATTCTGATTCAGAATCCTATAAGCCTCACTTCTGTGACCATCAAAAGTATTTAGATCTCCCTTTATCCTAATCCTTCATTTCAGTTCATCACCCTTACCTTTCAGTGTCATGTGTTATCATATCAGTTCATCTCCCGCTTTGACAAAAATGCCAAAGAAGCAACTAAAACATACATCCATCAGATGTAGATAATATTTGTGAAGCACAGTGTTTCTCCCTTTGTCATCTTGCTTATGACTGATTCCTTGTCTTTGCTCCTTTTCACAACTCTAGGCCAGCCCTTAAGTGTGACAATCTTCTGCATCAATTTTTCAAATATTCTATGGTAGCATATTTGATGCAGTACTCCTAGCTTGACTAGGCAGCCTCAGTTAGGGGAAGGACCCCTAATTGAGTTGTCAAATACTCATGAGCTTCTCTGGGTAAAGCTTTAGTGAATATGTCTACTAATTTTTCTTTTGTATTCACATATTCCATTCGGCCTTCTTTATCTTGTACTAATTCTCTCAAGTAGTGATACTTGATTGCTATGTGCTTGGTCTTAGTGTGCATCACTGGATTCTTAGAAATATTGATAGCACTTGTGTTGTCACAAAAAATAACAACAGGTTTAGTAATTTCTTCTTTCATTCCTATCAACAATTATTTTATCCATACCAAATTTGAACAGTTTACTGCAGCAACAACATACACAGCCTCAGTAGTAGATTGGGAAATGCAATTTTGTTTCTTTCTCATCCAGGAGACTAATCTCTATCCAAGAAAGAAAGCTCCGCCACTAGTACTCTTTTTGTCATCTAGATTTCCTTCCCAATCAACATCTGTGTAAACTCTGAGTTCAAATTTGTCATCCTTCTTGTAATATAGACCATAGTCAACAGTTCCTTTCAAGTATCTCATAATTCTTTTCACAGCCATCATGTGTGTTTCCTTAGGATTGGCAGAGAATCTTGCCACAATCCCAATGGCTAGTGCAATATCTGGTCTACTATGTACAACATACTACAATTTTACAATCATGGATCTATACAAAGTGTGATTCACTTCTACAACATCATCATTCTTAGATAACTTTTTTCTAGTAACCATAGGAGTACTCACTGGTTTAGCATCTTCCATCGCAAAAGTTTTCAGTATTTCATTAACATACTTAGACTATGTAATGAAAATTCATTTCTTCCTCTAATATACTTGTAAACCAACAAAGAATTTGATCTCACCAAACATGCTCATTTCAAATTCAGTTTGCATTTCATTTGAAAATCTTTTACACAATGCATCTTGTCCACCAAAAATAATGTCATCCACAAAAATTTTTGCTAATAGGATACCTTTACCTTCTTCATCTTTCATGTACAAATTGCTTGTGTCATTTGTTCTTGAAAATCCAATCTGTATCAAGTAGTTGTGCAACCTCTCATACCATGCTCTAGGAGCTTGTTTCAATCCATATAGTGCTTTGTTCAGTTTTCACACCATGTGTCTTCTATTTGGATCAATAAAACCTTCTGGCTATTCTATGTAAACTTCTTCTTCTAGTATACCATTTAAAAATGCAAACTTGACATCCATTTGATATACCTTGAAATCTTTATAAGCAGCATATGCAAGCAGAGTTCTTACTCCTTCCAATCTAGCTACAAGGGCAAATGTCTCCCCATAATATATTCCTTCTTCTTGTGTGTAGCCTTTGCATACCATCCTAGCTTTGTTCCTAGTTATTTCACCATTTTCATTCATCTTATTCCAAAACACCCACTTTGTTCCTATAACATTTTTGTTTTTAGGTCTCAGCACTAGAGTCCAAGTATCATTCTTCTCAATCTAGTCAATCTCTTCATTCATTACTTGTATCCAATCTTCATTCTCTAATGCCTCTCTAGTTGACTTGGGTTCAAATTCACATAGTAGGCATGTTGGATCCTTAGTCTTACTTCTGGTCTGAATTCCATTATTTTTGTCTCCAATTATCTATTCAAGCTTGTGATGTCTTCTTACATATTTTGCCAAAATAGGTTCAGCTCTTCTCTCGTCTATTTCATCAGGTTCCCCAACAATATTGTCAAATTCAACTTTTGAATGCCGATACTCGACAGTATTTTCTTGTAGCTCAGCATGTTCTTGTTCTCTTTTGGTACTATTTTCTTGATGCTCAGCAGCATCTGTCTATCACTCGGCATTGCTTACCTGAGACTCAGCATCAGGTGCAAGTCTGTTACTTGCCTCTTCTTCTTCCTCAATGTACACAAAAGATTTATAATCTTCTGGTTCTCTTTTGCTATCAGCTTCATTTCTTTCTGCATACTCATCAATTTTGGCATTCACACTTTCCACAATTTTCTTAGTGTTAGAGTTCAAACACTTATAAGCTTTACTTTTTGTGGAATATCCTAGGAATATGCCTTCATCACTCTTAGCATCAAACTTTCCATTCCTAGTGTCTTTTAATATATAACACTTACTTCCAAAGATTCTAAAGTATTTAACACTTGGTGCATTCCCATGCCATAATTCATAGGGTGTCAGATTTGTACCTTTCTTGATCTATACCTGGTTAAGAGTGTAGATAGCAATGCTTATAGCTTCTTTCCAGCATTTTTGTGCCACATTCTTTTCAATCAACAATGTCCTTGCACAATCCAAGATAGATCTATTTCTTCTTTTTGCTATACCATTCTATGGAGGTGTCCTAGGTGTAGACATCTATCTTTTAATTCCTCTATCATTGAAAAACAAATTGAATTCATTTGATGTAAATTGTCCACCTCAGTCAAATCTAAGACATTCCAGGTTCCTACCTGTCTCCTTCTCAACCTTAGCCAAATACCACTTAAAGAATTGAAAAGCTTCAGATTTTTCTTTTAGAAACATTACATGCATCATCCTAGTATGATCATCAACAAACAAGATAAAATATCTAGCACCATAGTAGCTTTGTACATCCATAGGTCCATAAAGGTCAGTATGAACCAAATCTAAAAAATTTTCAAAAGTAAAGGATTTGTTCTTAAAACATGACTTTGTCATTTTTCCTAACTAGCATTCCTTGCACATCACATTCTCAGGTTTCTTCAATCTAGGTAGACCTCTTACCTTTTTCTTCTTACTTATCTCTACCACATTGTCAAAGTTAACATGACATAGCCTTTTATGCCATAACCAAATATCATCAAGTTGTGCAATTAAGCATGTTTCTTCAGATAGGTCAAGATATAACAAATTACCTCTAGTCTAATCTCCACTTGCAATTATTTCTCCAGTAGCATCAAATATTTTAGCTTTCTTGTGATGAAATTCCACTCGGTAACCAGTTTTGTTGAGCTGAGCAACACTTAACAAATTATAATTAAGACCTTCAACCCAATATGCATTTTCACAAGATATCTTATCAGTCAGTTTAATCAAACCTTTTCCTCTAACAGGACATGGTGCATCATTACCAAATTTTACACTTTTACCTATGTAATGATGTAAGGTCTCAAACTTATTTTTGTCACCAATCATGTGATGTGAACAACCACTATCAATAATCCATTTATCATTCTTGTTCACATAGGATATCAATGCAGTTTTCTCATCCTCATCAGATTCATCTTTCATTGCAACATAGACTACCTCAATTTCAAAATCATCACTATCAGTTTCAGTTTCTCTTCAAATATAAAAATTCTCTTCAAATATAAAAATGTTGATGCTTGGTCAATACTGTGATCAACTACTCGGTCTTCATGTAGAAAGCTCAGTCATTACTAAAAATGTTTCCTCGGCTTATACTGTCTTCCTTGGCAATTAACTATTGTTCGGTCGACACTAGAATTTTGCTCGACATACACTGACTTGGTCGACACTAACATTGCTTGGCTTAAACATGACTTCTCCATTTTTTATCAGTCAAGCCTACCAGTTTAGTCTTCAACCTTACTAGTATAAACAATACATTGTCTCATCATTGTACAACATAGTCAAGTACACTTTATAGTATCAAGATAACTCAACCTTTCCCTAGGTGCTATTGTTACCAACCTTGCCCCAATCCTTCACAACAATACAATAACTATAGTACTTTCCTAAGTAGCAACAGTCTTACCAATTAAGGTTTGACATTAATGACAATACAACAATTATTTCAATTGCAATTTCCAACAATAAGTGCATTATCATCACATAAGTATAAACATTGCATCCACATATGTATAGGAAACATGTATAAACATATAAGTCAAATAATTACATCTAAGTATCTATATAAGCATATAAGTCATAAATGTATACAAAAATAAACAATCAAGCATATAGATAAAATCATCTAAAAACTACATCCATATATAGATCATAAAAAATAATGAAGTCCAATATATCATGACATCTAAAGAGAGATAGATCATAAAGAGATGAGGGAGTCTATCAAATGTCCATATATTAATGTATATCAAAGTGTATCGAAGTCCATTAAAGTACATAAATCATGATACATCATCAAATGTTTGATAAGATACATCAATAAATCAAAGGTACATCAAAGGTGGAATATATATATATATATATATATATATATATATATATATATATATATATATATATACATAATCAAATAGGGACATGCTAAATCTATTCCTACATCACCACCTACATCTGAAGGAGGATCCTAGCTAGTCAAGGAACCATTTGTCTAACTAGGAGGAGGCTCTATTTGACTATTCCTAGCACCATCTCTCTAACTAGGAGGAGGCCTTGTCTGAGTAGGAGCATGAGAACTATAACCTTTCTAAATCTGAGATACTAGTGAAACCTAACTTTGTATCACACACAAATCTTGAGCCAACTAAATTTTCATACCTGAGACACTATCCTAAAAAACTTGTATATACTGGGTAGTAGCTATTGGAGCTATAAGAGCAATAGGCACAATAGGATAAACCACCTATCTAGCAACACAGTGACACTTTCATCCCTAAACTAGCATAAGTGTATCCCCAGACATAGGAGGAGATGGCCTAGGAGGAAATTATCTACTTGGAACACCTCTCCCTTGCATCCTCACCCTACCTCCACCCCTGCCTCCATCTCCACCATCTCAACAACCTCCACTGCCACTTCTACCTCCACCCTGACCTATACTAACTATAGGCCCACCAACCACAAGTCCACCTCTATCACAAACTCTACCATCTATACCTACAGCTCTACCACCTCAAGATCTACCTCTTCCACCCTAGACCCTATATTTCCTTCATCAATAATGACCTCCTCCATCTCCATCATCATCTTCAACATCATCATTAGGATCTCGCTCATCAATATTAGGTTCTGGCTTAGAAGGATTGGTAAACCTAGGAAAAGGATATTGTACTAACCATTGTGCATTCTTAAGAGTTACACCTACATCAATAAAATCCTCTTTATAATCCCATACCAAAGGATACAAATGAAGGAACTCATCACATATAACTCTATAATTAACCAAAGGTCCCCATAAAGGTCTCTCAGTCTGAACTTGAGCATAGTGAGTGAAACCCTGTGGTATACCCTAGATGAAACCAAACTGTCTCAATACTCTCATAAAGCATAATCTCTCC
The DNA here is from genome assembly GCA_027943335.1 of Chamaecyparis obtusa. Lineage (NCBI taxonomy): Eukaryota > Viridiplantae > Streptophyta > Pinopsida > Cupressales > Cupressaceae > Chamaecyparis > Chamaecyparis obtusa. Next base: position 1,010,350 of record BSBK01002368.1, read on the forward strand.
AAAATAAGTGGTGTCCATCCAATCAATCAATGAGGCATGAACATAAATGGAATCTTAGTAGCATCCTTTTCCCAAGCATCACAACCAATATAAGGTCTCCAAAAAATTTGGTCCATATCATCTAACATGTGACACTAATAATCTAGCTTGGCTAGATGAGGCTGGACAATCACTCCATCATTTATGAAAATGTAAGTATAACCATGATCTCACACTCTATTAATAATATGCCTCATAATTGAGAAATGCTCCCAAGTCCAAATCTATTGTAAGGCTCTATCAACAAAAAGTATATCATTATACCTATAAATACCATGATTTAAATCATGATATAATTAGGCTAAGACACATGAACCCTAAGAAAATATGTGTGGTTTTATAATCATGTCCTATAAAATGCAACCCCAACCAACTACAAACCCATGAGCATGTTTATCTGGAAGAAAAAATCATCTGATGAAACCAGCCATTACCAAAGGAAGAGGAGTATAAGCTCTCATCTATCTCCAAGGGATACTCTCATCACCAATCGTATCATCTCCAAACATGTGTCTACATGTTGATCCATCATAAACCTAATAATTGTATATTAATGAACCCATCGTCAAAATCCACAGAATCTTGTAGACATCCTTGAGGGTGATAGTCATCTCACCCATGGGAAAATGGAAGGTATTTTGGTTTGAGTGCCATCACTTGGCCACAATAGTCAATAAACCCTTGTTCACTTGGAACTAGGGTATCTCAAGAAGAAACCCTAATTTTCATCGACCAATCACTCATCTATCATGCACAGATAAATCATCAATCATGTGAAATAGCCAAGGATAAAGGTCGCTAACTTGTAGTTTTTGAAAGAAAACCTATTTTTTTTAAAAGGGTAAATCAGTCAGTCAACATCATCTAATAGATCATATTGCATCAATCGAATAAAGCTATCCTATCATCTATTTTCTCACCTTGAGTGGATCAAATTTCCTAATTTATATCTTGAGGAAGGAAAATCAATCCATCACCATATCGACATATCAGGACTGACATCAATACAAAATCAATCAAATGATCTAATATGACATCAAACACACATGATTTTCATAACATAATCAGACAACATCATTACTCTATCCACTAAATCAAATGATAAGTCAAAAATCACAAAATTGGGTTTCAAAACTGTAAAAATCTAGCAAAAATGCATAGCTGCTATTTTAACCTATTATATGCACTAGAAAATATTATGTGCTACAACATTTTATTTCTGGCACTATTCTAAAATTGTTAGATGCTACAACACTTTCTAGGCACTAATTTGCATGGTATGTGCTACAACTTTACACACAGGTGCTACAAAAATCCTAAAAATGTAACTATGTGGTATAGACGCTAAGTCGATCTATCTTACACACTATAACAAAATTGGGTGTCCTGACCTAAGTGATATTTCAGAGTGGGTTAAATGCTAAATATTTATTTCAGATGTGCTACAACAATGATCATATGTATTAAAACTAAGGAAAAAAACAAAAATAAAAGGAAAACTACACTTACAATCATCAATCTAGCTATGAAATCCAAAAATTGACAAACTGGGAGGGAAATCGACACATACCAGAGGTCCATAGTCAATTGGGCATTGGAATCTCAGACCTCACTCGAACCTATGCTCTCAAATCAACACAACAATGACTACAGCTAAGGAGTGAAAAGGGCTCTAAGAGGGTAAAAAGTGAAAGTGAAAATGAGAAAAATGGCAAGGTAGAAAGTGAATTTAACCATTATATACCCAAAGTGACTTTTTTAAAGGGGGTATTTTTACCACATTTTTAAAATCAAAGTCTTTTTTCATCAAATTTATTTTAAAGCGAGGCATTTTTTTAATCAATTTTATCAAGAAATAAATCAAAAATGAAATTTCACTCAAAATTTTGAAAAATCATTAAAATTCTAAAATTCAACCAAATCTTTCAAAATCAATTTCAATTCATTTCTGGAGGGGTATTCGATCATCGGGGTACATAATTATCTCAATTGGGGCACTTTTTGAAATTAGGAACATTGGATGTGGCATCAAAATCAGTTTAAATTTTTCATTAGGGATTCATATTGAGATTACATCATTATCAAAGTAGTACGAAATCATTATCAACATCAGTTATTGGATCAACATCAAGCATCATGAGTCGAACATTAGACATTCTTTGAACCAACGTACTTCACACATTGATTCAAAGAGGGTCATTTGTATACACCTAAAAATGGTCAATGAAAGTCAAAGTGGTCAAATCAAGTCAAAATCATGGATTAATTATCAAAGTCATCTATAAATTAAATATAGACCATTTGGATGAATTGAATACAAAAATCAAACAACTATATAATTGATTTAATTAATTAATTATATAGTTCATTCAAAATTAAATCCAACCCCTCTAACTTGCATACATGGTTAAATTAATTAATTGTTTAAATAAATAAGTCCTAATTTTCCTCACCTACCACATCAAGACAAAAATCAATTCAACCAATGAGGAAAGAGAATTTGGAGCACATGGATTACTCATTAGGCTTTGCTATCTTGGCCCTTGAATTTAAATGGTTCAATCATGTCCCTTCATTTGAGATACCTCAACAAATACAACTCAACCTTGTCTCTAACCTTGAGTTAACTCAACTCAAATAAAACTCACTCCCCTACCCTTGAGAAATTCTATAAATAGGAGGCACTTTTAGTGTACTTGATATCTAGTTCATTTTGCATCATTACTATTGGTATTTAGCATAGTTTTTCATCCATTATCTTTGGAGGCAAAGATCATTTTAGCAAATTGTAGCATTATAAAGGAAAATTCACATTCATTTCAGCATTTAGAATAGATTTTTTAGCTTAATTTGCATATAATCTAGCATAATTTCACATCATCTAGCATAAATCATCATTCTCATTCTAAGAATTGTCACTTTAGGAGTTTTTTTGCAACTGAGAGCATGAATTTAGTCTTCTTAGTTAGAGAACCATACGATATTCTTGATCTTTTCAATTCAAAGTTGTTCAATAGTATAGATCTTTGCATTTTGAATTGATATTTTAATTAAATTGATCCTATGAAGGTATTCACATACACAATATGGTTCATCACCAAAAATAAATTTATGTATGACACCAAAAAATGTAATAATTTATGCTCCTAAAAATCACCATAAACAACAAATAGGATTTTCATGATACCTATGGTAGGTTGGTAAATATATCCATTAATGGAAAAATATATTTTATAGGATGAAGCAATGGTGAGAAATCATCATGAAAATCATAAATATCATAATCTCGTGAGCATAAGATAAAAGTATGATAAGCATAACATGAGAAAACTAGAAAAATATAAACTTGGTAGAAGGAAAGGATAAGAACCATGAATGATCTTGTAATGTTAGAAAAAAAATATGAATTAGTAATTCATAATGCCAAATATGACCATGTGAATCATAGGAAATGATGTTAATGAATTAGTGTAAGGAAGCCAGAAAAACATTAGTTGTAAGGAGATGTTGATGAATCTCCAAGCAGAATTGAAGGATATTAAGGAGAAGCAAGAATACCAATTATGGAAAGAGGATATTTCTTACCAGTCTCACATGCTACAACAAAATGTTGATGTCCTAAGAGAATAACAAGAATAGTTTCTTGCAATGCAAGTTTCTGCTATGAAGGAAAGGAACATGCAGTTGGTGGTTATGGGTAAGGCAGAACTAGATGACGGTGAGATTCTATTTTCTTACTAGGTCAGGAAGATGACTTTGAAGGAAGAGGGAGAAAAATAAAAAGAAGTAGAGGAGGAGCTATAGGAGGATATTGAGAAGGTTGTTCCCCAACAAATCTCTTTATAGATAGAAGACAAAAAATAATGAAGAGGAGGAAGACTCAATCCCCTTATTTAAGGAACTTCCTTTCTTTTTTGAAATGGAGGAGATCAAACAAAACGAGGACAAGACAATAAAGAGAATAATTCAACAAGAAGAGATTCTTGTTTTTCCAATATTTCATAAGGATTTCTATTTTACAAAGGCATCTCCTGGGATTAAAGGAATCATAGAAGAGATTAAGGATGAAGAGGACTTCCTGGATGATTTTGATACCATCTTCTCATCCATTGGCTTTGAATTGGTAACTTCAGAGTAAGAAGACCAAGAGTTGAGAAAAAAAGAGGAGATCTTTGTACCATTAAAGAATCCATCATAGTTAGCCTCTATGGGCCAGTAAGAGGTCAAGACACTAGAAAAATTGTCAAGGGGATGCCACATTAGGCATCTAAATCAAGTCTACAAATCACCACTAGTCATGCTCACCTTTGAGCATGAAGATGAGATTCATAAAGAGAAGGGGCATCTTACCCATGCACTACAAGAAGACAACATTCAAACATGGGTGATTTTCTTTATTCTCAATCTTTGGGGGGAAATCCATCATATCAAATGCCTATCAAGTGTCCTTTTCTAGCTAGTCATCTAGAATCATGTAAAATGTCAAAAGCTAGTTAGGAAGGGAAGCTGCTTCAGTAAGCCTATTAATGGCTTTGTTTAACATCATTTCAATGTAAATCTTTTTACATAGTATATTAGGGTTTTCTTGTTATCCAAGAAGTGTTATTTCCAATGGTGCATTTTCCTTAAGGGAATGCATGTTGTAGTTTCCATTTGTCCTCCAAGTGCATGCTCGCACAAGTTTTGTGTCTCTTCTTATTTTGAGGTAGGTCATTTTTTCGTGACTCATTTTTCATGACTCTTCCAAATGTTTAAGGCATTGGTTTGTGAAGCAAGAGATTCTAAGTTTTTTTCTTAGTAGGTCAAGATCCCTTGTGAGTCCCAAGAGTATTTTTGTGGATAGTTTGAGGAAGTGCGGAGATGATGCAATGAGAAGAGGTTATGACCCCATGAACTTGGGATATATAAAATCCAAAGTTAAATAGTCTCTACCATGTTCATGAATTATTTCCCTTCAAATTCCTTCACTTCTCAAATGTGCTTGCTAAAGAGAGTGCCAAGCATTAGCATCATAGATTTTTTTGAAGGCTAGAGGGAAGGTGAATACTTAATCAATCCTACTATCACACCATGTGTTGGCACCATGGATTTTTATATACCTACGCATGATATTTCTCCCTCTAAGTCTTGTTGTGGTGACACATGTCCAGACCATGGTCATACAATTCAAAAGTGGTTAGGCCCACATCCTTCAAAGAAAAATTATACCTTTTCAATTAGCAACAAATCTCAAGGTAGTTTTTATAAAAAATGAAATCACCTCTATGTGCAAAAAGAAAGGAACCATAGCGAGTGGAGTTAGGAATTTACTCCCTCATAATGGCAATAAGGTTACAAAAGGAATAGGTGGCATCCATGTTGTGTGTGTGGAAGAAGAATAATGATGCAAAGATTGGCATGCCAAGACAACTATAGTAACTATAATGATGGCTCTTCTGCATGGTGCAAATGCAGGACCCTTCTTGATGGTGTTCTCAAGATTCAATTAAGGGGTTTCTTCTTTAAAAGCCTACAGACACTTTGTAAAAAGGAGTTCAGTTAGATATAGAATTTATGTTTTAGGATTCTTGTGTTCATTGTATAGAATAACACTTAGAAATAGTTATGGTTTCATTTTTTAGACCCTAGCATTGTAATTTTCACATAATCAATATACTAGACTATGCCCAGTTTTCTTTTTCTATGTTTTCCTTTATTTTGTGAATGATTCTAATGCTCTATGTCATTTTTGGATGAATGTATCTATTATTTGTTATTTAAAGTTCTTATAATTCATCAAAAAATTATATATTATTGGATCATGTTTGGTTACTCTTTCAATATTTGTAATCTGGGGTTATACCATGTCATTTTGTGAACAAAATTCTTTTAGAGTAGTTGTTTTAGTGGGATAATAAGAACATTTCCTATGAGTCTTAGCATGTTCTTCTCATGGGAGGATATGAATGTTTTTTTTTATGTCTAGCATCTTTCCATCACGTTCTCTTTCCAATAACGAATAGTCTGTGGCATTTTGTTCTCATTTCTACGGTCCTATGTTCTTATTATTTCTAACGAGAAACTCAAATGGTTTCAAAAATATCTAGTGCATTGCCTTAGTTTTTGTTTAATTTTTCTTTCTCCCTTTCTCAAAACACCAAGAGAACATTCAACATCTATAAAACCTCAAAGGTTTCTTTGCAAGGCACATTCATATCCCTCTCTTGCAAATCTTTCAGAATGCCCTCATTTAGGTGGGAGCCTAGATCTGGGATCAACACTATCAAAAAGCATAATGACATTGATCAACTTATAGGTTCCTACTAGGGCTAAAATACTTTAGGGAATTCAAATCACACAGATGTGTTGTCATAGTAAAATCATCATTGGATCTTTCTTCTTCACAACCTTTTCCTTCACCTTCATTGGTGAAGAACCTTGTTATACTCTTATCTTTTTGTGGTTGGTTCTCCTTGTATTGGTGTATTCCTCATTATATTTCTTGATGAAATCAACCAACCCTAACATGAATGGATTTTTTCTTCCTTGTTAATTTCCATATTTTCCTATACAATACCTTTGACTACACCATTTTCCACCAACTTCAGGAACTTTTATAGCATAGTTTTTCATCCATTATCTTTGGAGGCAAAGATCATTTTAGAAAATTGTAGCATTATAAAGGCAAATTCACATTCATTTGAGAATTTATAATAGATCATTTAGCTTAACTTGCATCTAATCTAGCATAATTTCACATCATTTAGCATAAATCATCATTCTCATTCTAAGGATTGTCACTTTAGGAGTGTTTTTGCAGTTGAGAGCATGAATTTAGTCTTCTTAGTTAGAGAACCATAGGATATTCTTGATCTTTTCAATTCAAAGTTGTTCAATAGTATAGCTCTTTGCATTTTGAATTGATATTTTGATTAAACTAATCCTATGAAGGTATTCACATACACAATATCATTCATCACCAAAAATAAATTTATGTATGACACCAAAAAATGTAATAATTTATGCTCTTAAAAATCACCATAACAACAAGAAATAATAGTATTTCCATGATACCTTTGGTAGGTTGGTAAATATATCCATTAAGGAAAAAATATATTTTATAGGATGAAGCAATGGTGAGATATCATCATGCAAATCATAAATATCATAATCATGTGAGCACAAGATAAAAGTATGATAAGCATAACATGACAAAACTAGAACAATATAAACTTGGTAGAAAAAAAGGATAAGAACCATGAATGATATTTTAATTTTAGAAAAAGATATGAATTAGTAATGCATATGATCATAATGCCAAATATGACCATGTGAATCATAGGAAATGATGTTAATAAATTAGTGTGAAATTTTAGGTTGCTAAGCGTAATAGTAATGGATGGTCAGGTATAGACACAAAGTATACATCTATATATAGATAGAATATATGTATGTATTTTGCTTTGTTGAGAGTATTTTTATTTTCAAGTGATCTTTGTTGTTTCCAATAGAAATCACTTAGTAATGCCGAACTTGTGAAAAATGAGGAAACAATTTTAGGTCAAGAATCAACATTTGAAGCATTATAAAAACTAATATTGAGGTTATGTAGAGAATTTTGACACCTTTTGAATCAAAGAATTTGCAAAGGGACCAAAATACTAATGTTGATTTCATTTTTGTTGTTTATTCTCTTCTCATTTTTTACCTAAAATTAAACCACTTGATTAATATAAAGTTGAACTAATATAAAAAGTATATTATATAACTTTGACCATTAGTAAGTATTTAATAATAACTTACAAATAATTTATATTTTGATGGAAGTGATTCTAAATTTAAATAATCAATATCTAGTATATCTAAAAATATAGATGGAATTAAGGTAAATTTTGATGAGAATGTACTATACAACTTAAAGGAAATAATATTTTTAAAGGTTTAGAATCTTGGACAAGATTATATATAAGTGTGAAAAGTACATCAAAAAGAAAATCTAAAAAGAAACTAACAATTCATCTAAGTATTTCAAGGTGAATATTGGTCTTATAAATGATCCTAAGTTTTATATATAGTAAAATGGTGTACCTTAAGAAAAATAAAAAAAATTAATAACATTAATAACTAGGTATAAATATAGGTTTTCTTCATGCTATGATGATCTATAAAAAAATATGTGAACAAAAACAAACCATCACACTCCATTAAAACCTAGAGTAATGTTACTGAGACAAAATTATAAATAGTACAGTCTAACAATTTTGGGTGTTATTTTTTAGGAGGTAAATAAAATACTTAAAACTCATATTATATACATAATTCACAACTCAAATTAGATTATCAATATTATGTCAATGGAAAAGAAGAATGGAGAAAAACCAAGACTAGGCTTAAATAATGAACAAGAGTAAAATCAAGCAAGGTCCAAAATATTTACTAATGTTCTTATAATTTTTTTCATATTAGAGATAGTATATAAATAATATACATTTGTGACTCTCATTTTATTTTGTGAATACAACATAAAAATTTATAAATATGGACTATCATATTATGTCATCTAGATTTCTAAAATCATATGATTTTTTTCCTATTCGTGTATGCAAAATTAGGTGAAAACTATTTTAAATGATATATTAACTATTCTAAGATTAATAAATCAAACTAATTAGCAAACTACAATGAATAATACAATCAAAATGAAGCTAAAATAACATTTTACCTTCACCTACCATGTAGCTTGTCTTCATTGCTCTCCTAGCTTTGATTTCTTGAAGATGGTGAGCTCTCAGATTTCCAATTTGAAGCTCCTTGCCCAAGATGTCACCAAAGTGTGGAGATTTGTATGAATGAGTGCAAAATTGCCTAAGCTTGATTATGAAAAACTAATGGATGAAATGGAAGTGATGTGAGGATAACTTGGATGCTTGAATACTTTTGAATGCTTGAATGCTCTAAAATGCTTGATTGTTTGATTGCTTGATTGCTTGTTCACTATTAGTTATTCACTATTAGCTCACAAAGGGAAAATGAGGCTCCTTTTATAGAGTTTTGGAGGATCCAAGCCTAGGTGGCACAATCCTACGGTGGAGAATGAAAGGTGGAAGATCCTAGGGCTAGTATTGACTTGGTTGAAGGAGTTGAGAGAAAGGGGGATGTAGTTGGAATGTGAGAGGAAGAATAGGGATGATGTTCCTCTCATATTGACATGGAAGAGAAGAAGGTGGAAGGGAAAGACACATGTCAAGTGTCTCACAAAGACCAAAGAGAGGAAGAGGGAAGGACTTCTTCCTCATGAGGACTCTTTGTACAAGTGTCCTATGAGTCATCTTTGACCCTTAGAGGTGGCTTGAGAAGCCCCTTAGGAATAGGGATTGTCTCTTGACTTGGTTTGAGAGAAGACATGTGGTCATGAGACCAAGTCTTATGAAGCCACATAGCCCTTAAAGATAGGACATGTGTGGGTGAGGATAATGATTAATAAATAATTAATAATAATTATTTATCTTAGCCAAGGTGATGTGTCAGGTGACCAGGTAGATGAGGTGAACTAGGGAACTTAGTCATATTTAGGTGATTGTGTAATTGATTAAATCACTTTTAATATACTATTTAGAAGACTTAGGATAAAGAATGAATCTATTAAATAAATTGAATAATTTATTTAATAAATAGAGGAATACATATTAATTAAATAATAAATATTTAATTAATTCATCAAGTCAATATTTAATTAAATAATAAATATTTAATTAATTAATAAGATTACTTTTTAGTGTATACATTTTGCCCCTCTTTGAAATAATGTGTTGGTCACATTGTTTCAAAGAAAAATTCAAGCATTTTTGCCCCTGCCCCAAACAATGTCTCGGATGACCTATGCATGCCCCCTCGAGAGATTGATTGACAAAAACTAATTTTAGTGGGTTTTTTTTTTTTTAATTCGGTCAATCAATCTCACAAAAGAAACGAGATGAAAGATTGGTGAAAGTGAGGTGATTTGGAAAGAAACAGATAGGTAGGGTCCACACATCAAGAAAAATGGGCCATGGGCTATATATAGGGCTAAGGGGTCCACAATAGGGTCATTGTGCACACTTGTCAGTTGGAGATTGGAGCTAGTGGAGAGAGCTGAGCTAAGCTAAGAAGATGTCATTCTTGCTATCAAACCACCGATTTGAGAGAGTCAGACGCTTTGAAAAGCCACCCAATTTAGGAGAGCCGGTAGGTTACTCAATCCTCTTTGTCAATTTGATGATTTTCTACATGTTTTAGTAGATTTTTAGCATGTTTAGGATAGATTTATCCATAGGTTGGAGGAGAAAAAAAAATTGTTCTTAGGCAAATCACATATGCACAGTTGCGGCGCATATATGCGTAGGAACGGGCCATGTTTGCACAGCAAATTCGTAGTTTTTCACATATATATGGGCCACCTGCACATGCATGATAGAGGAAATAGGTAGCGGCGCATTTGTTACACAAAAGTGCACAAATAGGTTTTTGTGCAAATGTCAACTCTGATTGCGCAAATAATTAGCAGAACTGCGCAAATGTCTAATTTGTGCATATGTTAGGGGATGTTGCGCAAGCATTTAGGGAAACTATGCAAATGTAGAAATCGGTGCAAACAAAAGGGGTTTCTGTGCAAGCATTTTTCTTTGCTACACATTTGTATTAGGGGTATGAATTTGGATAATTTGGCAAGTTAATTAGGTCAAACTTGATTCCGAGAAGCCAGGATGATTTTTTGGCACTGTATTTTGATCGATTAAGTCAAGATAGATAACATTGTAGCGTGATTGCTAGTTATCCCTCTTTATTTTAGATAATTGATAGAATTACCTGTTAGTACACGTGATAAACATGTAAGATAGGATAAGATAGATAGATAGATCATTTGGATCAAAATATGATAGTTTGATTGATTCATTATGATAGGAGGATATCATAGACACTCTGATGTCACGGGAGAGATATCCTGTGACTCAGAATCTAAGGTTGGCACTGTCTAAGACTGACAGATTGTTGAACGGGGCTACTAGATTATATCATATTATATATACACTTGAGATTCAGGTGAACTTGGGCATGTTGACAGCGTTGGCTGAGAGATGGCACTCGGAGATGAGTACCTTCCATCTCCCCACAGGAGAGATGATAGTTACATTAGAGGATTTTTATCACATCCTTTGGCTGCCTATCACTGGGGAGTTAATATAGTATGATCAGCATGGAGGACTAGCAGAGTGCAGGGTGGTATTCAAGGATGATGAGATAGATGAGATAGAGATTAGCTGGGAGGACATGGTGGATTTCTATGAGCCACTTCCCGTCATCATGGCTGGAGTGATTGGAGGTTACATCTACCCCGATCGTAGATCACATGGTTTCGCAGTTGGTTGGGGTTAGACTCTATACAAGATTTTGGAGGAGGGGACCCATTTTGCTTGGGGGGTGTGTCTTCTAGCGCACTTATATCATGATCTGCATCAGGTGGTATACCATAGGAGTGCTTCTTTATTAGTTGGTGTCACATTGCTCCATGTTTGGCCATGGGAGCATATTGAAGTGACACGACTAGTGGCTATGCAATTCTAAGGTGCAGGACAACCTTATATCTTTCTATATCCATCCATCCAAACTCAGCATAAGCTAGATCGGTTAGAATTTTGGCGATATACTTTTGATACTATAAACTTAGTGATCTAGAGACCCTACCTAGATTGTGAGTCGTGGGAGGATGAGTGATAGCTTGGGTTCTTCTTTGAGTCTAGATGGTTGATAGGGAGGACACCCTATATCATTGAGAGATAGTTGGTTAGCCGAGTGTTACGACAGTTCAACAGGATGTAGGGGCTACCATAGGGGGTGACAGAGTTTGCCCGTACACATCAGGAGCGGCAAGATTGGGGACTAATGGTGTCCTTTGAGATAGCTTGATAGGAGTTCCTTGACATGTTGTTTCAGGCATGGTCCATGAGACAAGGGGTTGTAGACCCAGGCATGATAGCAGATTATGAGAGGCACCTTAGGGAGCATCCATTCTTGAGGTTGACCAATCCAGTGGAGAGGCCGCCAGAGAGGGATGCAGCAAAGAGATGCCGAGGTAGGTGAGGAGGCTAGGATAGGAGAGGCTGAGGGAGAGGTAGAGGTGATGGGAGAGGCCATGGCAAAGATGGAGATGATGGTGGTGATGGTGGCGATGGTGGAGGTAGAGGAGAGAGAGCAGGGTGTCGAATGAGAGGTAGAGGTGTACCACTACAGGGACTGATGCCACCTCCTACAAGATAAATACAGGGATAGGAATGAGCATTGCCTATTGTAGGTGCCCCATTATAGATTCTAGAAGGTGTTGTAGGGAAGATACCAATAGTTGTCCTGATACATGCAGATCTAGTAGGATAGGCACAGGTACTAGGGCAGGATGAGGCTGATGTTATACTAGGATAGGACAGAGTTGTACATGGTGGACTTGTAGATGATGATATACAAGATGAGCATATGCTTGATATGGTAGGACCAAATATACAGATGTTAGATGTGGATGCCCAGGGTGAGCAGGTAGAGATGGACATTGGGGGACAGGATCCCTATCTACAAAGGGATGTTGTAGATGAGGAGGACCTAGACATTGATTCATTTCTAGAAAGACTAGCAATGACATAGGTATAGGTAGACCATGTCCCTAGATTGGAGAGATAGGTAGAGAGACTGGAGAGGGAGAACGCTGTAATCAGGTGTGAGTGAGATGGTGCTATTGAGCGACTAGGGGAGTTTGAGGCTTTATTAGATGAGCTACAAAGGATAGAGGACTCGGGACCCCATGGAGACAATCTATGTGTGATGGTATGGGTCGAGAAGGAGATCTCCTACTAGTGGGATGCATATAGATAGGCTATACCCTAGCGATCAGTGGATTGGGAGCTTCAAAGAGAGCTTGTTTGTAGTTAGGACAGCTATGCATGAGAGGAAGGGACCCACCGGTAGTGGAGGGATATCAACACGTCCTCCCAGAGCACCTATAGATGCAAGAGATCCAGCAAGAGCATCAAGGTCAGGTGGATCAGCAGCATGAGGTCTCATTGCATCTTGCAGACAGTGACAGACTGAGTCTAGAGGTAGTGGCTCATAGACAAATGGCATCATTGTATACACACTCTTGTATCATTATGTTTCATTATGTTATTGACTTGATGTACACTCTTGGATACATTTATCATTTATGAGATATCATTGGACATTTGGATATTTTATTATTTTATGGACGCTTATATGATGGAATCTATATTATGATGATGTAGTTCTATTTTGGTTTGTTTTGAGGATTATATATACATGTGTGTACTGACATATGCAAGATGTGGTGATTTACTTTGATATGCATAGTACATGTGATCTATAATGTAAATGGGTTACTTTCTTGTGAATGCACAATGGTTAATGATCTAGCATATAATGATGATATTTATATGAATGTATATCCTAAATGATTATTTATGCAATGTTATTTTGTTACTAATGCAATGATGTAAATAATGATAGAAACAATGAGGAATATACAAGGGATAATAAATGAACCGAAGAAAATGCATTTAATGTATAATAAATGAATGATGTAATGTGAATGATGTTGTATGTATTGAATGAAAATATACCTAATATGATAAAACATAACAACCAACAACATGATAAAAGATAATGTGATAAAATGATAGCTATAATGAAACATCATTGTAAATGATAAAAATATGCATGATAATATTTATGGGTAATATACAAATCAACACACCTAATGAAGATAATACATTTCCTAAATGAATTACACCAAATGATTAAATGTGATAATGAAAAATGGAATATGCAAGTTTTTTTTTAAATGCAAGATGAAAACTTAATGTCTTTGTTGTCCAAATGTCCTCAACTTAAATAATAATGTATCTGACACAAGAAGAAAGAACCAGGAGAACAGATGACCTAATAAGCAAGAGAACCTACAAATCCTTATAAAAGGAGCACTGATATGCAATCATGAGTTGGTTAAATGTAATACAAAAATGAAATATGAAATGAATATCTCCACAATGTCATGTAACATCTAAGAACTTGATAATAACTGGAATTTGATTTTCATCATTGAGTTCATTATGTTGAAAGGAAATGCAAGCATCATGGTATAATTAAACCAAGATGAACGGAGCATTTCTTGCATGGATTTTAATATATAAAACTTGACAAGCATCTAGGTATAATTAAACTGAGATGACCTGAGTTTTTTTTGCATAATAGACAAGGAATATTCCCCCCTCCATCGGGGAACAAATATTTGGAGTCAAGGTATGTGTGGCATATCACCATTAATAGCATTTATAGAATAACATGATTGGTATGTTGTCAAAACTATTAAACTGATGAAGGCACTTACACACAGACACCCCAATTACTTGTTCCTTTGATTTCATCAGAAAATATCCCACAAACAGCAATCAAAGAAAATATCATGCCCCATCCCGGCTATTCTAATCATTGACATATGGGAGTTTCAAACTCTTGTCAAAGCTATCCTAGAATAGCATAGGAAACATGATAACAATGAAATCCATATATGAATGCATAATCTACAACAAACCAGTCTAACATGCCTACTATGAATATACATTTCTTTTGCCAAAAGATAGTGTAAGGTACATTGATCAGTTCAATTGATGATGTATAGTCAAGATGTATAGATAAGCAGTCATGATTCAAAGGATAGATCATAGATTACGAGTCATCATGAAGATATCATTGTGTAAGAATGTTTGATTATGTTTTCTTGTCTGGTGAAAATACTCCATTATGTCCTCTAAGAGTCATGACTATCATAGATCCACTTCCCAAACTAGGTCGAGGACATGCCCCCAGCTAGGTGATGGACTAACTTATTATGGGTGAAGAAGGACATGACAAGACTAGGATGAAGACCAAGACAAAATATCAAGCTATGATGGGGTTTTATTATGGGTAGATACAATGAATGGTGTATGAACTAGCCATTTTATTATGATATATACATGGCGGGAATGGTGACTAACTAGACATTTTATTGTGGCTATATACAATGAATAGACACACTAGAAGAATACTAATAGATAGAGGAGATAACTTGTCACACATAACACCTATTTCCAGGTGTTCACCACATGATTTTTTTAATTTTATATTTTTAAGAGATTTTTCAATTTTTTATTTTACGTACTATATACATACCCCTTGCATTGGGATTTCAAGCATAGAACTTCTTGAGGTGCATGCTATTAAGAGGTTCAGCCAAAGGATCTCCCTCAGGTGTAGACAACTAATAAGCCCTGGAGCCATAGACTTTTGTAATCACAAAAGGACCTAACTAGTTGGGTTCGAACTTGCCCTTCTTCTCACGATGTTGCTAGTTTTTGGGATTCTCTCGAAGGACTAGATCACTCACCTAAAAATATCTAATTTTTACTTTGTTGTTATACTATCAAGACATCTGCTACTAATAGACTTTCAAATGATCATAGGCTCTCTAACAGCATTCATCCAGCAATTCTAGTTCAGTCAGTCGTGCAACTCTATACTCTTCATCTGGAATTAAATCTTTTAGAGAGACATGAAGAGAAGGAAACTCAACCTCGAGGGGCAGGATAGCTTCAAAACCATAGACAAGGGAATATGGTGTGGCTCCCATAGGGGTACAAATGGAAGTGTGGTAAGCCCATAAAGCAGGATTCAATTGGATATGCCAGTCACGGCTAGCGTCATTGACAGTCTTTTGTAGGATTTTGACAATGGTTTTGTTAGACACCTCAGCTTGGCCATTACCTTAGGGATAGTATATGGAGGAATAGTTGTGGGTGATATGGAATTTTAGACATAGTTCATCCATGTCCTAATTTTGGAACTATTTCCCATGATCAGTAATAAGATACATAGGTATACCATATCTACAAATGATATAGTTTAGGATAAACATGGATATTTGTTTGTCTATGGCATTGATAATGGAACGGCCTCAATCCATTTGGTAAAATACTCAGTTGCAGTGATAATCCATTTGTGGTTGTTGGAAGATGGAGGGTTGATTGCACCCACAAGGTCTAGTCCCCATCGACTGAATGGCAAGGTGGTCATAAAAGGATATAGCTCTTGAGCTGGTGCATGAATAAGATTCCCATGTATCTGACATTTCTTGCATGCCCTAGAAAAATGAAAGGAATCTATTTCCATGGTAGGCCAATAGTAACCCATAAACATGAGTTTCTTAGCCAAGGAGGGACCACTTGAATGTGTCCCATAAATACCCTCATGTACATCTTGTAAGGAAATTTGAGCTTCATCATGCTCGAGACATCATAAGAGAGTACCGTCAAGACCTCACCAATATAGGGTGTCAGATATTAGGACATAGCGAGAGGCTTGGTGGAGAAAGGTTCATTTTTTATTCCAAGATAGGTTAGGGGGTAGGATATCATTTTTTAGATAAGAATAGATTTTTCCATAAATTGGCAAGTCGTGTCCAATAAGATGACATATAATACTCATATCAGGATCATCATATGCGGGACAAGTCAAGGATTCCACCAAGAACTCAAAATGGGCTTTGGTATCCTCTGCATCAAACATAGAAGCACTTGTAGCCATTGCATCGTCAGCCTTGTTATCATGCCATGGAATCTTCTCAAAAGTGATGATTGAGAAATATTATTTGAAGTCATCAACCATATGTTTATATGGTAATAACTTGTCATCCTTAGTCTGATAATTATCATTAACCTGGTTGATAATCAACTAAGAATCACCGTAGACATTCAAGTTAGCAACTTTCCATTGTAGAGCCATCTTTAGCCCAATCATCAAGGCTTCATATTCAGCCACATTATTTGTGCAAGGAAAGAGCAGCTTGTAAGACATTGGAATTGTGTATTCTTGTGGCGTGACAAAGAGAATACCAGCTCCTGAACCCTGTTGAGTACATGATCCATCAAAGTATAGCATCCACATTTGTGTAGATAATGCCAAGATGTGTGCATCTAGAAACTCTATGTGTATAGGTTGATCATCCATTAATGGGGCTTCAACTAATTGATCTACTATCACTTGGCCTTTGATAGCCTTCCTATCCACATATTCAATGTCAAATTCACTAAGCAACATGACCCACTTAGCCAATCTACATGTTATCATTGTCTTGCTTAATAGATACTTCAAAAGATCAATCTTTGTAATGAGCTTGATTGAATGAGACAACATGTAATGTTGCCACTTCTATGAAGCAAAGACAACTGCTAGACATGCTCTTTCTATTGGAGAATAGTTTAGCTCATATCCCACAAGGGTGTGACTAATATAGTATATAGATTTTTATTTTCCTTTATGGTCTTGTTGGGCCAGAAGAGCACCTAGTGAGACTATCGTAGTTGAAATGTAGAGCAAGAGTGGCTTTCTTGGAATTGGTGAAATCAAAGTTGGAGGATTTTCTAGATATTGCTTGATTTTATTGAAGGCTTCCTCACACTTATCATCCCATTGGAATAAGATGTTTTTATGAAACAAATGCTGAAAGGGATGACTTTGATCTGCTAGTTGAGAAAAAAATCTTCGGATGGATTGGATACGTCCTTGCAAAGATCTTAACTGACTGATGTTAGTGGGGGAAGCCATCTCCATGATTTCTTTAACCTTTTCTGGATCAACCTCTATTCCCTTGGCTGAGACAATGTACCCTAACAATTTACCTGATGTGATCCTGAATGCACATTTCTTTGGATTGAGTCTAATCCGATACTTTTCCATCCGGGTGAATATTCTATCCAATACTCTCAAATGACCTTCTCTATTTTTGGATTTTGCTAAAATGTCATCAACATAATCTTCCATAATGGTATGCATCATGTCATGAAAGATTTTGGTCATAGCTCTTTGATAAGTTGCACTAGCATTCTTAAGCCCAAAAGGCATCACATTCCAACAATATGTACCTGAAGGACAAGTAAAAGAAGTCTTTTCCTAGTCTTCTGGTGCAATCTTGATCTGGTTATATCCAAAAAATACATCCATCAAAGATAACATCTCATGTCTAGCTGTCAAATCAATTATAATATCAATATTGGGCAACGGAAAATCATCTTTCGGGCAAGCTTTATTGAGATCTTGAAAGTCTATACAAATCCAAATAGACTTATCTAGTTTTGAGACTAGGACAATATTTGAAATCCATTCAGCATATCAATAGCACAAATGAATCCAACATCTAAGAGCTTCTTCAATTCTGCTTTAACCATTAGTGCAATGTGCAGATGCATCTTGCAGAGCTTCTGCTTAACTGGTTTAACACCTAGTGCAATAGATAAATGATGCATAATGAGATTAGAATCCAGCCTAGGCATATCAGCATAGGACCAAGCAAAGTTGATTTGTCTCTCTTTGAAAAACTTTGTAAAAGCTTCTTTCTCTGATTCTGTCAAGGATGCTGCTACTTTGAGAATGCAGGGAGACTCCTCTATTCCAATGTTAAGAGGTATTGTTGGTTCTATAAGGATGGAAAATTGCACTCAACATAGATAATTAGGAAGAGTGTCAATCCTTCCATCATCAGGTGCCTCAAATAGGTTTTCACCATCAGATGCATCTTTTCTTTTTACTATTTTTGGATCTAATACTGCCACTGAGTGGTTTTCACCATTAGATCTATTGATTATTTTTATATTTTTATGACTAAAAGGATTGGCACTCTCTCCAAAGTAAGCCATGTCATTGATTTCTATCAAAAATCCTAACTTATGATCCCCTAGTGGTAAATGATCCCTGAGTTTGAGATAATCAATGATTGTGTCATCATTATGGAAGACATCAAGTTCTAGATGATCGGGAGAATCCGAATCTATAAGTTCAGGATGTACAAGGGGCATTGGATCATTTGGGTCAGTTTCAAAGGTAGAGATGGTATTGATAGAGAAGTTGTTAAGGTTTATGATGGTATCAATGAGGTCTATTTCCATACTCTCATCTGAATCATCTATTGCAAGATAATGCTCACTTCCCTCATAATCGACATGAGTAGTATCACCTGGGATTAATCCTAGTGAGTCAGTCCTTGAACTCTCTCCCTCATGGTAAACATTACTATAGTGATGAACAACATCAACTCCTATTTCTTAAGTACAATCACATAATGAATCCTATTCATAATCATTAGAGTCAGAATCATCATTATCCCCAAGTCTATCAATGATTCCTTGTGCTATCTTTTGTTTCTCTGGATCCACATACATACCATGTTTTCAGAACTATAATGCAAGAGCTTTAGGTGTCTCATGAAAAGGTGTGATCTTTTCTTTTCCTTTTGGTTCTTTTGGTCCTTCTCCTTTTTACCCTAGTCCTGTAGTATCTCTTTGATAATTTGGATTTTGTAAAATTGGCTTTATAACACCCTCTCTTTGTAACCCTATAGGTCCAGCGCCTTGGTATCCCACCTTTTGTAGCAAAGTATACCCTTTACCATATACATCAGGTGATATATTTTCATGTTTGATATCCTCTTCATTCTTTTGTGACTTAAGCAAATGATTAGCATTACACTCAACTTCTTCTTTTGATATAGTGCCCCCGCTTATAAATGTGTAATAAAAAAGTGTGGATGGGGGCTCTGATTTTTGTTTGGTAATCAAAGATCTACCATATGATCTAGGAGATAAAGGTAACTCTGTGATGCAAAGATCTTGACCTAAAGTGTATTCTTCCATACTTTGTTCTTTTATGTCTATCTTGATCCCATTAGATTTAGAAGTTGATGCTACATTACTTGGATCAATGGGTGTAGTTGCAGAAGGTCCAGTGTGATTATAAGGTACCAAAAAATTAGACATCTTCACAGTGCTACAATACTAGAAAGGATTAGGATCTCCTTTGATAGTGATCTCTTGACCATTGTGAGGGAATTTCAAACACTGATGATAAGTTGAGGGTACAACTTGCATGGAATGAATCCATGGTCTTCCTAAGAGATTGTTATAAGCAAGATCCATGTCAAGAACTTGACAAGGTACATCTTTGACTATAGGACCTACTCTGATAGAAAGAACAATAGATCCCTTGGATGACCTCTCTTCTTCATCATAAGCTTTTATTGTGATTTTCTTCTTTGGATCTACAACATTTTCAGAAAATCCCAATGCAAGGACTAATTTCAATGTGCATATATTCAAACCAGCTCCTCCATCTATTAGTACTCTCTTGATTTTGTGACTTTATTCTAGGACTTCTATATGTAGCAGAGCATTATGAGGTTGGGTAATATCTAAATAATCATTTTCAGTAAAGGATAGATAATGTGGGGTTGTCAAATGTCCCACCATAGCTTGAAATTGATCATGATCTAGATTTGTGGGGACCTGGGTTTCTAAGAGAGCTTTCTCAAGGATATCTTTATGAGATGGGGACAGACGTAAAATCTCTAAGATGGATATCTGGGCTGGTGTTTTCTTGAGTTGTTCCAAAAGATTGTACTGGTTGGAAATATTTGGTATAGACTTGGGGACATAAACAAACTTGTTTTGAGAGGTGTTCGGTTTAGATGGGACTCCTTGAAGAGTAACCTTGGATTGAGTGTGAGTAGTAACATGGACTAGTTGACTCTTAAATTTTTCCTTTATGGTAATCACATTGGCATAGTACTTAGAAGGATGACATTCAGAGATATTTCCAACATATTTATAAGATGTAGCATTATAGTTGGATTGGTTATCACCTTTTGCATGGGAAGAACTTCCTTTCTCATGTTCAGGAAGTGGATCCTTAAAATTCGTATGTGATTCATTTGAGGTATGTCCATCAACACTAATTTCACCGCTTTCAATTAAGTCTTGAATTGAATTTTTAAGCCTTTGGCAATCATTGGTTTTATGACCTTTTCCTCTATGAAATTTGCAATAGTCATTGTCATTCCACCAAGAAGGTTTCACTCTAGGTTCAAAATCTCTAGTTTCAAGAAGTGTAATGAGTTTCTTTGTGATTAACTTCCTTAACGCAGATTCAAGAGATTCCCCCAAATGAGTAAAAGTTCTTCGAGGTGACATAAAAGGAAATCTTGGTTTAGATGAATTTTTGTTGGTGTTTTGATTTGCAGATTGATTGTTGTAAGTAGCTTGAGTAGCATTGGCCTTACTTGTGAGATTTAAAAGGGGTTGTGTTGGTTTAACATTGTGATTATCAACAATCCCATCATTGATAATGTTTTTGTTTTTATTCTAGAATTTAGACTTGTCATTGTTGTAATTGTTGGGATTTGAATTTGAAGACCCAACATTGTCCTTAGAATAAAGTTTGATCTCACCTTTTTAGACCATGGCTTCCTCAATCTTGATACCATTTTCTATGAGCTTATTAAAATTTGGAGGACATTGCAATTGTAACCTATAGCTCATTTTTGATGTAAGGTTATGCACAAAGATATCCATCTTTTCTTGTTTAGGAATGATTCATGGATACTTGGAAAACAATTGACACCATCTTTGCAAAAAAGCAAGGAAGGGTTCTCCATTCTTTTGATGTGCATTGCAAAGATCAAGCATAGTGACTTCATGTTTGATATTGTATGAGTAATGAGTCACAAACTTGTCAATAAGCTCATTGAAAGATTTGATGCCTAGGGGTAGTTTGGAGAACCATTCCATGACTTGTCCTCCTAAACTTCATGGAAATAGTCGCATAAGATAAGTGTCATTGTGAGTGACTTCAATACAAGCAGCACAAAACTCATGAATGTGGTCTTGTGGATCTGAATTCCCTTTGTATTTGCCAAATTTTGGTACCTCAAAATGAGGAGGGAATGGAATCATTGATAAATTCTTATCAAAAGGATAAGGACATATATCATCCAAGGAGTACTTCTTAGTTGATGATCCAATTTGGATATCACGGATTTGTTGTTGAAGCATCTAGATTTGTTGTAGAACGAGATCCAAAGATAATGTGTTTCCTTGAGTTTTTTGGGAAACATTATGTTGTTGAGTATTTTGAGAAGCATTGGATTGTTGATTGTTTTGGGAAGCATTGTTTTGTTGATTGTTTTGAGAAGCATTGGATTGCTGATTGGTTTCCTTTGCTCCATGAGTATCTTGAGAACTATTAGGGATTTCTTAATTGTTTGTGTTAGGTGGTTCTCTAAGATGGGAAACATCAAAATCACTTGGTAGTTTAGCTCCTTGTTGAGCAAGCATGAGGAAATACATCTCTTTATCCATGTCTAGAAGTCTTTCCTTGACATTATAAAATCTAGGATCTTGTGTAGCATCCCTAAGTTCTTAATCAGTGGGTTCCTCATCTGATGTAAAAAGTGAAGTCTTCTTAGGAAGTCCTTTTGACCAGGGGTTCTCTTCATTGCTGGTATTTCCTTCCATCTTGTCTACAAATTCTAGATCAATGGTTTGTTTGAGTTTCTGAGATCAAGTTTGAACCATAAAAATGTGAAAGATGATTGTGGGATGGAAGATTTTTGATGAAAATATGTGGAAAGTGATTGATAGAAGAGAGATGAAAAAGAGATTGAAAACTGTTGAGATAACTTGATAAAATCTAAGTCAATAGGAGGTATGGATCTCAGTATGATATGACAAAGAAAAACCAAGAGATAGTAACCTAAGTAAGTTTTTTGATTAAGGATGATAGATCCTAATATGATAAACTCACAAAGATCAAAATCTGATAGATAATGTTATGTTTCAACACTAAATTGAGAATTTTAAAGATTGGAGGAAATGATTTGATAATTTTTTATGAAGAAAGGATAATGAAAAAGGATGAAAATGGTCAAACTGAAGATCAGAGGTCTGTAAGGATCAAATGTTTTTTCTAGAATCATGCTAAAGACCAAAATGAGTATCTGAAAAAGTATTGTTGAATTTTTCAAGGCCTCAAAAAGTACTCTCTATTGTAAATGCGCAACAACAAATGCGCAGGACAGTGGAACAAATGCGTAGAAATTTTGAATGAATGCGCAGAAGTTTCTAACAGATGCGATTTGGAAAAATCAAAAGCACAGACAGTGTAAACAGATGCGTAGTAGGATTGATCAAATGCGCAGCAAGATTTGACAAATGCGCAGGTTCTAATTTTTTTGATGATTTTGGACTGAAAATTTGAAATTTTTGGTTTTTCTGATGGTTTGGTTTTTGGCAAAGTAAAAATGCATAAATACACACACACAAGATAGAAATGATTTTGATCTAATTATTCTAGTATAAATGCACAAACACACTTACAGTCCTAAGGTTGGCAAGGACAGTATCTGATGAATCCCCACTAGGATAATAAAATCCAGCAATGCAAATCCAAAGTGGACAACCTAGGAACTTGGAGGCACGAGCTCCTCCTTACAGTGCATTCACTTCTCAGGCACACCAAGTTCTGAATTCAATGGGTCATTACTTCCCAAAGAACTTTTATCTCTACTATGAATCGTGAGTAATGTGGGGTGTCTTCATGGGCTTGGGTGACCCCTTGAGCCAGAAAATAGAAAGTTTTTGGCCACTAAACAAAAGATTTTAGTAAGGACATCCGTTCAGGTTGTGATCAAGTCATTTTCCCAATTAAGGGGGATCTCCCAATCCTTTCAAAGCAAGGCTTTCACCTCTACAATGTAGGACTTTAATTCACCACTGGGGTACTGGAGGAGATTTCGGTTGCCACAATGAATTCACACCTATCTAATGTGAGACTAATCACACTAGCATTTTTTATATATCAGTTTGGAAGGGCTTGGCTTTAGCCTATTACCAGTTGGGTCATTCCTTGGGGTGAGTACCTCTTTTCCCACCAAAGACCACCCTCTAAAAACTATAACAATTTCTCTTACACCCAAGGTCCACGAATGGCGAGGGGAGAGGATACATTTTTATAATTTTTGGATTACAGATAGCTATAAAAGAAAAACATAATAGACACTTGGCTATGCTAAAGAAGACACAAAATTGAAAAGCATGTCATATTTTAAAACCCAAAAAAGATTATTGTTTCTTTTGCAAACCCCTTAAGAAACCTACAAACAAACTATTAGAAATTTAGCACTCGGGTCTTCAAAATATCATCCTACAAAATAGCCTAGAGACTACCAGAACAAATAGACACTCGTTAAAAAGATTAGCTAAAACCCAAATGACTTGGAAAATGAAATTTAAAAACTAGAAAAATGAATGCATAGAAACAGAGAACAAATGCACAGGAAATTAGAATAGATGCATGAAAAATATGTATACGCAATAGGATTGAGTATATGTGAAGTGCGATGATATATGTCTACAAAAATTATGAATGCGCAGCAGGAAGTGACAAAAGCACAGAACAGTGAAATGAATGCGCAGGTTATGGCCAGAAGAAAAAAAAAAATAGAAGAGAAAATGGCATCTGTGGTAGCAAAAATGAATGCACAACAGAAAGTGATGGATGTGCAAAAATTGTGGATATATGCGCTAAAAGAATCTAGAAAAATCTACACGGAAAACTATAAACAAAATGTTAAAAACGTGGGTTGCCCCACGGTGGGTGCCAAAAATGTATGCAAAACTAGGTGAAAACTATTTTAAATGATATATTAACTATTCTAAGATTAATAAATCAAACTAATTAGCAAACTACAATGAAGAATACAATCAAAATGAAGCTAAAATAACATTTTACCTTCACCTACCATGTAGCTTGTCTCCATTGCTCTCCTAGCTTTGATTTCTTGAAGATGGTGAGCTCTCAGATTTCCAATTTGAAGCTCCTTGCCCAAGATGTTACCAAAGTGTGGAGATTTGTATGGATGAGTGCAAAATGGCCTAAGCTTGATTATGAAAAACTAATGGATGAAATGGAAGTGATGTGAGGATAACTTGGATGCTTGAATACTTTTGAATGCTTGAATGCTCTAAAATGCTTGATTGTTTGATTGCTTGATTGCTTGTTCACTATTAGTTATTCACTATTAGCTCACAAAGGGAAAATGAGGCTCCTTTTATAGAGTTTTGGAGGATCCAAGCCTAGGTGGCACAATCCTATGGTGGAGAATGAAAGGTGGAAGATCCTAGGGCTAGTATTGACTTGGTTGAAGGAGTTGAGAGAAAGGGGGATGTAGTTGGAATGTGAGAGGAAGAATAGGGATGATGTTCCTCTCATATTGACATGGAAGAGAAGAAGGTGGAAGGGAAAGACACATGTCAAGTGTCTCACAAAGACCAAAGAGAGGAAGAGGGAAGGACTTCTTCCTCATGAGGACTCTTTGTACAAGTGTCCTATGAGTCATCTTTGACCCTTAGAGGTGGCTTGAGAAGCCCCTTAGGAATAGGGATTGTCTCTTGACTTTGTTTGAGAGAAGACATGTGGTCATGAGACCAAGTCTTATGAGGCCACATAGCCCTTAAAGATAGGACATGTGTGGGTGAGGATAATGATTAATAAATAATTAATAATAATTATTTATCTTAGCCAAGGTGATGTGTCAGGTGACTAGGTAGATGAGGTGGACTAGGGAACTTAGTCATATTTAGGTGATTGTGTAATTGATTAAATCACTTTTAATATACTATTTAGAAGACTTAGGATAAAGTATGAATCTATTAAATAAATTGGATAATTTATTTAATAAATAGAGGAATACATATTAATTAAATAATAAATATTTAATTAATTCAACAAGTCAATATTTAATTAATTAATAAGATCACTTTTTAGTGTATACAATCGGGTCATAACAAAAAATAATTACATCAACAAGCTATAAATTTAGGTTGTGTATGTTGACTATAGAGGTTTGGAGCAATATTATAAATATTACTATCTATAGATGTTATTTCCCCATGTCCTTATCCAAGAGCATTTCCATGGATAGTTTGAGGAAGTGCAGAGATGATGCAATGAGAAGAGGTTATGACCCCATGAAATTGGGATAGTGAAATACCAAAGTTACACAGTTTATACCATGTCCGCAAATTCTTTCCCTGCAAATTCCTTCACTTCTCAAATTTTATTTCTATAGAGAGTGCCAAGCATCATAATTGTAGAGTTTTTTGAAGGCTAGGGGAAGGTAAATTCTCAAGTAATCCCATTGGCATTTCATGTGTCGACACTCTAGAGTTTCATATACCTTCGCATGGGATTTATCCTTCTAAGTTCAACCATGGTGAAATGTTCGTGGACCATGTTCGTGTAATTAAAAAGTGGATGAGCCCACATCCTTCAAAGAAAAATGTAACTTTTTTAGTTTCCAACAAATATCAAGGCAGTTTCAATAAAAAATGAAATCACCTCTACGCATGAAAAGAAAGGAACAATAGCGAGTGGAGTTGGGAATTTATTCCCTCATAATGGTGAAGGTTGTAAAAGCAACAAGTGACATCCATGTTTTGTGCATGGAAGAATAATAATTATGTAGAGATTTTCATGTTGAGATAGTTGTAGTAACTACAATGATGGCTCTTCCACTTGGCATGAATACAAGACCATTATCAGTGACATTTTTGAGATTTGGTTCAAGGATTCTTCTTTATAATCCCGTGGGCACTTTTTAAAAAGGAGTTTGGTTAGATCTAGAATTTTTATTCTAGGAGTCTTATGTTCACTATATAGAACACTTAGAAATAGTTGCAGTTTCATTTTTCAGACCCTAGCATTGCAATTTTACATAATCAATAAAGGAGATATAATAGACTATGCCTAGTTTTCTTTTTTGTGTGTTTTCCTCTATTTTGTGAATGATTCTAATGCTCCGTGTCATTTTTGGATGAATGTATCTATTGTTTGTTATTTCAAGCTCTTATAATTTTTCATAGACTCATAGATTATTGGATCATGTTTGGTTACTCTTTCAATGTTTGTAATCTGGGGTTTTACCATACCATTTTGTGAATGAAATTCTTTAAGTAGTTGTTTTAGTGGGATAATAAGAAAATTTCCTATAAAACATAATATGTGCTTCTCATAGGAAGATATGAATGTTTTGGCCTGTATCTAGGATTTTTCCATCACGTTATCTTTCCAATAGTGAAGATTCTATGGCATTCTATACTCATTTATAGGGTTCAATATTCATATTATTTCTAATAGAAAACTCAAAGGTTTCAAAAATCTCTTGTGCATCACCTTAGATTTTGTTTAATTTTCCTTCCCCTTTCCCAAAAAACCAAGAGAAGAGATGGATTCTATAAAACCCAAAGGTTGCTTTGAAGGGTGCATTCTTGTCTCACTCCTGTAAAGCTTCTAGACTCCTCATTTAGGCAATAGGATAGATCTAGAATAAACAATTTTCCTGGTACATCTGGTGTGATAGAGATTTCATAGCTGGATATTTGGTAGATTCTTCAATATTTTCAGCCTCTAAAAGGCATATTTTAGGCACTTGGTGACTCTATAGCTCATAACATGGCTATTTCTAATGGTGGATACCTTGATTTCTTCTTTGAGAAGACATTCCCTCTTCCCTAAAAGTACCATCTATAGATCTACCACTTTCCTTATTCTCTAATATGGAGGGCTATTATGGATAGTAGTTTTCCTCCCTCCTTTTCATGAAAGCACAAGCATTCCACCTCCCTACCAGCATTATTAGGCCAGGAGTGCTCATAGTTTTCCTCCATATTTTATTGCAACAACAAACTACGAGAAATTTTCTAATGCTTACTTCTCGCCTACCCCCACAAATTCTTACCAAAAACCACATGAGGATTAATTTACCTCCTATTAGCATGCTTACCCTCCCACCTGGCACTAGAATGTGGGAAGAGAGGAAAACAATAGTTGTAAGGAGATTTTGATGAATCTCCAAGCATAATTGAATGATATTAAGGAGGAGAAAGAATACCAATCTTGAAAAGAGGAGCTTTCTTACCAATCTCACATGCTACAACAATAAAATGAGGTCCTAAGAGAATAACAAGAATAATTTCTTGTAATGCAAGTTGCTGCTATGAAGGAAAGGAACATGCAGTTGGCAATAATGGGTGTTACATTATGATTTTTCATTAGTGTCACACATACATTCGGTAAAGGATGAAAATAGGCTATTCGGTCAACACACTAAGTATAATAACCGAGCAAAGTACAAGGTAGAATGACAAGATAACTGAGCACAGTCTTGACCCAGCACATACACAAGTACAGATATAACCAAGCATTCATATTTACCAAGCATCAGTATTTTACAGAGACATGAATGCAATATATAATGAGTAATACATGAATGACATAGAAGTATGGAATGGTACATAATACAAGGAAATTGGTTTATACTGAGCTAGAAAATGATTTACATAGATTGAGATGAAAATTTATTGAAAATATAATCATTAAAATAGTGATGATCCCTATGCAATATTATTTTAGGTTATTCATTTGGATCATAGATCTAATATTTTCTAGATGATACTGTAACCCTAATTAGGTCAAATCTTTATGATATAAGAATTGTCAAGATGTCAATTTATGAGAGAACACATGAGAAGTAGTCGCCTATAGGAGACATCTAAAGATCAGACATGGTTTTGATGTTAAGGTTTTGACAGAGCATTCAAGGATTATATTCAGAAGCACACCAGAGGCTACCAAAAAGTATTCAGAGAAGATATCTATCAGAGCAAGGTGATATCAGTTAAGTACTAATCAGATCTAAAATTTAGCAAAGTAAGTTGCTACATCCAAATCGGTTTATTATTACTTTCTAACAACTGTGGCAAACTAAATCTCTTAACATAGTAGACCTAACAATTATTTTGTAAATATCTTAACCAAGTGCACACTTAACAATGTTTCTTAAATCATTTAACCAGGTAGATCTTAACAGGTCTCAATTGTTACTCCTAACATGGTAAGATCATCAGAAGTGATCCACTTTGTAAGCCTTAACCGAAAAACTTTATTATTGTAGTAGTGAAGCTTTGTGGGTGTCATCCCCACTACATTTTTTACCTTATAACAAGGGTTTTTGTGATACCAAAATACTTGTGTATTCTGTATGAAGTTTCATGAATGTTTACATGTTAGATTAGAAAGCATTTCTTATTTCAGTAATGTTAAGAATGAATGGAAATGATACCATGACAGTCGATTAATGAGAAACATTTTCTTAAGGATTAAGATATAAAAAAATTAGGGTTACTAATTCACCCCTCCTCTCTCATTAACTCAAATTTCCATAATCCCAACAATGGGTAAGGTAGAACTAGCTAATGGTGAGATTCTATTTTCTTACTAGGTTGGGAAGATGATTCTGAAGGAAGAGGGAGAAAAAGAAAAAGAAGAGGAGGAGCTATAGGAGGATATTGAGAAGGTTTTTCCCAAACAAATCTCTCTATAGATAGAAGACAGAAAAAATAATGAAGAGGAGGAAAACTCAATCCCCTTGTTTAAGGAGCTTCCTTTCTTCTTTGATATTGAGGAGATCGAATAAAATGAGAACAACACAATAAAGAGAATAATTCAACAAGAAGAGCTTCTTGTTCTGCCAATATTTCATAAGGATTTCTATTTTACAAAGGCATCTCTTGGGATGAGGGAAGGCATAGAAGAGATTAAAGATGAAGATGACTTCCTGGATGAGTTTGATGCCATCTTCTCATCCATTGGCTTTGAATCGGTAACTTCAAAGTAAGAAGACCAAGAGTTGAGAAAAAGAGAGGAGATCTTTATACCAATAAAGAATCCATCATAGTTAGTCTCTATGGGCTGGTAAGAGGTCAATACACTAGAAAAACCATTAAGGGGATGCCACATTAGGCATCTAACTCAATTCTACAAGTCACCACTAGTCATGCTCACCTTTGAGCATGAAGATGAGATTCATAAAGAGAAGGGGAAGCTTACCCATGTGATAAAAGAAGACAAAATTAAAACATGGATGATTTTCTTTATTCTTGAAAACACGGCGGGCATTCCACTACATTAAATCATTAAATGCCTATCAAGTTTTCTTTTTTGGCTAGTCATCTAGAAGCATGTAAAATGCCAAAAGCTAGTTAGGAAGGGAAGCTACTTCAATAAACCTATTAATGGCTTTGTTTAACATCAATTCAATATAAATCTTTATACATAGTAGATTAGGGTTTTATTGTTACCCAAGAAGTGCTATTGCACATGGTGCATTATTCTTAAGGGAACACATGTTGTAGTTTCCAGTTTTCCTCCAAGTGCATGCTCGCACAAGTTTTTTGTCACTTTTTATTTTGAGGTAGGTCAATTATTCATGACTCCTTTTTCATGACTCTATGCCAAATGTGTAAGGAATTTTTTTGTGAAGCCAAAGACTTTGAGTTTGTTTCTCATTAGGTCAAGATCCCTTGTGAGTTTCAAAAATGTAGATTTTATTTCCTTTGGCCCATACCCAAGAGCATTTATGCAGATAGTTTGAGGAATTGCATAGATGATGAAATGGGAAGAGGTTATGACCCCATGAAATTGGGATATATAAAATCCAAATTTAAATAGTTTCTACCATGTTCATGAATTATTTCCCTTCAAATTCCTTCACTTCTCAAATGTGCTTGTTGTAAAGAGTGTCAAGCATTAGCATAGTAGAGTTCTTTGAAGGCTAGAGGGAAGGTGAATTCTTAATTAATCTCACTGTCATGCCATGTGTTGGCACCATGGATTTTCATATACCTACACATGATATTTCTCCCTCTAAATCTTGTTGTGGTGACACATGTCCAGACCATGGTCATATAATTTAAAAGTGGTTGGGCCCACATCCTTCAAAGAAAAATTCTACTTTTTTAGTTAGCAACAAATCTCAAGGTAGTTTTTATAAAAAAATGAAATCACCTCTATGTGCAAAAAGAAAGGAACCATAGCGAGTGGAGTTAGGTATTTATTCCCTCATAATGGAAAAAAGGTTACAAAAGGCATAGGTGGCATCCATGTTTTGTTCATGGAAGAAGAATAATGATGCAAAGATTAGCATGCCAAGACATCTATAGTAACTACAATGATGACTCTTCCACATGGTGCAAATGCAGGACCCTTCTCGATGGTGTTCTTGAGATTCAATTAAGGGATTTCTTCTTTAAAATCCTACTGGCACTTTGTAAAAAGGATTTTGGTTAGATATGGAATATTTGTTTTACGATTCTTTTATTTATTGTATAGAAGAATACTTATAAATAGTTGCAGTTTCATGTTTTAGACCCTAGCATTATAATTTTCACATAATCAATAGAGGAGATATACTGGACTATGCCCAGTTTTCTTTTTCTATGTTTTCCTCTATTTTGTGAATGATTTTAATGATCTATTTTATTTTTGGATGAATGTATCTATTATTTATTATTTCAAGATCTAATAGTTTATCAAAAACTTACAAATTATTGGATCATGTCTAGTTTCTCTCTCAATGTTTGTAATTTGGGGTTATACCATGCCATTTTGTGAACAAAATTATTCTAGAGTAGTTGTTTTAGTGGGATAATAAGAACATTTCCTATGAACTTTAGCATGTGCTTCTCATGGGAAGATATGAATTTTTTGGCCTATGTCTAGGATCTTTCCATCACGTTCTCTTTCCAATAACGAATAGTCTATGGTATTTTGTGCTCATTTTTGTGGTCCTATGTTCTTATTATTTCTAATAGGAAACTCAAATAGTTTCAAAAAATATCTAGCACATTGCCTTAGTTTTTGTTTAATTTTTCTTCCCCTTTCCCAAAACACCAAGAGAAGAGTTGAATTCTATAAAACCCCAGAGGTTTCTTTGCAGGGTGCATTCCTATCCCACTCTTGCAAATCTTTCAAAATGCCCTCATTTAGGTAGGATCCTAGACCTGGGATCGACACTATCAAAAATCATAATGACAATGATCAACTTATAGGCTCCTCCTATGGCTAAAAGACTTTGGGGCTTTCAAATTACATAAAGGTGTTGTCATAGTAAAATCATCATTAGATCTTGCTTCTTCACAACCTATTCTTGTTAGATACCTCAAAGGGGGGGTGAATCAGTTAAGTCCAATTATCCTACACTCCCAAATACTCCTAGATGTATAAAACAAATATTTCAATTAATCAAAACAACTCGGTAAAACTTTGTATGTGCCTTTCTATTTATTAATCAAATACTAGTAAATTAACTAGTGAATATACCAATCAAACCATTAATTGTAATGTGTAAAATCATCACATCCATACACATATAACACTTTATTTTTAACATGGAAACCCTGTTAGGTGAAAAAAAAATTGGGACCAGTACCCGAAATAATTTCACTCTTCTATATTGAGCTCGGTTAAGAGCCAACCCTATTAAAGGTTACAAAACACACTGTAAGTTGTGACCTTGTTAGAGGATTTATCACTAACAGTTCTTTGTGACCAAACATTCACTATGGGGTCAAGATGAAAACAATTAATATTCATTGAATGTCATAATTGTTGGCATTAAGCAAGATTGCCACTAGTGACAACACTTATTTGCATTCTGAGTGCAAACTGAGCAAAACAGTGCAAACCGAGCAGAACAGTGCAAATCAAGCAGAACAGTGCAAACCGAGCAGAACAGTGCAAACTGAGCAAAACAGTGCAAACCGAGCAGGACAGTGTAAATCGAGTAACATTATGTCTACCGAGTCACCAGTATTTACTGAGTTCAAAACCTACCGAGTGGTTAGTATGAACCGAGCCTTCACTTCTACCGAGTGCATGACGATGCCGAGTAATGCAGTAGACACCGAGTATCAGAAAGTCACCGAGTTAGTTTGCAGGAACCGTGTAACCGTACTTGGGCCGACTTAGTAGCACTTATGTTTATTTGTCAAGCTGACTTTGTAATTGAAATTGTAATTTAATTGTTTAGACTTGTATATAAACAATGTTGTAAAAATACCAAGATGTAATGAGTAAGAATGAATATGAAAAAGAGATAAAAGGCAGAGATAAGTGAATTACAAAGGGCTACAACAGTATAAGGAATAGCAAAGACAAATTCATCACATAAGGTGATCAGTACATCAGCGAATCTCATTCATCAATCCAGTTGCAAAGCAAGAGATCTACTATTTCATCCTAACAGGTGAATCAGCTTGAAATCCTTTAACCGGGTAGAGTTAACAGTCTTTGTAAAATCTCTTTACCGAGTGCATACTTCATTGTATGTTTGTAAAACCTCTAACAAGGTGGACCTAGCAGTCCTTATTGCTCCTAGCAGGGCAGATCATCAGAAGTGATCAATTGTAAGCCTTAACCAGCCAGCTTTATACTGCAGTACTAAAGCTTTGTGGGTTTCATCCCCACCCAAGTTTTACTTTCTTTTGGAAGGTTTCTGGGTAACCAAATCTATGTGTCATTGTTGTGAATGCTTTTAAGTTTCATGCTTTCTATATGCAAAAGGATAAAGTAAACGATATGTTAATACATCTGTAATTGAAAGAAAATTTGGAGTTACTGATTCACCCCTCCCCTCTCAGTAACTTGGTTAATTCCTAAATATTTTCAACAATTGGTATCAGAGTGATATTGGTTCTCAAGATAAAACTTAACTAGCTTGAGCAAAGATCCAGGACAATGGAGGTATTCAAACTGAACAAGGTGATTGAAAATGAAAGCTAGATCTGGAAGTGGCCATAGCTAAACTTAAAGAAGCAAAAGAACATCTTTCCCAATCCCTAAGAAGAAGGAAGGAACTTGCAAATCAAATGAATGATCAGAATTACATTGAAGAAAAGATTGAAGATCTTTTTCCCTCAGATAGCTCAGATGAAGCAAACAATTCTGTCAAAGAACTCCTAGAAAAGAATGGGTCTCTGCAGGAAGAAGTGAGAAAATTAAAAAGAGAACAAGAACTACACTCTACAAGATTTTGTGAGATCTTAGAACAAAGAAACAAGTTGAAAGATGAATTGGATGGAAGGAACAATGAAGTCCAAAATAAAACCCTTCAGCTAGAAAACATAATTGATCAGATCTCCCATACAAATGAGGAAATCCTTACTCTAAGTTCAGAAATAGAAAGCACAAGAGAAGAACTAAGATCTGAAAAGCAAATCAATCTAAGATTGATGGATGACCTAAACACCAAAAAACAAATCAATGAAGGAATGTTGAAAAGCCAAGAAGACTTAAATCAGCTATATGAGCGAAATCTTCATAGGCAAAAAGGAAAAGCAGGACTTGGATACAAAGGAGAAGGTGAATCTTCTAAGCAAGGTACTCAAAGAAATCAAAAACCTACTTGTAATCATTGTGGAAAAATAGGACATACTTCAAATAAATGTTGGAGCAACGAAAAAGTAGAATTCAATGGAAAATGCTACAACTGCAATCAGCCTGGTCACAAAGCAAATGAATGCAGGGAAAAACCAAGATTCAAAGGTAATTGTCACAAATGCAACAAACAAGGTCACAAGGCATCCGAGTGCAGATCCAAAACATTCAATCCAGCAGAACAAATTATGAAAGCAATGTTTGGATGGGATTACAACACTTGGTGCAGATGTCATTACTGTGGAGAATATGGACACATTGGCATGAACTGCATAAAACATCATCTAAGGAAAAGAGATACTACCTTAAGATGCTTCAAATGCACTAAACTTGGTCATATAGCCAGAAATTGCATGAATGCTAGTGAAGTTGAAGATGGAAAGAAGAATGAAGCAACTAAGGTCAGAAAACAGATAAGACAACAGTGGATTCCTAAATCTACTGAGCAAACTAGTCCAAGTAATGGAATGGGTGGCTCTACCAACTCAAACTAAATTCCAAGAAAGCACTGAAACTATATTCTCATAGACAAATTTCAAGCAGTTCCAGAACTAAATTAAAAGAAAGATCTAAATTGGCATACAAGATGCAATAAGATCACAGGAAGGTCGGTATCAGTTTTCACTGAGCAAGGTCGGTACCAGTCTTTACCAAGTGAGGTCGGAGCAATATGAATTCTTGAGTTCACCGAGTTGCAAAATCTTTACCGAGCAATTAATTCATAGTGG
Source organism: Chamaecyparis obtusa (assembly GCA_027943335.1). Taxonomy (NCBI): domain Eukaryota; kingdom Viridiplantae; phylum Streptophyta; class Pinopsida; order Cupressales; family Cupressaceae; genus Chamaecyparis; species Chamaecyparis obtusa. Next base: position 1,045,329 of record BSBK01002368.1, read on the forward strand.
GTGACAGTCTGTCAGAATTCATACCCTAATTTGTACTAAGCATTAATGACAGAGTTGTAAACAAAAGGCAAGAATATCATTGAAGCCCTCCTTAATCAGCCTGTTAATCCCAAAGCTCCATATTTTGGAACATATGAAGAAGCAAAGGTGAGAATTGAATTATGCATAAAACTTCCACAGGTGGTAAATAAAGGAAAGAAGAGGATAGCCAAAATGCAAATGCTAACCGAGGACAGAGGAGAAGACACTGAAGAAGAAAAGGAAAAGGATGAGAAAATAGAGGAACCAGAACCTGTAAAGAAGAAAGGAAAGGTATTCATCAATAAGGCACCTAAGCCTCCCACTGCTATATTTATAAGGAGAAGTGCAAGGGGTAAGATAGACAAGGCAGACAAAGATATAATATTCAAAAGGCCTCCTCTAACCCTTCAAGAGAAGATCAAACTTTTTAGAGAAGGATCAGGATCTGGAGTAAGTAATATAAAATCTTTTAAATATGAAACCAAATCGGAAACAGAACAAAAGGAAATAGAAGATGCTGTCATTGAAAAGATGGGACAGTGGAAATACTCTCCTGATGAAATAGCCCCATAGGTTCCAGCAGCTTTATTAGATCCAATAAAAATGAGATGGACCAATGCAAAGCAAACTGTAAAAGACATATTTGATCAAACCCTGAGACAGTTAATGCCGAGCTTGAAAAATGATGAAATAAAGAAGGCATTGAAGGAGAATGAAAATAAGATGACACTGAAGTTCAATACTTGTTTGATTCTGATTAATAATATTGAATTGGTTGTGAAGGCTGCAAATGCCACATGGAAGAACATAGACCATCTTCACCAACCGAGTACTGAAACAGTTATAATAAAAGACATTGAAGATGACAGTGATGAATAGGAAGAAGCCATTGAGGTAGATGATACTATGAGGATAGTGGCAGAAGTCATTGCATCACTTCCTACCTCTCCAGAAAAAGTTACTACATCTAGCCCGGAGACACCTTCAAGCATGGTTGTGACAACTTCAACATTTGTCCAATCACCTATAGCAACAACAGAAGCAACTACCATTTCTTCTACCGAGTTGCAGTCTCCTACTTCATCAAGTTTTCCAGCAGTAAGTATTCCAGTTTTTGATTCTACAAGTGTAAATACTTTAAGTTCTCCAGTAGACAGTATACCAGTCTCTATAGCCAGTCCTACTATGTCTACTGTCACTACTACTAAGGCATTAAGTACAGATAAGCCTAAGGCTCAATCGAGTATAAGATTTTTGGGCAAGAATATAGTAGAGGATATAGACCTAGATGAAGAAATAGAGATTCCAACATTGGATTTTGCAAATCTATTAGCGGATCAAATGCAAAATATAGATGAAATCCTCCAAAGGAAAGCGAAGCAAAAGAAACTTAAAGAGGAGAGAGACAAGGAATATCAAATCATTAAGGATGATAAGGACATTTTGTCAGAAGCATTAGGTATTAAAGTAGACTCCTCTCAACATGTTTTGTTACAATTAGCAGAAGTAGTAAATAAGTACAGTGAGGATTCATCTGGGATAGAAAAGTTAGTTGAAAGAGCCGAGAAGAAATTCAACAATAAAGTGCTTGAGCACATTGCTCAGCACATAGCTATTAATCAAGTCGAATTGTCTTCAGTTTTGTCAAACATTGAATCTTCCTATTTGAATGTTACCTCTCTTTTGGCTAGACTGTGCAATGTTGCCGAGTTCACCAAGGATGTCAAGGATAAAATGAATAAAATTGATGAGGATTTGAAGATTAGCATACAGAAGCTACAACTTGAACCAAGTTCAAACTCTTCTCATCACATGAAAATCTCATACCTATCAAATATGTAGTCAGAACTACTAAAAGAAGACACAAGGATCCGGTCCACACTGCTAGACATTCAGAACATGATCCTTCCCATCATGAATACAATGTATAAGCACATTGAACATTCCAAAACATTAATTCATGACAATCAGTTCTCAATAGCAGATCACATGATTGAACTCTCTGCAGAAGTCCAAATTGCAATCCAAACATGCAAGATTCTGCAAGAAAATTGGGACAGAACCCTGGCACTGATAATGAAGGTACATTCTATTTTTCTATCAAATTATGGATTCTCTCTATAAATCACTTGTATATACACCTTTGGCATTATCATCAAAAAGGGGGAGATATGTATAGAAGGAGATATGTATAGAAGAAGAGAAGAAAAAGTTAGCACATTGAAAGGGGGAGATAATTTATAAAGCCCTATGACAAAGACAAATTTTGAAAAATCAAAATAAATCTCAGCATGGTTCATGTATATAAGTTTTGGGCAATAAGTGTTTTTGTCACTAATGCCAAAGGGGGAGATTGTTGGCATTAAGCAGGATTGCCACTAGTGACAACACTTATTTGCATTTTGAGTGCAAACTGAGTAGAATAGTGCAAACTGAGCAGAACAGTGCAAACCGAGCAAAACAGTGCAAATCGAGCAGAACAGTGCAAACCGAGCAAAATAGTGCAAACCGAGCAGGACAGTGTAAACCGAGTAACATTATGTCTACCGAGTCACCAGTATTTACCAAGTTCAAAACCTACCAAGTGATTAGTATGAACCGAGCCTTCACTTCTACCGAAAACATGACGATGTCGAGTAATGCAATGGATGCCGAGTATCAGAAAGTCACCGAGTTAGTTTGCAGGAACCGTGTAACTGTACTTGGGCTGACTTAGTAGCACTTATGTTTATTTGTCAAGCCGACTTTGTAATTGAAATTATAATTTAATTGTTTAGACTTGTATATAAACAATGTTGTAAAAATACCAAGATGTAATGAGTAAGAATGAATATGAAAAAGAGATAAAAGGCAGAGATAAGCGAATTACAAAGGGCTACAGCAGTATAAGGAACAGCAAAGACAAATTCATCACAAAAGGTGATCAGTACATTAGCGAATCTCATTCAGAAATCCAGTTGCAAAGCAAGAGATCTACTATTTCATCCTAACAGGTGAATCAACTTGAAATCCTTTAACCGGGTAGAGTTAACAGTCTTTGTAAAATCTCTTTACCGAGTGCATACTTCATTGTATGTTTGTAAAACCTCTAACAAGGTGGACCTAGCAGTCCTTATTGCTCCTAGCAGGGTAGATCATCAGAAGTGATCAATTGTAAGCCTTAACCAGCCAACTTTATACTGCAGTACTAAAGCTTTGTGGGTTTCATCCCCACCCCAGTTTTACTTTCTTTTGGAAGGTTTCTGGGTAACCAAATCTATGTGTCATTGTTGTGAATGCTTTTAAGTTTCATGCTTTCTATATGCAAAAGGATAAAGTAAACTATATGTTAATACATCTGTAATTGAAAGAAAATTTGGAGTTACTGATTCACCCCTCCCCTCTCAGTAACTTGGTTAATTCCTGAATATTTCCAACAATAATGAAATAATAAACATTGTTGAGTCTCACTTGGTTAAGAGATTTATCTTTAACAATGGTTAGAATACAACATTAAATGATCTGATTCAAATATAACTTCCTTTGCAAATTTTTAGATTTATTTTAAGCTCATAATACCTCTTGCCATCATAATCACTTCACTTTCCTTGTATCCTCCAACTTTTTTCTGCTCGATTAATTCCCTTCTCTAATGCTCGGTGTTGTCTGCATGAATCTCTTGTCTCCTTTTATAGACATGATAAAATATTTTATTCTGATCCATATATTTTGCCACTTAATCTTTGTCATTGATTTTTTCACTTCAACCTTCCTTGGAACTTGTGTCTCAAACATATTTCATTCTTCATCATATGATCATCGTTGATTTTGTCAGTTGTTTGATCTTCATAAAAAACTTTATCTTTAACCCTGTAATCTTCTATTTTTTGTCCAACTCATCATCTATAATTGGTAGTCATATGTTCCATATTATTTCTTTCACTCGGTCAATACTGTGATGTTTCAGTGACTTCTAACTCGATTAACATTATACTTGGTATACACTACACTTTCTCGGTGCATCCTAATTTCTTCATTTATTGACCACATAAACTGTTAGAATAACAATGTCCTAATCAACTAAGAGGGGGGGTGAATCAGTTGATGCCAATATTGTACACTTTAAACTTCAACTTCAAAACTTATTGTCAAGAGAAAAATACTAAACTAAAAATTAAATTCAACAATAGTACACATACACATGAACACCAAGATTTGTTCTCAAGGAAAAACCTGTTAAGAGAAAAACCCCAGTGGGAATGTTACCCACAAATATCTACACTATGAGTATAATAACCTTGTTAGGAGTTATGACCTTGTTAGGAGTTGAGTATTACAATAGGCAGGTCCTAGTTAAAGGGCAAACCCTATTAGGAGCCTTTACAATGTGATCCTAATTAAGGAATCGACCCTGCTAGGAGTCCAACCCTATTATAGGTAATAACCTTGTTAGGGGTGCACAATATATCAACCTGATCAAGAGATTTGAGATTTAAGGCCAGTCTCAGGTTCTCCAAACCTTAAAATTTCAAAACTAAGATAATTTTGTTCTGAAACTACTTTTAGTACTTTCATTGCCAAGCAAGCTCAACCTTGTGCCAAAGTGCACAACTATTCTTCAAATAGTTTCCAATGCTTCCTCAAGTTTGCATTCACCTTTGCATCTCGCATATGCAGTTATTCATTATAGTTCACACTTATTTTCCAAGGATTTCAATTTATATATACAAGTTGGAACAATTATATCTAAGTCACCCTTCATAGGATAAATCCTATTTACAAAATATAAATGGAATCATGTGAAGATGCATACAGGCCCTCTTACAATTTTGCAACATAATAATTACATCAATTTATCATTCAGACATGTAAATTAAGCTCACACATCATATTACTTGAAATGTGTTTCAAGTCGGCCTCCAAATAGGTCTTCGCTAATACACACGCCATAGCTGACATCACCTGTACATTCACAACTCCATATGATCATAATAATCTCTCCATCTAGTGTCCAACATGAACCTATGTTCATAGATCATAACTTAAATAACCATGAGTGCTATCCACAAATCAACTTTGTGAAAAATACAATTTTTGTCTCCTGGGAAACAATTATCAGTAAATCAATCATAACTCTATCTGAACAACTCATAACCAGGTGCAATCATGGATGGTGACCCAAGACATTATGAAAATTATTTGTCCAAGTTCACATGTGCTAATTCTCTATAGTATGTCGATAAAATTCTCTGCAACCTGTCTGCAAGCTTCTAAACAACCAGTCAATAACATTTGTTGAAATCAATGACAAACTTTGTCATGAATGCAACATATAGTCACTGTAACATGCCTCCATCATTACTAGGATACTCCCCCATAGGAATACCATTAGTATTCATGCTAATAATCTCCCCCTTTGGAATTGATTGCAACATAGATGAAAAAATTCTCAGTTCCATAAATACCAAACATGCCTATACTGCATTTGCATCATCATATTTTCAAATCCTCTTCATCAATCATCAAATCCTCCAAAGGATGATCCTCTTATATTGTTTTTCATGTTTCATTCTCTCCCCCATTGACATCTATGTCAAAGGTGTCATTATGCCTCCAATCATTCTCATTAACTTAGCTCAAATACATATACTCCCCCATAAGGGAAGCATCAAGAATTTAGTCCAGATAATGAAATAGTGCTCTAATATTTCTAGACTAATGCAATTTTTGCATTAATTATTCAAGAGTAGGCTAGGGCATTGACCCCTAACATACCTCTTAAATACTCAAATGTATCCTTTGGTAGAGATTTTGTAAAAATGTATGCTATTTTCTCCTTTGTATTCACATATTCTAATTAGTTCACTTCTTTCTCTGCTACCTTATCTCTCAAGAAATGATACTTTATTGCTATATATTTTTTCTTTGGATGCATAACATGATTCTTTGACATATTTACCATGCTAGTATTGTCACAATGGATAGTAATTGAATCTTCAAGACATACTCCAATGTCCTTCAACATCTTCTTCATCCATATGATCTATTTATAATTGATTGTTGCTGCAACATACTCTAATTAGATGTTGTAGACTGAGAAATTCAATCCTACTTCTTTCTAAGCCAAGAAATCAACCTTTTACCAAGGAAGAATTCTCCTCCGCTAGTACTCTTTATATCATCTACCTTTCTTGCCCAATCAACATTAGTGAAAGTATGAAATATAAGGTCATGTGATCTATCATACCATAGACCAAACTTGATTGTACCCTTTAGATATCTAAATATTCTTTTTACTACCATAAGATGAGATTATTTAGGATCTTCTTAAAGTCTTGAAACAATTCCAACGTCATTAGCAATATCAGGTCTAGTATGTGTTAGGTATTGAAGACCTCCAATAATTGATCTATACCTTGTCTGAGGTACATTATTTTCTTCATCTTCCAAAGATAACTTAGTTCCAGTTACCATAGGGGTTCCAACAGGTTTATTGTCATCCATGCCAAAAAATTTCAATGGTTCTTTAAGATATTTGGTCTGAGATATGAATATCCCTTCTTTACTTTGACTGATCTGCAATCCAAGAAATAATTTCATCTCCCCAATCATAGACATTTCAAAATCACTTTTCATCTTTTCTTCAAACTTGTTACTCATTTCATCATTTCCTCCAAAAATAATATCATCAACAAAAAATTTAACAATCAAGATACCTTCCTCATTAATTATTAAGTATAAATTGTTGTCAGTGTTTCCCTTCTTGAATCCCAAATGAATCAAATACTTATCCAATCTTGCATACCAAGCTCTTGGTGCTTGTTTCAGTCCATACAGAGCCTTCTTCAATTTGCAAACTAGATCTTCATTTCCTCATAAAGGAAATCCATCAGGTTGTTCAATGCATACTTCCTCTTCCAAGTCTCCATTAAGAAAAGATGATTTCACATCCATCTGATATACTTTGAAGTCTTTATAAGTAGCATAAGCTAAGAATAATCTAACTACCTCAATCCTAGCAACAGGTGGAAAAGTATCTTCAAAATAAATTCCTTCTTGCTATGAATATCCTTTACATACTAATCTGGCTTTGTTTCTAACAACAATTCCTTCTTCATTCATCTTGTTTTTGTATACCCACTTGGTACCAATCGCATTTTTATCTTTAGGCCTTGGAACCAATTTCCATTTGTTGTTCTTCTAAATCTGCTCTAGTTCTTCCTTCATGGCTTTGATCCATTACTTCAAGCTTACTTGAGAAAATTGTTGCTTTGAGTCCCCTGCAGAAGTCATGGGAGAAATCCTTAGAGACACCAAAGGTGAACTTCAAGACAATCTTTGATAAGATGTAAGTACATATTTTAGTTTTGCACCTTTAGCATTGTTGTCAAGGGGTAGTATATGATATTTGGAAATAGTACTGGGAAATATATGTTACAGTACTAGGAAATATATGTTATTGCTGAAGTATAATAAGTTGAAGGAACTTGATCAATAGTGAAAGGGAGTGCATGATGTATTTTCCATCAATGCCAAAAGGGGAGATTGTTGGTATTGTGATGAGTTTGGGAGTACATTGGTTGTAGTCATAGGAAGTCATTGGTTTGGTTGTCATTGATGGAAACTAAGTCAGTACAATCATTTATCATAATCGGTGAAGTGCAGGATATAATCGATGTGAAGGTTATGTGATCAGTAGTATTGGAAATTGGTTAAGTCTAGAAGATCGATAGACAAAGAGGTCGCAATTCAGTAGCGGTTGTGATAAAGGAGAAACTATGAGGTGCGGTCACAGAAACAATATCAACATGGTCATATTAAAATGTGGTTCTAACCATAACTCATTTGGCTGATTAGTAAGAGATTTTTTAGTTGACGCAATATTCCAGACAGGTAAGGACACTTGTGTTCTTGAGCATCAATTGGAAGATTTCAAATCGGTAAGCGGTATAGATGTTGCGATGATATTTGGTATTATGATGACGTATAGTTATGGTTATAGAATTGATGAGCTAACATTCTTGGGATCGATGCCACTATTCAAGGAAGAGTTAAGGCAGTGTATTGGAGTAGTCAAAATGTGTTTGACTATCTTGGAGATATAACCTTGAAGATCTTAGTTTGAGTCGATGCAGTCTAATAAAATGTATTCTTACATTTACTTTGTCATTTTGATACATGGTTATTATACAAGAAAGGATTTGAATTTCATTTTAGTCGGTGCTAGAAGTATATTTAAAGGGTATTGCTTATATTGAAAAAGAGAGTTGGTTGTTGTTGTTTTATTGTAAGGGTTGCAATAAAGATTTATGATATCAATTAGGGTTGCAATCAGAGATATTATAGAGGAAGAGTTGTGAGAAGTTATAGTGTGTAGATAACATATTAGATCTAAAAGGTAGTCAATGTTATATCCAGATCATTCACTTGTTGTTCCCTAGCAGTTGCAACAAGAAAATCCCTTGACCGAGTGAACCTTAACAATTTTCTCATTGTAAATCCCTTAATCGGGTCAATTCTAAATAGAGTCTTGAAATTTTCTCGCAAGGTAGATCTTTGTAGATCTAATTGTATTTCTAACAAGGTACTAGTCACTTAGAATAGGGTGAACCCTCAGAAAAGGGTAATTGTATGCTCCTAACATGGAAAACTCATTTTATTGTAGTAGTGAGCTTGTGGATGTCACCCCCACTGTGATTTTTCCCTCTAACCAAGGTTTTCCATGCAAAAAACCTTGTATCATGTGTGATGATTTTGTGGTTGTTTGATATTGTTATTTTTTATTTTCTCACATTAGTTATATATGCTTTGTAATTTGGAAGTTATTGTTGGATTTGGTTAGACTGGTGGTTGGATTAGTCTTTAATCTATTTGTACCGATTTAGCACCCCCCCCCTCTCAATAGCTAATAATTCTAACATGCACATGTGTCTCTTTTACACTCTTACCCAAATGTTACCTTTGTGAAAGTATTTCATCATCTGGGTGAGAACAAACTAGCATAGTGAAAATGAATTCTTAGTATCTATTAGTGAGGATCACACAAATGCATCTTGAGTGAAAATAATTTCTCCTTTCAGTAAAACAATTATGCCACCTATCTGCAACTACATTTTACCCTTGTGAACACCTTTTCACTACTAGGTGAAAAACCATTTTTTCCATTTCACATTGTTATTCCCTTTTGTATGAGTTTCCACCCTATTTTTAATCTAATCACATTTACAACCTCTCTTCGAGGTAAAAATATTGCATTCTGCATTTGGAAATTGGATCCAAATATTTCCTATTTATAATTTATTTTGTAAGCACTCTACAATATTTTCATATATGTTGCATACACTTTGCCTTGTTTGTACTTCCATATTTTGCATACACTCTTGTGAAGCACACATTCAAATGGTAAATTATCCCACCAATGGCAATGGATGATTCACATACTGCTTCAAAAGATCTTGTTTTGGTTTAGGCAGAGAGTAAAAATGCCCTTCAACTATTCAACTTGATACATACAGAGGCCAACCTTCTAATTTTACCTACCTCTATTATGCATTGCTTCCTATGTCTGTTAAAAATCACTTTCTATGATGCCTCAATGGATGTCAAAACCTAGCTTAATATTCACACACAAAGGGGATAGCAACAAAAATTGTGAATTTAATGTTACACCCGTCAAGTACATTTGCTTGAAAACTTCCCAAGAAAATGAAATAATGATTACACTTCCACATTTTTTATTCATCTGTGACCTTCTAAAATTCATCAACAATGAGATAGGTACTAGAATGGATGTGGAATCATGCATTACACCTATATATTGAAATATCTTGAAAGTTTCTATTCATCATAGGTAGGGAGGGTGTTGGCACAAGTTGTTGATTCTAGCTTTGCACCCACTAATAAATTTTCTTGAAGGTTTATAAAACCATTTCAAAAAATCCACTTTATGTGTACCCTGCAAAATGACAATCCATGAAATAACACATCTTTGAGGCACTCTTTGAGATATAACACATGCCTAGTTTGTACTCCCATTATTGCTCACATGTCTACCAGGGAAAATATAGCTACAACATCTAAAAAAAAACTCATGTTGTTAGAGCTTGGTGCCCATACGCTACTTAGAATCTTCCACATTAGCAGCAAGATTGCTGGGGATGGTGTGGTGTTCAACACTACACCTACCAATCACATTTTCTTGCAAAGTTTCTAAGTCTTTTAAAAAAATCTATATTGTGCATTTCTAACACAACACCTACAAACATTGCAACCCATATGACTGTATTCCTTTTAAAAACACCTATGTTTACATACTTTATGTATTTAATGAGCAACACCTGATGAAAGCCTTCTTTCGCTATGCATCCATATAAAGCAAATTATTTGTAATAACTAAATTTGAAACCAAACTTATCTTCAATGCTTTAGCGGAAAATCATAATTTGTTTGCTGCCTCCATACCAATCTATAATTACATAATTTGCATCGATTGTCTTTCCATGGTAGTCAACAAAATATATTGGCCCAACAATTCCTAAATGTCATTCTTCCTACTCAAAATGATTTAGGACATAGTCATTTTATCCATAGGAGTATGTGCCCTCAACTCAAACTCTATCACTTTCTGAGTAGGAACGTGGGGGAAAAAATTCCCCTTTATTTTTCTTCTTCCCCTTGACATTTTATATTACCCTGTTGCTCCACACCATAGCATGATTAAAAAAAAAAATTGCGAGAGTGTGGGGTTACCCAACACTTTCACACCTCTTTTATCATTTTCACTATTTTATGAGAGAATAAATGAGGCTCCAAAGAAATTAGGAAACTTTAAACCTTTATTTTTTTATTTCACTTTTTTTTCATGCGACTTCTCATATGCACTTATTTCTATTGATTTTTGTTTCCTTATTTTTTAAATCAAGTGGCCCCCACATGGACATTGCAATTTTATAAAAATATCCCTAAGGTGATTTACAAAATAGTTTATCCCCATCTTTTCTTCACCTTGAATTTTATTTGCTCAAATTTAATTATTATTTACATCATAAATGATTTAAATAACAAACATTTAAAACCAAACTTAACATAATTCTTAAAGTCATAAGGCAAGTTGGGTCCCAATGTGGGACTAACTATTTTTTTTAATTTGAATTAGATGGACTTTGAAACTAGGTTGAAACCATTTCAACAAGCATCAGGATAAAAAATTGTGAAAAGCATAACCATTAGAGTTTGATTTTTCAACCTTTCTATTTAATGTCCAAACTAAGCCCAAAGCCTCTAAAAACACCCTTCAAAAAGCAATCACACCCTATTACTGGACCCTAGAAAATGGTAGGAACACAAACTGGTATACCTATAATCACACTGTAAAACAAATTTTCTCGATGATGCATGTGGTGAGAGATTTCAATGTCCAAATTTGCTCATTTCATTTTATTTACAACATGAACTTGTCAAATCCCTATAAACTACATTTCATTTGGTCCTAGCAAAAATAGAAAATGAACTCATGAGACCCTAAAATCTTGCACATGAGTACTATGAGATACCAAAAATTCAAAGGAATAATTGGTCTTTCATGAAAATTAATGGGTCACATATTATTACTCTTTTAAAATGACCATCTGGCAGATGTGGACTGTGCACATAGAAAATCTGAATAAATTGCATTTAGATTTGACTTGGAAAACTTATCAAATGGGATCATGGGGTGCTAAAAATGGAAATGGGAGATTTCTTTCATGTTTTAAATGTAGGAGAATGACCTTTTTTTCATGAATCTTAACTGGTCATAAGGTATAGGCCTCCAAAGTAGGCCACTCTATTAAATCTCAACATATGCATAGTGTTAACCTTTGCAAACCTCTCAAAAAATTACTTTAAAAATAGGTCAAAACTAATCATGGGAGGATGAAAATTGAAACTTATGTTGTCTGATATGAGTTTAACACATTCCAAAAGTGGTTTTTCATTAAACTCACAAGGATCCCATTTCTTGGTTCTCAAATTAGACAACTCAAAATAGTTCACAGGGGGGCTATTTTGTGCTTATCCAAAATTTCAACATGGCCACTTCAAATTCCTTTAGAATTTGAAGGTACCAACACCACCTATAGTAAAAACATACCCTGTAGTGCTCCTCTTTCTTTCAACATCTCTTTCTAAATCTCAATCAACATAGCTTTGTAGAGTGAAATGATAACCTCCAAAACATAAGGACTAAATTATTGTACCTTGCAAATATCTTAAAATCCACTTGTCTACATTCCAATGCATCTTTCTAGGACTATTCATATACATACTCATAACTCCCACTACATGTCCAATATCTTGCCTTGTACACATCATGGAATACATCAAGCTACCAACTATTGAAGAGTATGGAACCTTAGACATGTACTCTGTATCCTCTTATGTCTTTGGTCTCATCTCCTTGGACAATTTAAAATCACTAGTAAAAGGTGTTCTAATTGGTTTCACATCTTGCATATGAATTCTTTTTAACATCTTGTCTATGTAATCACTTTGAGACATCGTTAATGTGTGATTTTTCATGTCTCTATTTATCCTCATACCAAAGATTTTTTTTTATACACCCAAATCTTTCATAACAAATGATTGTGCTATTTTTTGTTTAAGGTCATTTATATTTTGCATGTTATGTCTGGCATCAAGCATGAGATAAACATACAATAATAATATATTATAGTTACCATTATCTACTCTCTTAAAATAAACTCAATGATTAGAATGACACATTTTATAACCTTGTCCAACCATAAAACTATCAAATTTCAAATACCATTTCCAGGGTTATTATTTCAGTCCATACAAGCTCTTCTTCAACCTACACACTAAGCTCTCCTTACCTTTGACCTCATATCCTTGTGGTTGATGCATATAAATCTCTTCCTCCAATTCTCCATGGAGAAAAGTTTTCTTAACATCTAATTATTCGAGATGCAAGTCTTCTATAGCCATAAGACTTAGAGTAGTTTGAATTGAAGTCATTTTAACAATAAGAGAAAATATTTCATCAAAATTAGTACCCTTTTTCTATGCAAAACATTTTACCACAAGTCCAACCTTTTTTTTTTCCTCCATATTCTTTCTTTAACTGGTAAACCCATTTGTTAGGAAATTCTCTTTTACCTTTCTGCAATTCAACTAACTCCTAAGTTTGATTTTGTATCCAGAAATTCATCTCCTCTTTGATTCCTTTCTCCCACTTCTTTTTGGTTTCAACCTGCATAGCTTTCTAGTTCACCTAAATCACTCAATAATACATAATGTAATGAAGGATAATATCATTCAGGAGGTCTACTTATCTTGGAAGATCTTCTTACTAGAGTCTAGGGAACATGTGGTTATGGTTATTCAATATTGTCTAGCACCTTTGGTACTATATTTCTGGGATTTCATCAATCACCATGTGTTTGGTGTGTTCCTTTTCTTTCTTGTTTCAATGTATCTAATCCTTGTACATGATTTTTTCATCTAATTTGACATCTCTACTCCTAACGATTTTTTTATTTTCAAAATCCCATAAAGAATAACCAAAATCATTAACTCCATATCCAATGAAAGTATACTTCTTGGATTTTGCCTCAAGCTTTGATCAATTTTCTATATCAATATGAATAAATGCTTCACAACCAAAAGGTTATAGAATTGAGTATTTTACCTTTTTTCCTATCCATGCCTCCTCTAGAATACCCATGTAAGTAAATTGAAGGTCCTTTGTTTATTAAGAAAACAACATTATCTACAACATTTGATCAAAATTATAAGGGCAATCCTACATGCAATATCGTGCTCCTTACACACTCCATGATTGTTCTATTCATCCTTTCAAACATGCCATTTTTCTTGTCATGTTCTAGGAACTGTCTTTTTTCTACAAATATCATGGTATGAATAATAAATGTCAAACTCTTTGATATAGTAATTACCTTCATTATTTGATCTAAGACACTTCAACTTGTTTCCTTTCTCATTCTCAACCAAATCTTTTCATTTATTAAAAAATTCTAATGCATTGAAAATTTTGTGGGAATGAAATAAACCCGAGTTTAATTAGTTGCAACATTAATGGAAGTAACATAATAATATGAGCCACCAGGAGATGATACCTAAGCTGGCCTCCATACATATGAGTGGACAAGCCTTAAATTTTAATTAATTCTCAAAGAATCTCTTTTATTTTCCATAAACATAGTTTTCACAAATATCCAAATCAACTTGCTTCAAACCTGACAATAAATTTTTGGAATGGAGAATCTTCATCCCCTTCTCATTCATGTGCCCAAGTTGATTGTGTCATAGAGTTGTATTTTTTCTTGTGGAAGCTAGGGAAATAGAATAATCAGTATTACTAGTGCATAAATATAATATACCTACCTTTTCCCCTTTTTCTATTATCAATGAGCCTTTCATAACCTTCCATGAATTGTCTATGAATGTGACAATGCAGCCTTCACTTTCTAGTTATCTTGTTGATATTAAATTTCTTCTCAAATTAGGAACATATCTCACATCTTTCAGCAACCTCTAATTTCCATTTGGTAATTTTATCTATATGTTTCCCTTTCTAATAATTTTTCATGAATTGTCATCACCTAAATAAGCCTATCTAAAATCACCTTGAGCATAGTCTAGAAAATCCTTTCTATGGGGTGTGGCATAAAAAGGATCCACTAATTATAACACACAAGAATCACTAATATTATCCAAATAAAGAATCAAAGAATCATGTAACACATCATCTACTACATTTGATTCCTCTCTATTTTATTTTTGTCCATCCCTTTGTTTTCCATTTTGAGACCAACAATATTTCTTCAGATGTCCTTTCTTTCCACAATTTCAGAACTCTAGATTTACCCTATATTTGGATGTGCCCTTCTTATATTTTCCACAATTACATGGTCTCTTTCCTCTTTCTCTCGGTCATCCCCTATTATCAACACTTTAAAGCATTACCTGGTGTCTCACTTGTGCTTTTATGTCACATTTCCTCTCTAAGGATAACACTAACAACATCATCAAAGTTTAAAGTATTTGAGCCAAAGACAAAGTTACTTATAATAATGACCAAGCTATTCTAACTTTTAGGAAATGAGCATAAAATCAAAAGAGCCCTAACCTCATCTTCAAAATTTACTTTTACAAAAGGTAGATGACTAATAATTGTGTTAAGCTCATTCAAAAGATCACTAACAAACCTACCTTCTTCCATCTTCATATTAAATAATTATTTTATAAGAATACCTTATTGGAGGCAAATATTTTCTCATACAATTTCTCTAATGGCTTCATTAGAACCTTTTTTGTTGTTTATTTGGCTATATTAAAATCCATAAAAAATTTCAGACACAATTGTATTATTCCTATTGCCCTCCTACAAAGAGCTTCCCAATTTCCATCTATTAGAGTCATCGACTTATTTTCTTTTCCACCTAGTGATTGTTAAAAATAGTCCCAAGAGATAACTAAGAGGGGGGGGGGTGTGAATCAGTTATCTACAAGTTTCAATTCTTTACCCAATTAAGTATAATTAAACATAAAGCATAAACACAATTAAAGAACACTTGAACACAACACCAATATTTTGGTTACGGGGAAACCCAAATAGGTAAAAACCCCGGTGGGAATTGACACCCACTAATAATCCACACTAGTGTATTATGATCCTTGTTAGAAGATCCTTAACCATGTTAGGAGTTGTCTTTACAAAGCACTTAGTACAATGACCTGGTCAAGGGTTGGCCCTATTAGGAGTCTTTTACAATTAACCCTATTAGGGGTGAGGACGCACTGTCCGAGAGCACACTGCTCAAAGAGGTGAAGGATACAACCTTCTGAATAATAGATACACACTATATCTGGATCTTGGTGAACTGCACTTTGACCTACTGTCTGGATCAATTCAAGGTTGGAAACCCAACTAGTATGCTTGATGGGGTAGATGATACCACTTTCTATTAATTTGAGCACCTCTTTATGCATAAGTGGCTCAAGCTTGGGATTAACAGGCCTTTGTTTTTTCCTTACTGGTTTGGCATTAGGTTATAATTCAATAGTGTGCTGAGCAAGGGCTGGATTAAAACCTTTAAGGTCTTCATATTGCCATGCAAATACATCACTGAATTCTTTGAATAATTAGGTATAAGCCTAATTTTCTAGATCAGTGTTTACTTTTCCAAATTGTAAGCCTTTACCTGGTTCTAATTCTAATTCAACACAGTGTTCTTATTGAACCACCAGGCCAACTTTATTCTTCTTGACTTGATCATCCTTGTTGAAGATAGTCTCTAAGGTGACAAGACCTCTAGGCATCTTATTAGACTTGAGTTGTATTACTTGGTCACCATAATTTTGTAATAGTTTGTCTTGGTTATGATTTGAGAAGACATCCTCTTCAAACAAGAATTGCAGAATTTGCTCATCATTGTCAAACACTTGCCAATTAGTATTATTATCAGGGATAGAAGGTCTAACAATCACTTTGATATGTTTTTGGGTCTCCTCCTTTGAAATACTATTAGGAATGTCATATTGAGACCCAATAGTAGCTAATCTATCTGCATTTTGATTTAGCTTTCTAGGGATAGCAACAATGTTGAAAGCACAAAAGTCTTCAATTGCATCCAAAACTCTATGTTTGTATGCTCTCAAGGTGTCATTTTTGGTTGCACTTATCCCTCTCACTTGGCTGACTACTAACTCACTGTCACCATAAACCTTCACAGCTTTGAGCCCTCTTTTCCTAGCCCATTCCAGTCCATTCACTAGACTTTCATATTCTGCAGTGTTGCTAGTGCAGGAGAAACTGAATCTGAAAGTTGTATAGTATCTTTCCCCTTTTGGGGACACTAGCATAGCACCACCACGGAACCATGTATGCTTCTAGCTCCATCAAAAAAAAGTTTCGAAACTTGATTGCTCTGATCCTCTGAATCAATGTCCTCTTTGAGAAGGTTTGGCTCTATGGAACCACTTTCTTATATTAAATAACTTCCCAAACTAGCATCCCAAATGACATTTTCTTGGGCCTCAAAATCCTTTTCTGATTCTAATTCATCTAGTAAAATATCAAGGATATTTTCTATCTTAGTGCTTGCTTCTCTGATAGTTGGGAAATCATTGTCATCAAATACAGGGCAGTTTGTATTGATGGTATTGGACACATATGGCTCTATATGGTGTACTGCTAATGATTTAGATTTAATGGTAACCTTGGTACCATATCTTGTGTGAAAAATCATGTGGGACCAGTCTGAAGAAAGGTAGCCTCCTATTTTGGTTGTAAACTCCCTTGATAGACATATGGCAAATAAAGCAGGGAGATCTATGATATATATATCAAGTAGGATAGAAAAATTAGGACTAGCATGAAGGATTAGACTGGTATCCTTAGCCACAACTATAGTATTAACTGAGGATCCATCAAGTTGTGTAACCTTCTTTTGGAGGGGTTCATATTGAAGTCCGAATTGGTCAGCCACCTTTTTGGGCATTACAGTGCTAGTAGCTCCACTATCTACCATACAATTATGTACTAAGGATTTTCCAATAATTAAAGATACATAAAAGGGAGGTGGTTTTGAGTTCCTACCTTGAATGGTATTGGCTTTGGAGTTTCAACTTGGAGCCTCCTTTTCTTGATCAGTGTTGACCAACACTGGCTTTGTAGCTTCTTTTGTATGCTGAGGAGTTGTCATTTCAGTCATAGCTTTCTTCAAAATCTCAGGTTGTCCTGGAATAGCTAAAGAGTGCCACATAGACATAGTAATGTTCACCTTCTTCATGTTGTCTACAATGTTGAAAGGTGTCACAGTGTGTACTCTTTGTTGTGCTTTTACTATGACAGGTTCCACCTCTTTGAGAGTATGGCTTTCTTTTCTTGTAATGACATGAGCCTTCTTAAATATTATAGGAGTAGCTAGCTGCAGTGGTTCTACAGATGTAGTAGCTTTAATCCCAGAATCTACTCGCTCCATGTCTTGAGCTCTTCTCTTTGACCTTGTGTTGGCAGCAATGGAAGGCTCACCAATGACTCCATTGAAGTCTTGCTGCTCCCAATTGAAAAGAGTAGTCTCATTTTCTTGTGGTTCTTATTGAGGAATTGATCCACTAGAAGAAGCCTCTGATTGAGCTTGTGAGGTATTTTGAACCATTAGAACTTGGTTAATCCATCCATTTGAACATGTAGCCTGATTATGAGGCTGATTACAAGGAAAACACCATTCATTGTCCATAACCATATTATTTTGACTAGAAACCATGTCTCTAACTAGATTTGTAGAATTAAGAGGTGCAGGGTTGTATGGTTGGAATGGTCTTTGATTAAAATTTTGCCTTTGTCCTTGATAACCTCCTTGGTATGGTGGCCTATTTTGTTGATAAGGTTGTCACTGATTTTGATATTGTTGATTAGGACTTTGGCCTTGTGGCTAAAGGGGTGGTTTGATTCCTTGCCCTTGCCTCTTTAGGTTTGTGACCTCTTTAGTCAAAGTCTACAGCAATTTTGTCATTTCTTGATGACTAGTTTGTTAACTATTCTTCATCTCTTGCAGCTCTTGAGAGAAACTTGTTTTTAGCTCCTGACTGCTAGTACTAGCTTGAGGTTCTAATATGGTGGGAATAGGGGTAAAAGGAGGTATTTGTAGAGGTGTAATGGGCTGAAGGCTAGGAAAGATGGGCATGGGTGGCCTTCTAGCTATCATAGCTGCTTGGATTAAATAATTTTTAGCCCTGAAAGCTATGTCAAAAGCTTGGGGTAGAGAGGTACCACCCATAGATTGGATCATGATAGAGATTTGACCATTCAAACTTTTCAAGAAGTATAAGAAAGCATGGTCAATTGATGGCCTTACCGAGACTAGAATTCTATTCCATGTCTTGAGAAATCTATTGTTATAATATGTCATTTGTTCTTGAGGGTCTCTTTTAATGGTTGTCAACTGCTCAACCAAAGACAAGTTGTCTAATTTATCTTCAAAATGTTTACTCAATGCATCCCCTAATCCATCCCATGAATTAATGGAACCAACAGTTAGAGTTCTAAACCATTCAAGAGCCTTACCCTTGAGGGAGGCTGCTAATAGCTTGGTGGCCACATCTTCTTGAGTTATATTATGTATGTTGCAGATAGTAGTCACATCTCTAATGTGTTCAAAAGCTATAGTTTTTCCTTCACCTATGAAATCAGGTAGACTCTTTAATGCCACCAAGCACACATCATGATGTTGAGCAAAGACTAATGGACTTCCTTGGTTGAAAGGTGCAAAAGCAAACTGTCTAGCCATTGTAGAAGCTGAAATTTGTTGAGTAGCAACTGTGTGAGTTGTATTAGATGTTAGATTTGAATCTTCTTCTAGATCTCTGGTTAGAGATCTTCCTCTTCTTCTAAGATGAAAGGAAAAAGGTCTCCTTTCTGAATTATCAAGTGGTGTAGACTGTACTCTCCTTGCAGGGGATGTTCTCTAGGTTGATCTACCTTTGTAACCTCTTTTTAAGGGCAACTCTAAAAATTTAGTAGGCTTTGAGCTTCTAGTCTCAACCTTTATCATAAACTTTGAACAAGGTTAGCCTAGATCTGTGAAATTAGTGGAGTTGCAAGATATACTTGAATATCAACCTTTGAAAGGTCTATATTATGCAATTAGTATATCAGAGATAACATAATCTTCAAACAATGAACTTCTTTTGTTGTCCCACCAAGCATGCCAGAATTGTTATACACTAAGTTTGCACCCTTGTTTCAAGCTCTCTGGTTCTTGATAACTTAGTATAACATGGGAATCATCTCCAGGTTGTGGGACCTATGCTAACTGAGATGATACCTCCAGGTTCTAGGTTGGTTCCTCTTGGATAATCACCTTAATTTGCTTCTTGATGGGAAAGTAAATTCTTGAGGGGAAAAGGGATAGAAGGAATTCTTGAAAGGGAAATGACTGAAAGAAAACTACCTACTAGGTGATACACTGAAATGATGGTATGAATTATAGTATAGAGAATGAAATCAGTGCACAAACTCAGGTCTAGGAGATCACAACTCACTGAATAGGTTTGCATGAATATTTCATAGAAGGGTCTGCAATAGAAAGAGTCTATTCAGGGAAAGAGAGAATTTCAAAAACAATAGCATTCCTAAGAATTTAGACACAATCTATAACCTACAAACAAACATTCACCTCTACAACTAGGTATAGGAATGAGATAGCTTGTTGGGGGGTTGAAGTATACCCACAAGATCATTCAAATCAAAATCATCCACAGGAATACACATGAATTGCAGAAAGAAAGAGGGATCAAGAACCCTAAGATATTACTGAAAACATACATATACTCAATTCATTAAAAGAAAATTCAAACAAGAAGGCATAGGGACAAAAAGAATGTCACAAAATACCTTTGCAATATCTAAACCTCAATGAAAGGTTACAAATTGCAGAAAGCCAGAGGGCAGAAAGAATACCATGGATAACTCCTCAGAAAGAAAATCTCTCTTTTACAATTGTAAACTCTGAGCTCTAAAAGCTTCAAAAAACTATTACATACATCTCCTTTTTGCACATAGGTAGGAGAAAAATACCTAATTAGGGTTTACATAGATTTTCATAAAATAATAGCCAACCCTAATTCTATCAATTCTAATCATAATTGCATCACTGAAATATCTTGGTCGATCATATCTCTATACCTGCATGTCCATTTCATCACCATATCTACCTGCAGACAAGCCGCCTTGATCCATCTACCTCTCTGCAACTTACGCTTTCCATAACTGCTCAAATCTGGTACTTCTTAGATATTTGAATTTAAAAATATAAATGGTCACAGGTGGCGCCAAGTCTTTCTTTATCAACAGTTGATATTCAAACTTGATCTATCTTTAAAATGTAGCCATCAAATCTTTCCAATTTACCCAAGCACCACTTCTATTCTTAACCCTAACTCTACATTCACCTTAGGTCCTATTTTCCCTTTAGTCACTGAATCTCCTAAACTTTTCATTAACTCTGGCTTGGTCTAGTGATTACGCAACAAGCATTAATACTTACCTGATCTGACGATGGTTGCTAAGTCTCTTGATAGCTTCGAAATATTCCTTCTGCATTACGAGATTGCTCGACTGAAGAGAACCTCACAGTCACTGGATAAAAAAAGAATATTCTCCTTTTCATTAGGTGATCACCTAACTAAGCTTACAAACTTGGGCCCATCTTGCCACTTGTCATCATACTACTGGTCTTTGAAATGAGCACGTCAGCAATATCTGGCAAGCGGACCCACCTGATAGATCACCTTTGCACTGAAAGATCAGACGGTTATTGCATAGCCGTGATGAATATCTCTCAAGCATCTTTTCCTTGTGGTATTATGACAATCATTGATCTCCATTGAACTTTAATTTCTTCAGAGCTGAGATCACCAACCATCTAGAGATTATGCGACTAAAGGAAACTAGACTGCCTACCAGGTCATTGGATGCTTAGGACTTGACCACCAGAAATAAGAGATCTTGCAAACACATAGTCGCTAAGTCACTGAATAATGTCTTAACCATTCCAAGGAACTAGAGACCTAGCGACTGCATCCTTGAAGAACTAGGCCCCGCCTTTCCATGTGTCACTCTATCAATCGCTTTGACTACCTTGTCAACTCTGACAACTGCAAGTTGTTCTAACATTAACTCATCCTATCTTTGACCATGGGAGATCTGGAGATTGGGCAATTGTGCAAAATTTTAAGTCTCGTGAACCTTTGCTAACCCTGAGTTTGATCACGAGACCTCCTGACTAAGGGCTTTATAACTCAGCTTTAACCTCCACCTCTAATCAAGCAATCATGCAATTATTGTTGACCTCCAAGTCTCATAAGCCTTTGGAATATTCCTTTTGTGTTGAGTGATTACCCGACTAAGGTAAATCTCATTTTTTCCAAATAGGAAAGAATATTCATTCTATATTATGAGAACACTCAACTAAAGCCTTAGTCGTTGAATCGCTGAAAGATTTTATGGAGATCTAGCGACAACACTTTAACCTCCAAGTCTCAAGACATCTTAACTTAACTCATTACCTTCCTGAAACTTCATGACTGAAGGGATTCAAAGACCCAACATAAACTATGGTCAAATTTGGAGAATAAGCGACTAGAGTATTCTCATGATCATTGAATAAAATCTTAACCATGAGTTAGATCATGAGAATACAAGACTGCCTTCAGTTGCTAAATCGCTAAAAAAACTTAAACTCTCCCAAGACCCTGACCATCGACCATCTAGAGAGTCAGCGACCAAAGGAAGTCTCTTAATCGCTAAAGCTTTCTAACTTTTCAACCTTCTTTCTGAGATCTTGCGACCACCATTAATCTTCTTTTTTGATCCATCCTATGGTCTATAGAAAGAATTATTGACTTAACTATTTGATTCAGCAACCACAAGACTAACTGTGTCGCTGAATCACTCAAGATTAGGCACTTAACCTTCAGGAACCTAAGACTTTGAGACCATACAATCGTGAGGTCACTGAATGAGGAGGGTAACCACTGGATTTAACCATAACATTAACCTTACCACAACCTAGGCAAATCTGGAGATCACGCGACTGTACATATCTCACAGTCGTGATATACTTTATCTAACCTTAGTTACATCTGAAGAATTGGTGAAAACCTTTATTCTCAAAGTCACTAAAAGATTTCTCAAACCATAGTTTAGCTCTAAGATTACATGTTGTCCATTGATCAAATCTACATCTTACAGTTGTCACTAAGTCTTATAATCCTTTATCACTTAGCCGCCGTATCTGGAGATCTAGAGACAACCACGTCACTGAATCGCTAGCCACGTAAGAGATAACTACCATCTTTGGGAGATAACATGACCAAAGGAAATCCAAATCACTGAATGAAATGACTAACCACATGAAGACCTGGAGACTTGGAGACAATCGCGAAAGAAGACTGCACCTCTATTTGGAGACTCAAAGACTAAAGAGAAAATCATAATCGCAGAGTAAAACATCACTTTAATAAATCATTTAGAGATGACTTGACCAAAGGAAGTCTCCATCTAGAGACCACGTGACTATAGGTCCTTTCTTACAAAATTTGTTACAGAAGTTGCTAGATCTCAAGAAAGACTTACTGAGACCTGGTGACTAAAAGGGGCAATCGCTAAGTCATTGAATGAAAATAGAATATTCCATCTGATCAGGAGATTAAGAGATATAAGGTAGTCACGGGATCAGGGAACTAAAATTCATATTCTCTCAAGATTTATAGATCTTGCAACTAGCCTTAGAATATAAAGTGCACATGGGAAATGGAGACTTAAGTGGCCGAAAAAGTAACGGCAATTTAGAACAGGCCCTAGGGTTTTTAGGGTTTTTTGCCTTCAACGGTCACATTTTCAAATAAAAATATTGCAAACTAGGGAGTTAAAAGAATTTGTAGAGATTAGGGGAAAAGGCACAAGCCACAAAAATTCTCAGAGTGTTCAACAGGATTAAAAAAGAAGACCCTGGATAGAATCCAACCTATGACCAAAATTGAATAGATAGGAAATTTTGGGCAACAGTACCCACTAGCTTGCAATCAACCATCTTGAACTTCTTTAATATTTCTTTCACATATTTGGACTAATTAATGAAAATACCTTTCTTTGTCTATTGCACATTTAATCCTAAGAAGTATTTGATAGGTCCAATCATGCTCATCTCAAACTCACTTTGCATATCCTTAGCAAATTCTGCACTGAGTTTGTCATTACCCCCAAAGATAATGTCATCAAAAAATATAGCTACAAGTAGTAGACCATCAAATGTCTCTCTTATGAATAGATTACAATCTATTGTTCCTTTCTTGAATCCAATTTTTGTTAGATATCCATCAAGTCTCTCATACCATGCTCTAAGGGCTTGCTTAAGTCCATAGAGGGCTTTCTTCAATCTGCATACCATATCAGGTTTGTCTGACAAGGTGAATCCTTTTGGTTGTTCAATGTATACTTCTTCCTTTAACTCCCCATTTAAGAATGCTGACTTAACATCCATCTGATAAACTTTGAAGTTTTTGAATGTTACAAAAGCTAAAAACAACTTAATAGCTTCTAATATGCTTACTGGTGCAAAAGTGTCTAAATAATCAATACCTTCTCTTTGTGCATATCCCTTACATACTAACCTTGCTTTGTTTCTTACTACTGTACCATCTTCATTCATCTTATTTCTCAATATCCACTTTGTTCCAATCACATTCTTATCACTAGGTCTTGGGACCAGTTCCCAAGTATCATTTTTGATAATCTAATCTAGTTCTTCTTTCATAGCATCATGCCAATCTGAATCATTACATGCATCTTCAACACTTAAAGGTTCAATCTAAGATAGTAAACATACCACTTAATTGCTTGCTGAATTCCTGCTTTTGATTTTGTTGTGACTTTTCTACTCTGATCTCCAATGATGTCATCCTTAGAGTGATATCTAGATGTATATTTTGGAACTTTAGGTGATACTCACTCATCTTCCTTCTGAGTTTCTTCTTCACTTCTTTCAGGGTCATTGAATAATACATCAATGTTGTCAAACATCTCTTCAACAACTATCTCACTAGTGGAAGGTCTGGGTTCTTCTTCAATCATAGGTGAGTAATCATGATATCTTTCTTGAACCATAAAATTTTCATGAATTTTAACATGAGCACTTTCAATGATCTTCTTCAACCTCAAGTTAAAACATCTATAAGCTTTACTTTTATTAGAGTAACCAAGAAAAATACCTTCATCACTTCTTGCATCAAACTTGCCTATTGATTCATCCCTCTTGATGTAGCACTTGCTTCCAAAGATTCTAAAGTATTTTACTGTGGGAACATTACCAAACCATAGCTCATAAGGTGTCTTGTCCGCATTAGGCCTCAATTGTATTCTATTGATTGTATAGACTATTGTATTGACCGCATCTCTCCAATAGGTGTGTCCAACTTTTCCTTCAATCATGATGGTGTGCATTGTATCAAGGATGATCCTATTCCTTCTCTCTGCAATCCCATTCTTCCAAGGGTTCTAGGTGCACTCAACTGTCTCTTTATACCATATTCTTTGTAGTACTCATAGAATATGTCAGAGGTGAATTCTCCTCCTCTATCCAACCTTAGACATTTTATCTTTAGTCCAGATTCATTCTCAACCTTAGCTTTGAATATTTTAAACTTCTCAAATGCTTCTGACTTATCTTTCAAGAACACAACCCACATCATTCTAGAATAATCATCTACAAAAAAAATGAAATACCTTTCACCATAGTATGATCTTGTTTGAGTTGGTCCACATAGGTCTGTATGAATCAGATCCAATTTGTTCTCTACTGAATTATGCTTGCTTCTGAATGAGTTTCTCACATGCTTTCCCATTATACATTCCCTACAAATAGTATCAACTAGCTTTTCTATGCTAGGTAGGTCTCTTACTGCCTTAACATTGCTAATATTTACTATGTTATCAAAATTGATATGACATAGTCTTTTGTGCCATAGCCAATTGTCATCTACTTTAGCAACAAAACAACTTGCTTCTGGATTAACCTAAAAAACATTACCTTTAGTCTTTGATCTTGATGCAATCATTTCTCCATCTATTGTTAATGATGCATTTGTTTCCATTGAACTCCAACCTGTAACCTTTGTTAAGCAACTGCCCAGCACTTAGTAGGTTATGTTTCAAACCATCAACATAAGGAACATCATCGGTGCTATTCTTTCCATCCAAGGTGATGGCTCCTTTACCAATGATGGGTTTAGGAATGTTATCTCCAAATCTAACCATGCCTCCTTTGTATCTGTCCAAATGAAAAAATCTTTGTCTCTTGTCATGTGATGTGAACAACCACTGTCAATGATCCAATCTATCCTGATGTCAGCTTGTGAAATCAATGCTTACTCTTGTGAATTCTTTTCATCTTCAAGAGAAATGAATCCAATTTCTTCTTCTATTGATTCTTCATCTGATACTCCATCTCCAGCATAGTAGCATTCCTTTGTATACTTAGGCTTGTAATTATTCGTGAACTTTTTAACTCTTGTAGGACACTTAGATGCAAAGTGACCAATCTTATTACATGAAAAGCATTTGAATGGTAATTGACCTTCATATTTTCCTTTTCCTTTCTTTTCTCTTTTAGCAATCATAGCAATGAATTCATCTAGAGCTTTTTCTTCATCATCATCATCATCAAAATTACCAGAGGTGGTCAAGGATTTCTTACCATGGACCAAAGCTTTGAAGGTTGTCTCACTTTTAGGCTCAGTCTTCAAACTTGATATCTCAAATGCAGCAATCTTGCTGATTAAAGTTTCTCTTTTGAAGTTTTCTGAAAATTGCATAGTCTCATCAAGGATGTTTATTTTGCTCTAATATTCTGGTGTCAATGTAGTCATTATTTTATCCATGATGTCTTCTTCTAAAATTTCTCCACCATTATTTCTGATTCCAACAACTGCTTCATTAATCCTTTGATTGTAGGCTCTTATATTCTCTTCAAGTAGCATCTCCAATGTATTGTACTTTTTCTTCCATGTCTTTTTGCGTGCATTCTTTGCTTTTTTATCTCCTTCAAACATGTCTTCTAGGTGCTTCCATATCTTATAGCCCGTGTCTACTTTCTTTATCTCTGAAAACTCACTATCAGATAGGTCACTAATAAGGGCTTCTTTTGCTATTGTATTTTGATGGAACAAATATTTCTACTTGCTAGTAGCATCATCCTTTACAAGATTTTCTAGAGAGGGGATCTGAACTTCTTTGATAGCCACTTCAAAAACTTTAAAAGCAATGCACTGCAAATGTGTCATCATCTTATTCTTCCAATCAAGATAATTCTCTCCATCAAAATTAGGACTGTCTTTTCTAAAGAATACCATCTGATCAACCTCAAGTTGTTAAAATTTCTCTCTAAGGCACTTGGCTCTGATACCAATTGTTAGGAATAGTCCCAAGAGATAACTGAGAGGGGGGGGGGGGTGAATCAGTTATCTACAAGTTACAATTCTTTACCCAATTAAGTATACTTAAACATAAAGCATAAACACAATGAAAGAACACTTGAACACAACACCAATATTTTGGTTACGAGGAAACCCAAATAGGTAAAAAGCAAGGTGGGAATTGACACCCACTAATAATCTACACTAGTGTATTATGATCCTTGTTAGAAGATCCTTAACCCTGTTAGGAGTTGTCTTTACAATGCATTTAGTACAGTGACCTGGTCAAGGGTCAAACCATGTTAGGAGTCTTTTACAATTAACCCTGTTAGGGGTGAGGACACACTATCCGAGAGCACACTGCTCAAAGGGGTGAAGGCTACAACCTTCTGAATAACACATACACACTATATCTAGATCTTGGTGAACTGCGCTTTCACCTGCTGTCTGGATCAGTTCTAATGTATAGCATAAGCTCTTTACTTGGTCACATAGACCTTTTGCTGATGGCTCAACACTTTGCACTCTCTACTCTACTCTTCACAATCAACTCTGAACCATATCTTAGCAATCACAAATGACTACTTCTAAATATCTTTCCTCCAAATGATATAATTAAGTTGTCCTATTAGAACCATCTTTAAATCATATTAGAGAAACCATAACACATTCCAATAATACTTATGTCGGCTCTACTAAGCACGCAACACAATCTAGGACCTGTCCAATATTAATAAATGTAGACGCACGCTACACACTATCGGCTCTACCAAATTAACTAAAGCTTTCTCCTCAAGATGAATTACATCATGTGCTCCTAACCAAAAATTGTTAACTCTTCATCAATCACTAATCCAAGGGCGCATAGCATAATTAAAGGTGCAACTCTTGAACCAATATAATCTATGTCGGCTCTTCTGAATAAACACAAGAAACTGCTAATGGTGAATAGCGACTACATAAATTCACTTCTACTAATCATCAAACTTTGTGTCCATTATTGTAACATCACTAACATTTATTCATCACATATCCAAAGGTGCAAGGCTCCATGATGACTGTAGGGACAAACACTCATAGAACATTGCCTATAACTCTGTTAGGAACACTCCTAACACAAGCTGCTACATAACTATTGGTACTAATAATTAACCTCTGCATCCATGATATCATGCTAATAACATGTCCATGCTACATAAACTAAAATCTTACTACATAAGTCCTCCATGCATGCTACTTACCATATGTTTTCATCAATGACAAACATACAGTCAGTATTGGCTTGCTGGCAAATCTCCAACAATCTCCCCCTTTGGCATTGATGGCAACATATGGAATGAAAAACACCAAAAATCCAAATGAGAAATTATTTTATAACATTCTCCATCTCCTCATCAAAACTCCCCAAGGATGAATCCTCCATCTGCAGTAATATTCTTCAACATTCTCCATTTTCTCAACTGAATTGCTTTCATGACTGAATACAACTCCCCCCTAGTATATTACTCCTTTACTTCTATTTTTCATGACTATATATTACTCCCCCTTTGACATCAATGGAAAAGGGTACCAACTCTTTTAAGCTCTAGTACTACTCCTAAAGTAGAGTAGTCAACCATCCATCAGTCCCTAAGGACTGATGCTCTTTCTTCTTTCTTCTAGGTAGAATCAGGGAAGGGAATTACTCCCAGCTTCTCCCTGAGATACTCAAAACTATCCTTTGGAAAAGGCTTTGTGAATATATCTGCTAGTTGTTCCTTTGTACTCACATAATCTAATTTGACTTCTTTCTCTACCACTTTCTCTCTTAGGAAGTGATACTTGGTCTCTATGTGCTTTGTCTTTGCATGCAGCATAGGATTCTTTGACATGTTAATAGTGCTAGTATTATCACAATGAATAGCAATAGGATAATCAATCTAAATACCAAAGTCCTTTATCATCTGCTTGATCCAAACAATTGTAGAACAATTCATGGCTACTGCAACATACTCCACTTCTATTGTTGACTGAGAAATATAATTTTGCTTCTTGCCTGTCCAAGTGACAAGTCTATCACCAAGAAACATGGCTCCACCTGATGTACTCTTTCTATCATCAACGCATCCTACCCAATCAGCATATGTATATACATGAAGCTCAAAATTCTTTGAGTTAGGATACCATAGACCATAATCTATAGTGCCCTGCAAATATTTGAATATTCTCTTTATTGCCATGAGGTGACTTTGTTTAGGCTCTGCTACAAATCTTCCAACAATACCAACTGCATTGGAAATTTTTGGTCTAGTTTGAGTAAGATATATGAGTTTACCAATCATAGACTTGCATAATGTTGTATCTACTACTGGAGAATCATCTTCTTTTATAAGCTTGCATCCTGATATCATAGGTGTACCCACTGACTTACAATCATCCATCTTGAACTTCTTCAATATTTATTTCATATATTTGTACTGATTAATGAAAATAATTTTCTCTATCTACTGCACATTTAATCTTAAAAAGTATTTGATAGGTCCAATCATGCTCATCTCAAACTCACTCTGCATATCCTTAGCAAATTCTGCACTAAGTTTGTCATTACCCCCAAAGATAATGTCATCAAAAAATATAGCTACAAGTAGTATACCTTCAAATGTCTCTCTTATGAATAGATTACAATCTACTGCTCCTTTCTTGAATCCAATTTTTGTTAGATATCCATCAAGTCTCTCATACCATGCTCTAGGGGCTTGCTTAAGTCCATAGAGGGCTTTCTTCAATCTGCATACCATATCAAGTTTGTCTGATAAGGTGAATCCTTCTAGTTGTTCAATGTATACTTCTTCCTTTAACTCTCCATTTAAGAATGTTGACTTAACATCCATCTGATAAACTTTAAAGTTTTTGAATGTTGCAAAAGCTAAAAACAATTTAATAGCTTATAATCTTCTTACTGGTGCAAAAGTATCTGAATAATCAATACCTTCTCTTTGTACATATCCCTTACATACTAACCTTGCTTTGGTTCTTACTACTATACCATCTTCATTCATCTTATTTCTCAATATCCACTTTGTTCCAATCACATTCTTATCACTAGGTCTTGGGACCAGTTCCCAAGTATCATTTTTGATAATCTGATCTAGTTATTCCTTCATAGCATCATGCCAATCTAAATCATTACATGCATCTTCAACACTTAAAGGTATTATGATCCTTGTTAGAAGATCCTTAACCCTATTAGGATTTGTCTTTACAGTGCATTTAGTACAATGACCTAGTCAAGGGTCAAACCCTATTAGGATTCTTTTACAATTAACCCTGTTAGGGGTGAGGATGCACTATCCGAGAGCACACTGCTCAAAGGGGTGAAGGCTACAACCTTCTGAATAACACATACACACTATATTTGGATCTTAATGAACTACACTTTGACTTGTTTTCTAGATCAGTTCCAATGTATATCATAAACTCTTTACTTGGTCACATAGACCATCTGCTAATGGCTCAACACTTTACACTCTCTACTCTACTCTTCACAATCAACTCTGAACCATATCTTAGCAATCACAAATGACTGCTAATAAATATCTTTCCTCCAAATGATATAATCAAGTCAGCCTATTAGAACCATCTTGAAATCATATTAGAGAAACCATAACACATTCCAATAATACTTATGTCAGCTCTACTAAGCATGCAACACAATCTGGGACCTGTCCAATATTAATAAATATAGATGCACACTACACATTGTTGGCTCTACCAAATTAACTAAAGCTTTCTCCTCAAGCTGAATTACATCATGCACTCTTAACCAAACATTTTTAACTCTTCATCAATCTCTAATCCAAGGGTGCATAGCATAATAATAGGTGCAAGTCCCAAACCAATATAATCTTTGTCAGTTCTTCTGAATAAACACAGGAAACTACTACTAGTGAATAGCGACTGCATAACTTCACTTCTACTGATCATCAGACTCTGCTTCCATTATTGTAACATCACTAACATGTCTTCATCACATATCCAAAGGTGCAAGGCTCCATGATGATTGTACAGACAAACACTCAGAACATTGTCTGTAACTCTATCAGGAACACTGCTGACACAAGCTGCTACATAACTGTCTATACTAATAATTAACCTCTGCATCCATGATATCATGTTGATAACATGTCCATGCTACATATACTAAAATATTACTACATAAGTCCTCCATGCATGCTACTTACCATATGTTGTCATCAATGACAAACATACAGTCAGTACTGGCTTGCTGGAAAATCTCCAATAGCGATAAGTAGAGATACTTATGATATAGATAATCCTCCATTTGTATCTTCTATAGATGATAGTTCTAGTCATTGAACTTAACAACCTTAAGCCTTCCTTCCTATGCCATTTCTCTCATTCAAATCTGAAATTTCTTGCCAAATCACTGAAAATTACACCGCTCTAATACCAATTGTTAGGATTTAGATAGATATAAGTGTGTGTGAAAATTGTACCTAGTTGCGGACACAACACTTCAGTAAAATATTAGAGGTTAGCAAAATTGAAATTTACAAATAAATGAAACTAAGCTAACCACATGATTTAGTGCCTTCTAGTAGGTGCGAGTATGGTAGTCTCATATTAGACCAAGATCAGTGACAATGCAACACCTAAACGAATGATTTAAAATGATGAAAGCAATGAAATATGAATGCAAATTAATCTTTTTTTTTTGGATTTTTGATGCAATTAGATGAAAAACTTGATATGATTCTAATCTAGAATGAATTGAAATGATATGTAATTAATCTAACAATGCTATGAAGATGAATGCAAAAGTATGCAAAAGCTATGAAAAATTATGAAATGGTCTCCCAAAATTGCCTATCACAAAAGCTGTGTTCTTTAGTTGTAAATTCGCTAGAGTAATTGTGCAAATTCGAGAGATATCTTTGTGAAGAGTTGAGCCTTGTTTTTATAGAAATCCAGGGTTTGAGGATGCATAAGAAAAACCATAAATCACTCTTGATAAACTCAGGTTGATTTTTGAGTTAACAAGAAATTAAGAATAAATAACTCATAAAATCATGCAAAAGCAATTTTTATCTCAAAATAGAGTTTAGTTCTCTTTTTCAACTCACAATCACATGTTGAGTTTAAATTTAAAATTGGTTGTTAATTTCTAGTTGCCTGCTTTTCTGATTGTGCATGATTTATTTTGAATTAATTTAAAAATAAAGTGATTTATTCTCAACTTAACTGATTTTAAATTTAAAATAATTGATTTATGGGTTAATCAATTATTTTAATCAAACTTTTATTAAAAACTATATTATTAAATATTGACAACTTGGATTTAATCAATTAAATAAATATTTAATCAATTATTCGTAGGAGATTTGATTTATTGTCAAAATTAAATAATAGAATTAGGAATAAATAGAATTAAATCTAATTAAATAATTAAGTGGTAGAATCAAATTTAATTAACTAAATATTCATCATATTCAATTAATCAAATTTAGGATAAATATGATTTATCGCAAAATAATATTTAAAATATGTTTAAAATAACTAATTTATGGGTTAATCAATTATTTTAATCAAACTTCATTCCAAAACTATATTATTAAATTTGACAATTTAATTTGATCAATTAAATAAGAATTCAACTGATTATTTTTAGCAAATTTTATTTATTGTCAAATAAAATAATATTAATTAGGAATAAATAGAATTAAATCTAATTAAATAATTAAGTGGTAGAATTAAGTTAATTAATTAAATATTCATCATATTCAATTAATCAACTTTAGGATAAATAATGACATTTATCGCTAAATAATATTCAATTAAAGATAATTATGATAAATTAGGAATATTCCCTGATGCAGAATTAAGATAATCAATTAGGTTTTTGATAAACTGATGTGCAGATGTGCCTTAGGTTAGGACTTTTGTGTCAATTTCGACCGAATTGTTGATGTAAGAGCTTAATGAACCTATAGCCCATTTTTCGGGTATTACATTTTGCCCCTCTTTGAATTATTGTGTGAAGCGCAGTGGTTCAAAGATTAATCTATTTTTGATGTTGAAACTAATTTGAAAGATGAACCGACTTTGAGACAGAAATCGATTGAAAGATTGTAAAAAGCTAATTCAGGTCCTGGTTGACCAAGAATCGTGATGATGTCAACTATAGCAACGATGAACCTGTGATTATGAAAAAGTATCAAAATGCCTGATTCTAAACCTTATGATTACGAAGAAGTGAGTGATTTGATTCCAGACCTAATTGTCCAAAGGAATCGTAATTGGTATCACATCCAAACCCTTCAGTTACGAAGAACTAATGAAATAACACTAATGAACCGATGGTTACGAAAAGCTGATACAGTTTACAAGATAGATTAGGATACCAAATTGATATGGATCTCGATGAATCTGATATTCCCCAAGTGACGAGGTCTTTAGATGAATCAACAACTAGATGTGGTTGTTATCTTGATTACTGAGAGAATATTTGATTTACATATTTGAATGATATGTGATACCAAGCCCCCTTCGGGATGAAAATCAAAATCTGACAAGAAAAGTCAACGTTAAATGGTTTAGAAGCATGTTAATTAATTTGAGAAGTGGTTATACACATTCGAGAATGCGTTCTAGATTGTTTAGAGGTCCTGGAGACCAAGTTTGACTAGGTGTGACCATGAGTTGACCATGGGTGACCAAGTTGAAATTTTGATAGTTTGATGTAAGATAATCAGTTAAGTTGAATTCTAAATTTCTATGATGATTGAAGGTCGAATATGCAAGTAGTCGGTCATCCTAGGTCCAAAAATTTGAAATCATGATTTTGACATAGTAAACAATCTCAAATTTTGATTTTGATCCCGAAAATGGGTTCAGAACGTCGAAATTAGCTAGGGGTGCTTGCTTGGTGATCTGCTAAGAAGACCTTCGTGTGATACTCAGTCCTTATGATATGTTTAGTGTAGTTTTAAATAATCATTTGAGTGTCAAGCTAATTTAGGCAATCATGCAAAGTGCAAAATGAAATGCAAACCTAAGACCTAGGACCTAGTCACTGATCATGTGTCGGTCATTTTCATCATTGAATTTTTATTAGGTAACTAGATAAATCAATACAACATCCACAAGTTATGAAACCATAGACATATGAATATTGATTTGTATGCTCAAAAGTCAATACAACACCCACTGGCTAGACAACCATGGACATATGAATATTGATTTTGTTTTCAGAATGTTGGATTAGATATAAGCACCAAGGCATAAATGCCAGGATGGCCTGAATATCATGTCCATTTTGATATAGCAATTTTTATAAGAATCAAAACATAAACATTGTGATGACCTGAATATGCCTTGCGTAACAAACACATCAAATAGTCAAGAGATCATTCTAAATTGAATGTGAATTACCCATAGTGACCCTTTATCGTTCACATCCTTAGGTAAGATCGTGTTTCACAATAGGAGTAAGAAATCACTCAAAAAGATTAAGTTATATCAAACTTCCTTGAATTTTTTGGGTATCAATGGTCGAGGTACACATGGCTATCCAATACGAGATGGAGGCTCTTATAGATGGACACCATTTCAATCTAGAATTTCCAAAGTTGTTAGATTTTCACATACAAGCAGAAAACAAAGAAAAGATTATGCCCCCAGTCATCACTCTCTAAATCCTATAAAGGACATCATCAAAGAGCTCGAAGGGACACAATATGCAAAAATATCAATGCGAATCAATAAGCATACAAGGAGATAAAAGCATGTAAAAGCATAGATTGTTTTCAATTTGTGTTGATGTTTGATTTTGTTGTTGTAGATGCAAAATCCTTTCTGGAGAGGAGACAGATAGATAGACTCAGATGTAGATTCAAAGGACTTTGACCGGATATGACTCGTCTGAGATACTGAGGACTGTAGGATATGACTTTGATTGCCCCCAAGTTTGAACATTGATAGGATACAGACGTTTGAGTCGATTGGTGTACAGATCGAATTTATTGAAAATAGGAATGCAAAAACAAACTAGGAGGTATGTACAAACTAAAGCAAGACTGAAAGTTGGGAGAGACCAAGATTGCACTGATAGATGGAGCATTTTGAAACAAGTGGCACCCGTTTGTTAGGTTTTCAGCATCTTGGCAAAGATTCTATTTTTGCTACCAAGGTGCCTGTTTCCAGGTTTTCACCAAGGCACTTTTTGATATTTCTCATTTTTTTGTATTTTTCATTTTTTTTTTCAATTTTTTTGTACTTTTGATATTTATTGATTTTTTTTGTGTGACATCAAGGCACCTATTTCTAGGTTTTCACCAGGATGTTCATTTTTTCAAGACTTTTTCTAATTTTTATGATTTTTCTAGGACATTTTTCAATACTAAATGCCTTAGGCATAGAATTTCTTCAGATGGAGAACGTTGATTGGTTCTCAGAGCTATTATCTTTTAGTCATTGAGAGTTGATAGGCTCTAGAGCCAAAAGTAGCAGTGATAACAAAGGGACCTAGCCAATTGGGTTCAAACTTCCCCTTACATTCTCTATGTGATTGATTTTTAGGATTCTCTCTCAAGACTAGATCGCCAACCTACTATACTATGAGATGATCATACGCTGCTTGTCTGTGCTCATCTATTAGTTCAAGTTCTTGCAACCTACACACTATGTAGTCATCATGAGTTACTAGACCATGCATTCTGATTCTTAGTGATGGGATTTCAACCTCAATAGGAAGTACCACTTCAAACTCATAAACTAAAGTGAATGGTGTAGCCCTAGTGGGTGTTCTGATACTTGTTCTATAGGCCCAGAGAGCTAGATTGATCTTGAGATGCCAGTCTCTTCCTATTTTATTAACTATTTGGTGTAAAATTTTCAATAGATTCTTGTTTGAAGCCTCTGCTTGTCCATTCCCTTGAGGATAGTAGATTGATGACCAATGTTGTGTAATCTTGAATTTGGCACATAGATCATCTAAGTCTCTATTCTTGAATTGTCCACCATTATCTGTGACTATAGAAAGTGGAATACCATACTGACATATGATGTAGTTCAAGATGAACATTGAAATTTGTTTGTCAGTTGCTTGAGTCAAAGGGACTGCTTCTACCCATTTTGTAAAATAGTCTGTAGCTGTAATAATATGGGTGTGTCCATTAGAAGAATGAGGATGTATGGCTCCTATAAGATCAAATGCCCATTGGTGAAAAGGCCATTATGTAGTAAAGGGAATTAGCTCTCTCCCTAGTGCATGAATTAAGTTACCATGTACTTGGCACTTTTGATAGTTCTTAGCAAACTTGATAGCCTCTTTTTCCATTTCAGGCCAATAGTACCCAACCCTAATAAGTTTTCGAGCTAGTGTTAAACAATTTGAATGTGAGCCATATATACCTTCATGGACTTCCTCTAATGCATGTTGAGACTCTTCTCGTTCTAAACATCTAAGGAGTGTACCATATAGACCTTGTTTGTACAGATCGTGACCAATGATGACATACCAGGATGCATTTTGGATAAGGTATCATTTCTCATGGCGGTTGAAGGTATTGGGAATGATTTGATGTTGGAGATAGGAGAAAAGGTTTTTGTATCTGGATGAATCATGACCAACAATAGTGCAGATCATGCAGGTTTCAAGGGAATCATATGCGGGATAAGATAGTGCTTCCACCAGACCAGGAACTCATAGCGTAGCTCATGTTTGGGCTGTTGTAATAAAGTAGAGAGCGTTGCCATAGCATCAGCAACCTTGTTCTCCATTCTAGGAATTTGTTCAAAGGTGATAGATATGAAATATTTCTTTAGATCATCTACCATTCTCTTGTATTGGATTAGCTTCCCATCTTTCATTTGATACACATCATTGATCTGGTGTATTACAAGTTGTGAGTCTCCATGAATGTGTAGTTTTGTTACTCTCCACTTAATGGCTAGCTTCATGTCATTA
This sequence comes from Chamaecyparis obtusa, assembly GCA_027943335.1. Classification (NCBI taxonomy): domain Eukaryota; kingdom Viridiplantae; phylum Streptophyta; class Pinopsida; order Cupressales; family Cupressaceae; genus Chamaecyparis; species Chamaecyparis obtusa. Next base: position 1,082,293 of record BSBK01002368.1, read on the forward strand.
AGAAAGGCTTCATATTCAGCAATATTGTTTGTGCAAGGAAACTTGATTCTGAATGCTTTAGGGATTGAGTATCCTTGAGGAGTGATGAACAATATGCCTGATCCAAATCCATTCTGTGTATAGGAGGTGTCAAAGAATAACTTCCATGCTCTAGAAGAAAGATTCATGATAGAGGAATCTAGGAATTCTATTTGCATTGTTGTATCATCAAACAAAGGTGCATCAGCCAATTGATCTACAATTACTTGGCCCTTGATAGCTTTTCTTTCAATGTATTCGATGTCAAATTCACTTAATAGCATCACCCATTTAGCTAACCTACCTGTGAGGGCAGCTTTTCTTAGGAGGTACTTTAGTGAATCAATCTTAGCTACCAAAAGTGTGGTATGAGCTAACATGTAGTGTCTCAGTTTCTATGATGCAAAGATCACAGCTAGACAAGCTTTCTCAATCATTGAATATTTCTTCTCATATGTTACCAATTTTCTACTGATATAGTATATAGCTCTTCCCTTCTTGTTCTCATCATGTTGTGCTAGTAATGCCCCCAGTGATGTATCTGTGACAGAGACATATAAGATCAATGGCTTCCCTTATATAGGAGGCATCAAAATAGGAGTATTTGATAGATATTTCTTGATATGGTTAAAGTTTTTTTCACATTCCCCATTCCATGCAAAGGTCACACCTTTATGTAATGTCTTTGTAAAAGGTTGTGATATGTTTGCTAACAGAGATATGAAGCATCTAATAGATTGTACTCTCCCTTGTAATGTTTGCATTTGACTTATATTCTTGGGAGGTTTCATCTCCATGATAGCTTTGACCTTAGCTGGATCAACTTCAATACCTTTCTTTGAAACAATGTATCCTAAGAGCTTTCTAGAAGTGACACCAAAAGCACACTTCTTAGGGTCCAGCCTAAGACTAAACTTCTCCATTCGATCTAGTATTTTGCTCAAATCATTTAGATGTTTAGATCTTATCATAGATTTTTCCAAAGTATCATCAACATAATCCTCCACAGTTTGATGCATCATGTCATGAAAGATAGATGTCATAGCTCTTTGATATGTAGCACCAACATTATTAAGCCCAAATGGCATGACATTCCAACAGAAGGTACCCTACGCACATGTGAAAGCAATTTTCTCTTGATCTTTTGGAGTAATTTTTATTTGGTTGTATCTAGAAAAACCATCCATCAAAGAATACATCTCAAAGCCTGCAATCATGTCCACTATCATATCAATATTAGGTAATGGAAAATCATCCTTAGGGCATGCTTTGTTTACATCTCTGAAATCTATGCACACTCTAATTGATTTATCTGGTTTAGAAATAGGTACGATATTAGAGATCCATTTAGCATAGTCAATAATGTAGATGAATCTAGCTTTTAGTAGTTTCTCTAATTCAGCCTTGACTAAGAGTGCAACATGTGGATGCATCTTTCTTAATTTTTTCTTAACAAGTTTGACCCCTGGAGCTATAGATAAATGGTGCATTATAAGATCAGGATCCAACCCTGGCATATCTAAATATTTCCATGCAAAGTTGATCTTCTTTTCTGTTAAGAATGTGGTCAATTTTTTCTTTTCTTCTTCTGATAAGGATTGTGCTACATGGATCAACTGTGGTTCTTCTGTTGTTCCCAAGTTGATGGATTGAGTGGGCTCAATTAGAACTGGAGATCTATCCTATAAATGACTCATAAGGACATCAAATATCTCATCCTTAGGTGCCTCAAAGAGGTTTTCACCTTTGGATACATCTTTTATATTTACTTTTGTAGGTTCTAAGACTGCCACAAAGTGGTTTTCACCCTCAAAACTCCTTTTCTTTTTATTTTGATTTCTAATCTTTTGACTAAGATACTTGATGTTTGACTTTGTCATGCTAACACTCGGTTCACTAATGGAAGTCATCATAAGCTCAACTGCATTGAGGTAGCAAGCAAGGGCATAGTCATTTGGAAAGGTATAGATATCTTGGCTCGGACTCATGGAGGTTTGGTCAAGAAGTTAGGGATGTTGGATAGTCAAAGCGGTGAAAGATTGGGAAATAGTGTTTATGGATATGGATATGTCATCATTGGTCCTAACCCGACTCTTGAGTTTGAAGGTGATTTTACAACTCAAAAAGTTTAATTCGTGAATAGGCTCAATGTCATTGTGGGAGTCCACTTCAGCCATCGGTGGATCAGACTCGGTAAGTTCATTATTTTTCTCTAGACTTATAATGGGTTTAGATGCATATTGGTGAACAACATCAATATGTTTTTCTATGATAAGCTCATCTTCCTCTGGAATGGCTCCCCATTCATAGTCATTTGATTCTTCATCTATGCCTCTAGGAAATCTGAGAATGTGTGTAAAGTCAGGATGAATACCCCAAGAAGGGTTACCCTCAAATTCTGATTTGAATTCATACTCATGGGAATCTATTTCAGAATAACTACCACCTTCTTCTTTGTCTATTTGATTGCCTTCAAGTTCAACTGGTCCTTGTGGTGCAACTGTCTCTTGTTCTATAGTAGGTTCTTGTGTTTCTACTACATTGATTCTTTTTACTGGATCATCTTTAGCTTCAACAAGGTCTTTTATTTCTTTAGGAAAATGCTCATAAGGAATGAGCTCATCAGTGGTGTCTGAATCATCACTGACAAATTGTTTAGTTATTGCTTCCTTTAGTTGATTTGTCATGGATGGCTCAATCTGTTCTAAGACATGTGGGGAGTTCTTGCTAAGATAGAAAGGCTTCTTCTTATATCCTAGACCTGTTGTATTCTTTTTGGTTTGACCATGGTGATCAAGAGGTGATTGAAGACCCTTACCTTGTAGTCCTAGAGGTCTTTTTCTAGTATATCCCATTTTTGTGATCAATTTGTCCCCTGGTCCGTATGACTTCTGAGGAATTTTTCTTGAAGTGGAGTCACATTTCTAGACTGATTGGGATTGAGGCTCATCCTTGTATAACCATGCAAGCATGGCTTCTTCTTCCTCAAACTCTTGTTTAGATACTTGTTCTATGACAAAGCTCCCATTGAATATGACCTAGGATTCTTTAGATGTAGGTTTCACTTTGTTAGAAGGTTGTCCATAAGATTTAGGGGACAACGGGAGAGATGTGAGAGATAAATTAGGTTCCATTGTGTATTCTCCCATACCATTGTCTTTGATTTTGATTTCTTTAGCAATGTCTTCCATTTTGGATGTTGAAGCAATGTCTATCTACTTAGTGGAATATTCTCTGTTATTAGGAACAAGTTTATCAGCACTTTCTTTCAATGCATTGCAAGTTGTGTATAGGTCCATTGGAATCATCACCTCTACTCCTTCATAAGGAAATTTCACACATTGATGGTATGTGGAAGGAATAGCTCTCATTTCATGTATCCAGGGTCTTCCTAGAAGGATTTTGTAAGCCAAAGGTAGATCAAGAACTTGACATATGGTGTCTCTGATAATGGGTCCTGTTCTGATAGGTAAGACAATAGTTCCCTTGGAAGATCTTTCTTGCTCATCATATGCTTTGATAGTTATCTTCTTCTTAGGATCAATGGTAGCTTCAGAGAATCCCAATTGTGTGATCAAGCTATAAGAACAAATGTTGAGACCAGCGCCTCCATCTATCAACACGCATTTGACATGATGGTTTTGGATCAAGACTTCAATGTGCAAGGGCTGGTTATGTGGATGACTCAAGGAATTATCATCTTCCTCTAAAAAGGAGATATACTATGGAGATGTGAGATGACCAACCATAGTCTGGAATCTGTCTAAATCAAGGTTGTTAGGAACATTGGTTCTGAGCAGAGCTTTGTCTAGAATGGCTCTATGAGTTGGAGATATCTGAAGCAACTCAAACATGGAGATTTTTGCATTTGTATGTTGGAGTTGATGAACAATACTATATGATGTTGGCCTTGTGTCTTTAGGATTTGATGATTTAGAGGCAGCCTTCTATATAGAAGTAGATGAAAGATTGAAAGTTATCTTAGGGACATTGGATGAATCTGGGATTTGTCCTTTTAGATGTGCCTGAGCTTGTGATTGAGTAATTGCATTTTTTGATTGATTCTCTCTATATTTTATTACAATTGTGATGACATTGCAACACTTAGATAGGCATGGTTCAACCATATTAATGACATCATTGTTTCCAGAGTAGGCATAATTGACTTTAGCACCCACATTAGGCTGAGAAGATGAATCTCCTTGACCATGTTTTAGAAATGGCTCTGTGAATGTTGTATGATCATTATTACTTTTATGATTGTCAATTACAATTTCTCCATTATCAATTTTGTCTTGTATGATGTGTTTCAGGTGTATGCAGTTATTAGTCTTATGACCCTTATTACGATGGAAGTCACAAAAATCATTCTCTCTCCACCATTTTGGTTTAGGTTCAGGATCAAATACCTTTATCTCAAGCAAGGAGATGATGTTGTTGGCCAACAGAGTCTTCATGGCAGATTCCAAGGATTCTCCAAGAGGAGTAAACTTAAGCTTAAGATCTATAGCCCAAGGTTTATAGTCAGATGGCTTCTTGTTAGATTTTGTTGCTTTAGCTTCAGAAGCTTTGATGGCTTGGGTGCCAACAGTGAGATTAAAAGCAAGTGCCTTAGATGGGGAATAGATAGTATCAACAATGCAATCTGTGACAATGCCCTTATTCTTGTTCTAGTTTTTGCCTTTGTCTTTAGAATTAGATCCAGATTCATACTTGTCCTTTTGAAGTGATATGTCTCCTTTTTGCACAAGTACTTTCTCAATTTTGATTGCATTTTCTACCATTTTATCAAAGGATGTATGGTTTTGCATTTTCAAATGGTAGTTGAGTTCTGGAACAAGATTGTTGATGAAAATTTCTAGCTTCTCGATTTCTGGAATGGGTCTATCATATAGAGAAAACTTCTTCCTCCATCATTTGAGAAAAGTCAAGAATGGTTCTCCCGAGTTCTGTTTCAAATTGCAAATGTCGATCATAGTGACTAGATGTTGGATGTTGTAGGAGTATTGTTGATAAAATAGTTTGATTAACTCCTCGAAAGTTTTGATAGTAGGGGGCATTTTTTAGAGCCAATGAATAGCCGACCCTCCTAGAGATCGAGGGAAAAGATGCATTAGGTAGGTTGGTTCATGCATGAACTCCATAGATTGAGTACAGAATTCTCTGACATGATCTTGAGGATCAAAGTTTCCATCATACTTATCGTATTTAGGTATTTCCACTTGCTTAGGGAATGGTGGCATGTACAAGTCTTTATCAAATGGAAAAGGGCGTAGAGCTTCCATGGAGAACTCCTTGGGTTACTTTTCTTTTTCAAGTTTGTTCAGTTTGACTTGCATGCCATGCATTTGTTTCATCATAGTGGTGATTGGAGTTTCTTCCTCATGTGTAATGATATATTCAACATTAAAGTTCGAAGGAAGTTTAGCCCCTTGATGAGCTAACTCTAGGAAGTATGTTTCTCTGTCTTCCTTAAAGAAATGCCTCATCATGTTCTTGAAGTCATCATCATTTTGATATCGAGCATTCTCAAAAGGTGTGGGTTCTTGATCTACACCATGTTGTGATTGATTTCCTTAGGAACTATGGTTTGTCCCTCCTTAAGACATGTTAGGAGCTTTAGGACTCCCTGGGATAGATTGATGTGGAGATTGTTGATCACCTCCATGGCTTGATGGAGGGGGGGGTATGTAACCAGTTTTTAATCAAAGATTACCGAGATCATCATCTTCATAAAGACCTGAATTGTAGCATTGCTCAAAGGTTGGACCCACATGAGTAGACAAAGGTAAGGTATTGGGTGCTTCTCTAGATTTCTTGTGTGAGGAAGCTCTAGTTTCCACCATTAACCTTGGATGAAGCAAAATAGAAAGATGAAGACACTAAAGAATGACTTGATTCAAGAAGATCGAATGACACAACCTTGTCAAGATTGGATTGATTGAAGATTAGATTAGATGTAAATGAAGGATACTATGCCCTAGTAGTATGGGTAGACACCTAAAAGATGGTAGACACAAGCTCACAACACTTAGTCATTTTATATGAAGACTGAATTTGAAGATAATTTTGACAAGGTTTTGACACAAGATGAAAAAGACTCAAATCGATAAATCAGAAGGCTAAATCAGACTCAAGAGACCACCCTAGGTAAATGATCAAATTCTTTCTAGTTTCTACTCTATTCCTGACACGGTGAATATTTTGACAGAATCTAGAAATAGGCTGCAAAAAATGGATTCCTAACAAATTTTGAAGGCTTCTGACAACTTTGACTTTAGCTTTGATACTAGCTTTGAAATTTTAGGATGACTTTTGACACCAGAAAGGATTTTTGCTTTAGATTTGTAATTTTTCAGTTTTCAGTTTCAGATTGTTTGTAAGATATCCTCTGTTCAAGTTTGCAGATCTATTGGAAACTGAATTGAAACAATTGTTGTATTGTCATTGATGTCAAACCTTCATTGGTAAGATTGTTGCTACTTAGGAAAGTACTGTATCTATTTGAGTGTTGCTAAGGGGCTAAGCAAGGTTGGTAACAATAGCACCTAGGGAAAGGTTGAGTTATCTTGATACTACAAAGTGTACTTGACTATGTTGCACTATGATGAGATAATGTATTATTTATCTTAGTAAGACTGAAGACTAAACTGGTAGGCTTAATCGATCAAAGAATGGAAAAACCATGTTTAAGCCGAGTGGTGTTAGTGTCGACCAAGTTAGTATATGCTGAGAAAAATTATAGTATCGACCGAGCATCAGTAAATTTTTGAGGAAGACAGTGCAAGCCGAGGAAATAGTTTTAGTATTGACCGAGCGTTCTACATGAAGACCGAGTGAACAATCACAGTATTGACTGAGCATCAGCAATTTTATATTTGATGAGAATTTAATTTTGGAGCCAACATTATTGAATTTTTGGATTATGTAAAATGTGTTGACTTTATTTATTGATTGTTTGGAAGCATTAAATGCTTTGTAAAATGTTTTATTGTAAATCTTTAAGAGATTTGAGATGATTCTAGAAAAGGAGCCGAAGAACATAAAAGAGGTAGATTCAATGAATATGACCTAACCCTAAGATCTATGATTGAGATTGAGCAGCAAAAGATGAGTTAACCTAATTGAGGAAAATATAAGGGAACCTGAACATTGTGATATGTATGCACATGGTGAACAGAGAATGCTGGAAGAGAAAAGTTTTATTGACTGAATAAGCAGAAAAGGCTGAAGGAGAATGGTGGTGATTGCTTGAAGAAAAGTTTCAAGCATATCAGAGATGGAAATGGAAAAGTTTCAAAGTTAGTAAACCATCATTAGTATATGGAATTGGATCTTATATTTGCAAAGTGAGTTGTATATTTTTTAGATAATACTGCTGCTACTTTCTAACCATTGTAATAGTCAAATTCTTTTTAACAGAGGTTGACCTAACAGTCATATGTTAAATCCTTTGAACAAGGTTGCATTCTAATGAAGTGTATGTAAGTCCTATGACTAGGCTCACTTTTAACAAGGTGATTGAAATCCTTTAACCGGGTCACATTTGATAGTGTGTATTGTAACCTTTGACAAGGTTGGCTTTTTACCGAGCTCACTTCAGAAGAGTGAAAATAATAGTAGCATGTTACAAAGTGATTTTTCCCAAATTGGGTTTCCACTATAAATCCCGGTGTTTATGCTTGTGTGAATATTTAGATCTGAACATTACTATGTTTTAAAAATTAAGTTACAGCTAGGTAGTGGACTACATTGTTAGATGTTTCTATTATTGAATCAGTGATGACCGAGTTTGTTTTGGTTTTGGATTTGATTTAAGGATAAGTTTATGAGATTGTTTTATACATCAGGACCTAAGAACAACTGATGCACCCCCCCCCCCCCCCCCCTCTCTGTTGTTCTAAATCATATTAACAATTGGTATCAAAGCTAAGTTGCTTATTATTAGTGTTGACAGATATCAAGTTTAAAGGAGCTTGAAGCAAATGATCAGGATGTATAAGAAGGAGGTACCAAAGCTGAACAAAGAAAATTTTCCTACATGGCAAAGCTTGATGAAGCTGCATCCAGCCGGTATTGGTGACTCTACAAAATACTACATTGGGAATAGTTATGTCTCACTTGTCGCACCTTTGACTGTCGAAGAAATGAGAGCTAAGTAAGAACATAATCAGGCAATCCTGGAAATTGCATCTGCCCTAAGCTATCCATAATTTGAGGACATTAAGGACTACACAACTGCAAAGGATATGTGGGACACTCTTGCAAGGATCTATGGTGGTGACTTGAATGTGTTGAAAGCAAAGGCTGAGAGTCTTAGAGGTAATTTTGATGAAATGAGAATGCAAGAAGGTGAACACATTGCACAATATTGTAGTAGAATAAAAGAAGTTGTGAATGTTATTAGAGGAGCTAATGGGACTATTGATGATGAAACTATAATTGGGAAAGTATTAAGAACCCTATGTCCTATATATGCTATTAAGATCTCAGCTATTCAGGAATCTAGATGTAACTCTGCTAATGTGCTTACTTTGGAAAGTTTGGTTGGTAAGTTGAGTACTTTTGAACTCTCTAATTATGACAATTTCACTGTTGGAAGCATTGGAAATGTTGAATCTTCTTTTAAGTCACAGCTAGTTCTGAATAAGTCAAAGAAAGAAAAAGAAACATGCATCAGTGAAAGTGAAAATGAAAGTGATAGTGAAAGTGACAGTGATACTTCTGATGAGAACCTAGAAGATCTTAAAGCTCTTATGGCTAGAAGACTAAGAAGGGGAAAATGAAAGTATAAAGGTAAACTCCCTATTATATGTTTTACATGTAATAAAGTTGGTCATATAGCTGCTAGATGTCCTGATAGGAAGGATAAAGATGATGAAAGGAAAAGAAAACACAAAGACAGAAAAGATGACATAAGCTACCGATGGAACAAAAACTACAAGGGAAAAGGTAAGAAATCTTGTTATATTGTTGAAAAAGAGACTGACACTGATAGTGATGATTTTGAAATTGAGGTAGTTTATGTGGCAATGAAAGATGAATCTGAAGAGGATGAGAAAACTACATTGATATCCTATGTGAATAAGAATGATAAATGGATTATTGACAGTGGTTGTTCACATCACATGACTGGTGACAAAAATAAGTTTGAGACCTTACATCATTACAAAGGTAAAAGTGTAAAATTTGGTAATGATGCACCATGTCCTGTTAGAGGAAAAGGTTTGATAAAACTAACTGATAAGATATCTTGTGAAAATGCATATTGGGTTGAAGGTCTTAATTACAATTTGTTAAGTGTTGCTCAGCTTAAAAAAACTGGTTACTGAGTGGAATTTCATCACAAGCAAGCTAAAATATTTAATGCTGCTAGAGAACTGATTGGAAGTGGAGATTAGACTAGAGGTAATTTTTTCTATCTTGACCTATCTGAAGAGACATGTTTGATTGCACAACTTGATGATATTTGGTTATGGCATAAAAGGCTATGTCATGTTAACTTTGACAATCTGGTAGAGATAAGTAAGAAGAAAAAGGTAAGAGGTCTACCTAGATTGAAGAAACCTGAGAATGTGATGTGCAAGGAATGCCAGTTAGGAAAAATGAAAAGTCAAGTTTCAAGAGCAAATCCTTTACTTTTGAAAACATTTTAGATTTGGTTCATACTAACCTTTGTGGACCTATGGCTGTACAAAGTTACTGTGATGCTAGATACTTTATCTTATTTTTTGATGATCATACTAGGATGATGCATGTGATGTTTCTAAAAGAAAATTCTGAAGCTTTTCAATATTTTAAGTGGTATTTGGCTAAGGTTGAAAAGGAGACAGGTAGGAACCTAAAATTTCTTAGATCTGACCGAGGTGGAGAATTTACATCAAATGAATTTAATCTATTTTGTAATGATAGAGGAATTAAAAGACAGATGTCTGCACCTAGAACACCTCCACAGAATGGTATAGCAGAAAGAAGAAAGAGATCTATCTTGGATTGTGCAAGGACATTGATGATTGAAAAGAATGTGGCACAAAAATATTGGAAAGAAGCTATAAGCACTGCTATCTACACTCTTAACCGGGTATAGATCAAGAAAGAAAGAAATGAAGCTTACAATAAAAGAGAACCAGAAGATTATAGATCTTTTGTGTATATTGAAGAAGAAGAATAGGCAAGTAACAGACTTGCACCTGATGTCGAGTCTTGGGTAAGCAATGTCGAGCGACAGACAGAAGCTGTCGAGTGTCAGGAAAATAGTGTCGAGAGAGAACAAGAACATGTTGAGCTACAAGAAAATGATGCTGAGTATCAGGAAGAGGTTGCCGAGCATTCTGAAGTTGAATCTGACAATCTTGTTGAGGAACATGATGAAATAGAGGAGAGAATAGCTAAACCTATTTTCGCAAAATATGTGGAAGACATCATAAGCCTGAATAGATAATTGTAGACAAAGATACTGGAATCCAGACCAGAAGTAAGACTAAGGATCCAACATGTCTACGATGTGAATTTGAACCAAAGACAACTAGAGAAGCATTGGAGAATGAAGACTAGATACAAGCAATGAATGAAGAAATTGACCAGATTGAGAAGAATGATACTTGGACTCTAGTGCCGAGACCTAAAAACAAGAATGTTATAGGAACAAAGTGGGTATTTCTGAATAAGATGAATGAAAATGGTGAAATCACTAGGAAAAAAGCTAGGCTGGTATGCAAAGGCTATGCACAAGAAGAAGGAATAGATTATGGGGAGACATTTCCCCCTGTAGCTAGATTGGAAGGAGTAAGAACTCTGCTTGCATATGCTACTTATAAAGATTTCAAGGTATATCAAATGGATGTCAAGTCTGCATTTTTTAATGGTATACTAGAAGAAGTTTACATAGAACAACCAGAAGGTTTTATTGATCCAAACAGAAGACACATGGTGTGCAAACTGAACAAAGCATTATATGGATTGAAGCAAGCACCTAGAGCATGTTATGAGAGGTTGCACAACTACTTGATACAGATTGGATTTTCAAGAACAAATGACACAAGCAATCTGTACATGAAGGATGAATAAGGTAAAGGTATCATGTTGGCAAAAAAAATTTTTGATGACATTATTTTTGGTGGACAAGATGCATTATGTAAAAGTTTCTCAAATGAAATGCAAACTAAGTTTGAAATGAGTATGTTTGGTGAGATCAAATTCTTTGTTGGTTTACAAGTATATCAGAAGAAGAATGGAATTTTCATTACATAATCTAAGTATGTTAATGAAATACTGAAAACTTTTGGGATGGAAGATGCTAAACTAGTGGGAACTCCTATGGTTACTGGATAAAAGTTATCTAAGAATGATGATGCTACAGACGTGAATCAGACTCTGTAATATAGATCTATGATTGGAAAATTGCAGTATGTTGTACACAGTAGACCAGATATTGCATTAGCTGTTGGGATTGTGGCAAGATTCTCTTCCAATCCTAAGGAAACACATATGATGGCCGTGAAAAGAATTATGAGATACTTGAAAGGAACTGCTGACTATGGTCTATATTATAAGAAGGATGACAAATTTGAACTCTAAGTTTATACAGATGTTGATTGGGCTGGAAATGTAGATGATAGAAAGAGTACAAGTGGTGGAGCTTTCTTTCTTGGATAGAGATTAGTCTCCTGGAAAATCAAGAAACAAAATTGTATTTCCCAATCTACTACTGAGGCTGAGTATGTTGATGCTGCAATGAACTGTTCAAACTTGGTATGGATAAAACAATTGTTGATAGGAATGAAAGAAGAAATCACTGAACCTGTTGTTATTTTCTGTGACAACACAAGTGCTATCAATATTTATAAGAATCCAGTGATGCACACTAAGACCAAACACATTACAATCAAGTATCACTACTTGAGAGAATTAGTACAAGACAAAGAAGTTCGAATGGAATATGTGAATACAAAAGAATAACTAGCAGACATATTCACTAAAGCTTTACCCAAAGAAGCTCATGAGTATTTAAGAAGTCAATTAGGGGTTCTTCCCCTAACTGAGGCTTCCTAGACAAGCTAGGAGCACTGCATCAAATGTGCTACAGCAGAATATTTGACAAATTGATGCAAAAGATTGTCACATTTTAGGGCTAGCCTAGAGTTGTGAAGAGAAGCAAAGACAAGGAATTAGTCATAAGCAAGATGACAAAGGGAGAAACACTGAGCTGCACATATATTATCTACATCTAATGGATGTAAGTTTTAGTTGTTGCTTTGGCATTTTTGTCAAAGAGGGAGAATGTACTAATATGATAACACATGAGATATGATAACACATGATACTGAAAACTAAGAGTTGATGAGCTGATGGAACTAAAAGAAAAGGGGATGATGAACTGAAATGAAGAATCAAGATAGAGGAAGATCTGAATACTTCTAACGGTCACAGGAGTGAGGCTTATAGGATTCTGAATCAGAATGAAGCTAATGTTATTATAAATAAGTTTATGATGGATAGATAAGATTTTGGATTGGTTGGTAATCCATGTGTTATTCAGGTGATATCATATGGTGTTGCCATCAATGCCAAAGAGGGAAATTGTTAGAAACTAAATTGAAACAATTGTTGTATTTTCATTGATGTCAAACCTTCATTGGTAAGACTGTTGCTACTTAGGAAAGTATTATATCTATTTGAGTGTTGCTAAGGGGCTAAGCAAGGTTGGTAACAATAGCACCTAGGGAAAGGTTGAGTTATCTTGATACTACAAAATGAACTTGACTATGTTGCACTATGATGAGATAATGTATTGTTTATCTTGTAATCACCTAAAAATGGCCATCTAGACTATTAGCCCCTTGCTAGCATTTTTGCTAAAATCATCAATTGCTTATTCTTGATCAAATCCTAGCTCTATCATTTATTTGATTATTTTCTATGGACTAACCATCTTATCCTAAGTCTTTATTTAATTAAAAGGAATATTTCCTCCTCTTTTATTAAATAAAAAGCCTCCACTTTTCCTCTTATCCTAAGTTGCACAAATAAAGCATTATTCTTACTTTGTAAAAAGAGAAAAAGCACTTTTTATCTCATATGGACACAAAAGTCAACTCTTATTTTCTCATTGGAGGATATTTGTGCACATGGATTGATCCCTTTTCAAGCTCCACTGTTGATTAAATCTTTTGCCTCTTAATCTCCATGGTTCATTCTTTCTCATTTCCTATAAAAGAAGAGCTCTCTTCTTCATTCTAGATCCCCAAATTTTTATGCTAATGTTATGCTGCAGGTTTTCTAAGTACATTTGGAGCTTTTTGAAGATTTAGAGCATTCTTGATTTTGTAAGGAAACCCAGGTGCGGAAACAGCTTCCCACGCTAATCTCTATAGGAGAGTATTGTGCAAATTCTTATAAATCCTTACAATTTCAGATTCGTTAACTACTTTAACAAAGATATTGCAACCACATACCATGCATACAGAAAAATAGAGAATGACACAATGATATACCATGGGGAAACCTTTCAGTAAAAAACACCAGCACTCCAAAACCTGCACAATGTATTATCTTCAACACAAAGATTACAACACACTTGCAATGCAAGTTCTTTTAGGAGATGAGAGACTAGTAAAACTTATATTTCTCCCATAGAAGCATCATCATATATATAGACTCCTCTGGACCCAAAAATGGGCACAACCACCAAGACCCATGCACAAATCCACATGTACATAGTTGTTACATGCAATCCCAAGAATAGGCGTCCATCCCTAGAATAGACTATGACAGCTTGTCATAGAATCCGCCAAAAATAACGGTCACAAGAGAAGTGTAAGAGAATCTGTCATACCAACCTATTTTTGGCATATTCTCTTACACACACCAACCACTTCTTCTTGGGCACCCAAATAGGTCCAATTCATAAGATGCTCTTACACCTGTCATAGCACATTCCTTAAATAGTTCTTACGTATCATAGGAATCCGTCATGACCATTTCAGTCATGATCTCCTTATGCACAAGATGTCGACACATCAAGTGGAGTGAGACATCAACATGCCAACTAGACATGTACACTCACACTTAATTACATTATTTGCAAAAAATACATTTTACAAAACAAATAATAAGAATAGGAATTATCCAAGGTTGAGACACCTTATTCCTAACAGGTTTTTGCATCTACATGTTATCATAGTTTCATTTCTTGCATTTTCATGGCATTCTTAGCTTAGATTTTCTTTATGCTTTAGATTAATTCATCTAGCTTAACTAGGAGGCTTTGTAATACTTCCACCTTTCATTTTCATAGCTTAGCTTGCATACTCATCTTAATCTAGCTTGCATTGCATTCTCATTTGATTCTTGAGGATATTGGCATTCTTACCCTTGTCTTCATTGAATCTCCCATTGCATGGTTTACTAGCAAGGTTATTGGCTTAATATCTCTAGCTGAGAGCATTCTTAAAAACCCTTGCACTCCATGCCTAGGGAGCTATGGATCAATTTTTGAGACTTCATTCTTGAGTGTTCTTGAATGTAATGATTCATAGAAGTGTGACACAATTATAGCACACATTTTTGGCACCCACCGTGGGGCAGAGTAGACTAACTTTGTCCCTTCTTTTTCTGCATTTTCATCATTTTTCGTCAATTTTTTGGCAAGTTTTTAGCTTAATTTTCAGTCTCTATTTTTTTGTCTCAGACTGTTGTACGATACTTTCCAAAAGTATCATGTGATATTTCTCTATATGCGCATGTGATATTTCACCTATCAGAAGTATCACCTAGCTATAGCAGAGAATATTGCTTGGTGTAAGGTGAACTATCGCCTAGTGTCGAGAGAAATATAGCACAGACAGAAAAGTATCACCCAGTATACTGCGAAGTATCGCACGATTCTGGTGTCTGTACCCGACAGTGAGCTATTTTTGAGTTATTTTATCTATCTTGCAAGTTTCGGGTTCTTTGCTAACTTTTTGAAATTTTTTGAAAAAATTAGCGTTTTCAAATCCATGCACCCATTTTTACAGGCACCCTTTTTTTTTGAAATTTTTGCAAATGGTATCGAATATTTAAGTGTGATATATTGTTGGAAAGGTCTTTTCAAGCCTAATCCAACCATGATAGTTTCATTCTCAAATTTTACCATTTGATTAGCTATTTTACTTGCAGATTATCTAATTTTTGATGTGCTAACCATTATGGAGCTAACAAGTTGTGCTTGTAGGTGCTCTCATTGCTTGGAATTTGCCAAAAGAAACGCATGTCAAAGAGGGCTACTAATGGTTTTTGTAGGGCTGCCCTAAGCATAAAAACCAAATCAAGTGCTTGTTTAATTGCTTTATTTATTCAGTGCGGCATATACTAGTTGTTTCATTTCATAGGCACTTAATACCTTGTTGTAGGAATTTTGAGGTGGTAGGAGAGTATGCTCTTCACCCTTGTGGTGAAATAGAAATCTTTACCCATCTTGAAATTTTGAAAGCAAGGGGGTAACTAAATCTTTGCTTGGTGTGTTTGGGTGAAGTTTTTGAGATAGGGGAGTATGCTCTTCACCCTTGTGGTGAACCAAAAACTTTGAACCTCAAGAATTGATCCACTTTTTGTTTGGATTTAGAATCCTTTAGTGGGCCTGCTCTTGAGCAATCAAGAGGAATGACCCAAGTGGGGACAAGCTAATACCGAGCTATTCCAACCCACTATAATATCAAGGCTATCAAGGACACAAAACCTTGGTAGACATAACACTTGTCTTCACTTGATGTGAGTAGCTCATGGGATTGCGACCATGGGGAAAACATTGAGCAAGAATGCTTAAGGTACTCTTGAGGCTGCGAGGTCCTAGTCCTTTATGAGGAGCAAGAGGGGTGTTATGAATGGAAGCCCTTACTATGAACCATTAGTTAGAAGCCACCTTATTTTAGCCGCTTAGCTTCTTGGTGCAAGGATTGATCCAAGTGGACTTACCTGGATCACCCCAAGACACTCACCATATGTGTTCCTTTGGTTGTGTTTTTGACACTTCCATGACAACGCCAATATCTCTTGTGGGCAACCACTTGGTGTGAGGCAAGGGAGCATCAAGTTGTGGGCCAAGTTGCTAAGTAATGAGCCTTGACCTTCTAGGTAGTAATTGCTTGAATTGTCTTCAATTGTGCTATACCAGTGTAAATGTTCTCAACATTCAAACAAAATAGTAGCATTCATAAGATTTTCTATTTTGATATCACAAGTGCTTGTCTTGGCAAGGTTGCTTTTGTCCTTGTTCCAAGTGTTTTATGACATGTTTGATCCTATACTATTTGCAAACCTATCTTTTATCTATTGTTACTACTTGTCAAACTAAGAAATTGCACTATCCAACCTTTGAACTTGATCAAAACACTTCAAAATTGAGATTTTTATGTTCACTAGTCAAAGAGTCGTATGACCCTGGAACAGTGTCACACCCTGTTCTAAGAAATATTGTGTGACAGTTCATCCCTACACAACTGTCACCCCGCTTGCCTGGAAAGTGTCACCCGGCCTTATTGGAAACTATCACTTGGCTTAGGGCAAAGTGTTGCCTCGCTATAAACTATCACCTTGTCTACCTGGAAAGTGTCACCCAGAACCTTTTTGCTGTCTTGTTGCTATTGCAATCCGGAGCTACTAAACTTGCATTTTAACCTATCATAGAGTGTCTTTTTATGTTCTTACCTGAAGCTGGTCTATTATCTGTATGCTTAGACTTGTTCTAGACTGAAACAAATGAGCTAAAACTATTGGATTTGAGCTTAACGAATGCTACTTTTGATCACTCGTCGCATCACGGTGACCTCTCTAGCTACTTGCTTATTGAGCTTCTTGCTCGCTGCTCAGCTTTAGTTAATTGATTGTTGTAAGTGCTTGAGCACTTTTGACAAGCCATCTCTCTATTTTTCTACTTTGACAAGTGATCTTTATTAGCTTTTCTTATCTCAAATCTGAGAAACTTTGTCTCATTCTACTAGTCAACCAACATCTCTTTTCATGCCGGTTACAACTCGGTCTCAATTTGAGCAGGAGAGTCATCCTCAGTTCAATTATACATAGTTACCTTCTCCAACTAGATGCTCACAAGCACCCATTAGCAACAACAGTTCTAGTTCTAACCAATTTGAGGATTCTAAGGCTACCCCATGGTACAAAGGAGGTTTCCTCTTGTCCACATTCAAGACCCCCAAAAACACAGATAGTGTCTCACTCACTTTGACTGAACAAGAAAAATTCCAACGCTTGCAAGAACACTTAGAGCATAAGGATAACCAAGCACGCTTAGACAAAGAACACAATCAACAAAGGATGGATGCTGCTAGGCGCATGGCTTATAGAGGAATGTCTTATGAGCAACCTGAGACTAGTAACTATGAGCATAGACTTCTTTTTAATGGCAACAATGGCAACAACACGCCACCAAGATCACCTCCAAAATGGACTTTTGAGATTCCTTCTTCACCTCCTAGACCTCCTCCCTCTCAACATGAGGCAGAGGCTGATGATGAAATTTCTAGTGAGGATCTTATGAGATTTGAACAAGATGTGGTCTCCCAATGAATGATGCATAAGCTTTTAGAGCGTAATGGTGACCAATATTTCCAATATATGACTTCTAGAGGATACAAGCTTCCTCCCGGCTATGATGTCAAACAAATTGTCCAACAAAGAGTACCAACTAAATTGGAAGTCCTTCAGGAAGAACTGCATCAGACAAATCAACGCCTTACCCAAATGGCAATAGATAGAGAGCCTCCAAAGGTCTCTTTTGTAGAATCAATTTGTGCTCTTCCCTTTGATAGGAGTCTATACATGGTCCCATTTCCTAGGGATATTGAGGTTCCCAAATATGACAAGTATGATGGAAATGGTGACCCCCATGACCATGTGCATCACTTTTACACTCTTAGCATAGACTTCCTTCATGAAGACACATTTCTTCTACGACTGTTCCCTAGAAGTTTAAGAGGCCAAGCTTTGGAATGGTTTGTGAAATTGACACCACCTCTTAAGACTTTTGATGAGTTGGCTCAGCGATTTACCTAGCATTATTCTTACAACATCCAACAACCTATCACCATGATAGATCTCAGTAATCTAAGACAACATCAAGGTGAGTCATTTGCAACTTACTTACAACATTGGAGGTCATTGTATTCTAGGTATCCTCGTCAGCTACCTGAAAGAGAAAAGATTGACATTTTCATCAACACACTTGTGCCTAAGCTATTTTATGATCTAAGGAAGCAATTGTTCTCCTCCTTCCATGACATGGTTGAAAATGCATATCAAATTGAGGATGTAGCTATAAGAAAAGGGGATATTGTTATTAATAAAGATGCTAAAGGCAATGGCAAAGACAAGAACAAACCTTGGAATAAAAACATGTTGTTAATGATGGGGTTGTTGACGCTCTGAAAGCTAAAGAGCCTGCTTTCAATCTCTCCAATGCTATCTATGCAACAAAAAAACAAGAAGCTGCCAACACTCACAGTGCTCCTAAACCTCAATATGCAGATAAGCCTAAGAAGTCATTTCAAAAGTGAGTCTATACCAAGTTGGAAGAACCTTACAATGTGATCCTTAAGAATTTGGTTGACAATGGATATCTTACGCTTCCTAATAAACCTGGTAATTGGGATCTCATAAATAGACCTGATTGGTGGAGAGAGAATCATTACTGCCATTATCATAGAAACAAGGGACATCCGACAGATAATTTTTTTAAGCTTAGGGATGATATTCAAGACCTCATTGATAACAACACAATCTCCACAGATGGCTTAACTAAAAATTTTGATCACACAACTTTCAAAGATCCTCTACCTAAGCATGATAAGGGGGAAACCTCTCAAGCACATAAGAAGAATCATGATGCTAAGATCGATTATACATATACTTCTGATACACCTGTGATCAACATGGTAGAGCCCGTTGAGAGTGTTCTAATGATGAGGTCTCCAGATGATAATAAAGCCAATCATGGTAAGCCAAAGTTGGTCTTGCAAACACATGGTAGTTCTTCTTCCCGAAGTGAGACACTGAATGTTGTTACTAGGGGGCAAGCCAAGATTGTCCTTAAAACTACGCAAGATCCCAAGAAAGCTTTGCCTTCCAAATAAGCACCTCCTTCAGCCACCCCTAGATATGATCTTGTCCAACATTTGCAAAAGACACTAGCATAGATATCTATCCTTGATTTGCTTCGGTTATCCCCTTTGCATAGAGAGATTCTTGATGAGGCTCTACGTACAACATGTGTTCCCAATGACATTGATCCTGATCGATTCCAGGCTATGGTCAACCACATTTCATCTTTGTTATCTCTCTCATTTTCTGTAGAAGATGACATATCTATTGCTCACCCACATAATCTAGCTTTACACATCGAAGTTCTAGTCTACCACACCCACGTCCGCTGAGTCCTGATAGACAATGGTGTAGGGTTAAATATTGTTTCTTTCAATGTCATACAATAGTTGGGTTTGTTAGAATTCATTGTGGATTCTAAGAAGAAGATTACTATAAAAGCTTATGATGAAGTGGAAAGATCTTCCAAAGGTCTTGTCATGCTGCCTATCCGAGTGGGCCCTGTCATGAAAGATATTAACTTCCAAGTATTGGACATCCCACTTGCATATAACATTCTTTTGGGTCATCCTTGGATCCATGACATGCAGGTTGTTCCTTCCACTTATCATCAATGCATCAAATTTTCATACAATGGCACTGAAGTTGTGATTCCTAGAGATCATACTATTGCTATTAATGCTCTTGCTGCTACTAAAACATTTGTTCCTCACAATGAACCTTCTGCTGATCCTAGTACATCTCTAGTTGCTACTGAGAAAACACTTAAGATGATGAGCCTTGGTATGGGTGAATATACGCTGGATTCTTTTGCTTCTATACCTATTTATCCTAGGTCATACAGGAAACTGTCTGATAAGATGAAGCCTTCTGCTTCTGCTATGACGGTCTTTGATACTTTTGTTTCTTCATCCATTCCTTTAGAAGTAGAAAGAGAAGAACAAGCTATCCAAGAGTGGATCTATAGAGAAGATGAGGGTAGTACGGAAAATGCCCTCCTTGATTATTCCATAAATACTCCCATGCTCATTGATTCAGACACAGATATAGATGAGTCACCACTACACACTACGGCTCAAATGGGAGATGATCTTCCTTCTACTTTACTTCTTTGGGGAGAAAAATGTATAACTACTGATGATATGGCTGAGGCCTCTATGTCTAGAACTTATGTGCCTAAAGAATCATTGAACTATGATAGACAACGTCGCAACATTGCACGACTGCTACAAAGAGGTGAGCTCTCACATAATGACATGAGTATCTCTACTTCTCGACATCTTAAGCCTCTTCCAAAAGATTCTTCCATGATAGATATGGATGTTGATGTAGTTCATACCTCTCGTAACCCACCCGGCATAGTTGATGAGTCTCGTGCAGGGCCTGATGAGTTTGTTCCCTGTATTGCCTTAGTTGACTATGTTGGTCCTTCTATGACAAGTCTAGATCTTAACGCTCTTGGAGCTTACCCTATAGGCTCAACTTCTCTTGTCACCAGAGATGACACCCCTCACATAAATGTTATTGAACCAGTCACTTCATTTCATTTTGCGTCAACACCTATTACTTCTTCCACCAGTGAACTAGCAACAAAAAAGATTGAATCAACAATCAAGTATCACAGTCATCAAGTCAAAAGAAAAGAGCAATGGTCAAATGGAAAAAACCACATTGTGGCGGTATCTGCACCTAAGAAAAGTAAAAATAAAAATCTGCTCAAAAATAATGATTATCAAATAAAAGATGACAAGCTGATTCTCTACAAAAAAAAGCACTACTTCAAGCATGATCTCATATATGTTACACTTCAGCCCATTCCTAGAGTTGAGAACAAAGTTTCTAATGCCTTGGTTACTTCGACATCCATCTTACAAATGAAAAAGCATACATCTCGCTTCAAGTTCCTAGTGGACGAATTATGCTATCCTACTCACAAATCTTACAATCCTACCATCTTTTCATGTCTTCCACCTCATATTCCTCCTAAAACTCCGCCATGCCATTCTTTCTACCATCCCTTACACTTAAACTTTGTCTCTGGTGACTTGTATAGGAAGGGTCTAGACGGAACTCTCCTTAAGTGTCTAGAAATAGAGGAGTCAGAAAAAGTGCTAGCTGAAATCCATGATGGCATATGTGGATCACATTCTAACGATCCTCCGCTAGCTCAGACATTGCTTAGGGCTGGTTATTATTGGTTGAACTGGTTGAGACCTCCTATCATCACAGTTGTAGCATTTGGGCTTGGGGCCTATCAGTTCTCTACATCAAAGGAAGCAGATTCTTGATGCCCGTTTCTATCTGGGGCATTCTTTGTACATACTTTATGATCCTGAAAAAATTACAAAAAAAATTCATATATGATGCTGAAAAAATCCTAAAAAGCATAAAAAGTACTAAAAAATGAGCATCCTAGTGAAAACCTAGCAATAGGCGCTTTGATGTCTCACCAAAAAAAATTGAAAAAATTGAAAAAATTGAAAAAGTGCCTTGGTGAAAACCTGGAAATAGGTGCCTTGGTAGCAAAAATACAAAAAAATTATAAAAAGTCCTGAAAAAATTGCAATAAATCTATCAAGTGGTGAAAACCTGGAAACAGACGCTGCTTGAGACCCTTTGCACCTATGTCTATCAGTCTTGCATGGCGCTCATTCACTCCACTTCTCACTTTGCCTCTCCTAGAATTGACTCTTGTCTTAGTCTAAGGGGCATACGTTGTTTTAAGCTTATCTTGGGTCTCTTTGTGTGTATGGGTTTCTTAGGCACCTTGCAAACGGTGTTTTTCAACACCACCCCAACTGTGTTTTTCAACACTACCCTAGTGTCGAGTGTTTCTCAACACTTATCAAATGTCCTACCCATAGTCTAGATGATGCGATATTTCTCACTGGTAGATGTGATACTCAAAGTTTGACTCTATGACCTACACACACACACACTTGACTCACTGAGATTTGTTTGACTTTATTTCTTTGTGTGTTGTCTATGATGATTTCTTTGCTAAGTGTTCTCCCCCTATGATCATTTTTGATGATGCATAGCTAGAAGACTGAGGGAATGAGAACATGTTTTATTGCTTTTTCTGCTTGTGGATATATTTTGTTGGTCCTACTTGTCATTAAGCATTTATGCTTGTTCCACTTGACATTAGGATATACAAGGTATTGTCCTTGACTGTTTCGCAAGTGCATGCTTATAGTCATCTTGACTTTCTTGTGTCTCGATGCGAGCATAACCTTGCTATATCAAACTTAGGTAATCTCACTGCACTAGTCATCTTGACCTACATGTCTCTGATGCCTAGGTGAGATTTCCACATTTTTATCTGATATAGATCATATTTAGATTCACATAGTTATGCTAGTGTGTATTGTATGATCTTGTGACACTACCAATAATGCTTGATGATGATAATTAGATGTCTATTGGCTTCATAACCTTGCAAGTAAACCACTTTTCATGTAGCTTGCATTCTTAGGTTCATGTTAGTTTAGTTTTGCATCTTGCATGTGGAGAGAGCTCTCCTTTATCTTTCATGGACTTGTTAATCAACTGCGCTCCTCTTTTGCTTCTTCCTGATCATGTCTTTCATTTCTTGTCTTTCATATCCCATCATTTTCTCTTCATTTCAAGATTGAAACTGAAATTCATGTTCACCCTTCTTCTTCTTTCATGCAGTTGGTTGACCTTTTGAGGCCTGATCCTTCAATCTTCACTGGGGCATTCTTCACCTCTTCATCCCCATCTCTCTCAACTTCCAATCTTTCATTCACTTTCAAATCCCAAGTTCAAATCCCCTCTCCGTGGTGTTTACGGGTTGAGGGACCGATAGGTTTGTGCCCCGTGTCCCATGTGTGGGGCATACCTTCACTGCTTGATGGTTATTATGTTCTTTTTCTTTGATTATGATTTCTAGTGATTTGATCATGTTGCTCTTGCTTTTGCATTCCCTCTACCTGATTTCACTTTCGATCCCGAGGGGGTAGACACATCATATCTTATTGGCTATCTCTTTCCTAAGTGTTCAGTACTGTCACTACCAGGCTGACCATGCAGGATTTATTATCTCTCTACACTTCATTCTTTGGAGTCAAATTGCTATCTACTTGCCTTCTTGGCTATCTCTTGCCTTCTTGGCTAATCTATTCTTTGACGTAATGTGTTCCCAGATCGATCACACATTAGTCAAAGAGGGGCAAATGTAATCACCTAAAAATGGTCATCTAGACTATTAGCCCCTTGCTAGCATTTTTGCTAAAATCATCAATTGCTTATTCTTGATCAAATTCTAGCTCTATCATTTATTTGATTATTTTCTATGGACTAACCATCTTATCCTAAGTCTTTATTTAATTAAAAGGAATATTTCTTCCCCTTTTATTAAATAAAAAGCCCCCACTTTTCCTCTTATCCTAAGTTGCACAAATAAAGCATTATTCTTACTTTATAAAAAGAGAAAAAGCACTTTTTGTCTCATATAGACACAAAAGTCAACTCTTATTTTCTCATTGGAAGATATTTGTGCACATGGATTGATCCCTTTTCAAGCTCCACCATTGATTAGATCTTTTGCCTCTTAATCTCCATGGTCCATTCTTTCTCATTTCCTATAAAAGAAGAGCTCTCTTCTTCATTCTAGATCCCCAACTTTTTATGCTAATGTTATGCTGCAAGTTTTCTAGGTACATTTGAAGCTTTTTGAAGATTTGGAGCATTCTTGGTTTTTGCATCTACATGTTATCATAGTTTCATTTCTTGCATTTTCATGGCATTCTTAGCTTAGATTTTCTTTATGCTTTAGATTAATTCATCTAGCTTAACTAGGAGGCTTTGTAATACTTCCACCTTTCATTTTCATAGCTTAGCTTGCATACTTATCTTAATCTATCTTGCATTGCATTCTCATTTGATTCTTGAGGATATTGGCATTCTTGCTCTTGTCTTCATTGAATCTCCCATTGCATGGTTTACTAGCAAGGTTATTGGCTTAATAGCTCTAGCTGAGAGCATTCTAAAAAACCCTTGCACTCCATGCCTAGGGAGCTATGGATCAATTTTTGAGACCTCATTCTTGAGTGTTCTTGAATGTAATGATTCATAGAAGTGTGACACAATTATAGCACACATATCTTAGTAAGACTGAAGACTAAACTGGTAGGCTTAACCGAGCAAAGAATGGAAAAATCATGTTTAAGCCGAGTGATGTTAGTGTCGACCGAGTTAGTATATGCCGAGAAAAATTATAGTGTCGATCGAGCATCAGTAAATTTCTGAGGAAGACAGTGCAAGCCGAGGAAACAATTTTAGTATTGACCGAGCGTTCTACATGAAGACTGAGTGAACAGTCACAGTATTGACCAAGCATCAGCAATTTTATATTTGAAGAGAATTTAATTTTGGAGCTGACATTGTTGAATTCTTGGATTATGTAAAATGTGTTGACTTTATTTATTGATTGTTTGGAAGCATTAAATACTTTGTAAAATGTTTTATTGTAAATCTTTAAGAGATTTGAGATGATTCTAGAAAAGGAGCCGAAGAACATAAAGCGAGTAGATTCAATGAATCTGACCTAACCCTAAAATCTATGATTGAGATTGAGCGGCAAAAAATGAGTTAACCTAATTGAGGAAAATATAAGGGAACCTGAACATTGTGATATGTATGCACATGGTGAACATAGAATGCTGGAAGAGAAAAGTTTTATTGACTGAATAAGCAGAAAAGGCTGAAAGAGAATGGTGGTGATTGCTTGAAGAAAAGTTTTAAGCAGATCAGAGATGGAAATGGAAAGTTTCAAAGTTAATAAACTAGCATTAGTGTATGGAATCAGATCTGATATTTGCAAAAGTGAGTTGTATATTTTTTAGATAATACTGTTGCTACTTTCTAACCATTGTAACAGTCAAAATCCTTTTAACAAAGGTTGACCTAACAGTCATATGTTAAATCCTTTGAACAAAGTTGCATTCTAATGGAGTGTATGTAAGTCCTATGACTAGGCTCACTTTTAATAGGGTGATTGAAATCCTTTAACCGGGTCACATTTGACAGTGTGTATTGTAACCTTTGACAGGGTTGGCTTTTTACCGAGCTCACTTCAGAAGAGTGAAAATAATAGTAGCATGTTACAAAGTGGTTTTTCCCAAATTGGGTTTCCACTATAAATCCTGGTGTTTATGCTTGTGTGAATATTTAGATCTGAACATTACTATGTTTTACAAATTAAGTTATAGCTGGGTAATAGACTGCATTGTTAGATGTTTCTATTATTGAATCAGTGATGACTGAGTTTGTTTTGGTTTTGGATTTGATTTAAGGATAATTTTATGAGATTGTTTTATACATCAAGACTTGAGAACAACTGATTCACCCCCCCCCCCTCTCTATTGTTCTAAATCATATTAACAGATCTGTGTAATAGTTTGGGATTGTTCATTTCCAAAGGACCAAATAGATAGCAAACATGCAGAATAACAAGCAAAGGGAAGCAAGCAATCATCTCAAAATAATGAACAAGGGAAAAAGCAACCTTGCGCATGAATAAGCAATAGTTACTTATTGTGCTAATCCCTAGGAATGCTAATTGTGTATGTTCTCAAAAGTTTTTCAATAACACACATAGTCCTAGAAAATAAAAAATTAGCCTCGCTAAGGTTTGTAGTAATGGTTTGACTCTACAACTTTTATGATCTCAAGAGAGCAAACTCCAATCTAGGTGCACCAGGGTTTTCACACAGTCTAAGAATTTAATCAATTAGGATCTGCTATGGAGATCTGATAGCCCAACAAGAGACCACACATGTGAAGATTTCCTTCACAAGGATATTTATATAGAGTTGTTGCTACCACGATAAAAATGGCTATTACTACTTGAGGTTCCATCCACGTGGTCAACCCAATAAAGGGAATGTCCACTATAGTTAACCCTCTCTAAAGGTGACTCATAAAAGATACCACATGGGGACTTGGTCCAGATCCAAGGATTTGAGCTTTTGATACTACCTAAAAAGGGAGTAGAGCATAATACTATAGTCTTATCACTTTTACCCAAACATAGTAGATAGATTAATCCGACATGCTAAGATTGAAATTATCTCACCAAGATTTGTGATGTCAACAACTATGTCTATTGATCTCTCTGAGGAGAGAATGTATCGATCAAAAATTAAGGACCAAACTCAGTAGAATGTGAGACAATCACAATATCCTCCCTACCTACAAGGGGATCTATCATCAAGAAGAGCTTCACATGCATAAACAAGAGAATGAAGCCCAATATCTCAAGATCATCCACAAATAGTGTTCATAGCACCTATTTACTATGTGTAACAGATATGCAAAAAGCAAATCTATGTTCGTTTTATAGCCCAAAACTGAAGTGTGAATTATGAAAGTTGTAAAGGCACTCAAGCTTCAAACAAGAGAGTTCATTTTATATCCAAATTGAAGTGTTATCAGATTGAGCAGAATACCTGAGTTCCTCGCAACACGCTTAGTATATTTTTACCTGTTTTAGCAATTTTTGAGCATTTGTCTTCTATCTTTTGTACCCACGGGATGTACCTGCACCTACACCTGCAAACCATTGTTATGAAAAACTTACCTATTCTTGTACATTCAACCAATTGTTATAAAAATCCATCAAAAAATAAACATAACTTGTCAACCCCACGTGGTAGAAAATCAGGTTAGTCAAAGATAATATGTCATTTGATAATCGAAAAATCTGTTGTCATAAAAAATCAAATTCTGACTAGTCTACACTAAATCAATCATAAATTTTGAAAATAAAGATGAAATTAGTTCAAACCAATAGAAAATGAAATCTAACTCAAATAAATTTCCAAAAATATAAATTTAGGATCTGTATCATGTCATATGTGCATGTACCAATAAAAACATCAGTCGGATTTCATAAAATTAGGTTCTGACCAGTCTACACTAAAATGATCATAACTTTTGTAAATCAAGATGAAATTAATCCAAACTAATGGAAAATGAAAGATAACTCAAATACCTTTCTATAAATATAAATTTCAGATCTGTATCATGTCATATGTGCACGTACCAATAAAAACATCAGTCAGATTTCATAAAATCAGGTTCTGACCAGTCTACACTAAAATGATCATAACTTTTGCAAATAAAAAGGAAATTAATCCAAACCAATGGAAAATGAAAGCTAACTCAAATACATTTTTATAAATATAAATTTTAGATCTATATCATGTCATATGTGTATGTACCAATAAAAATACCAGTCAGATTTTTGGAAAAACAGCCCAAAAATTTATCACAAAATTCATAAAAATTAACCTTGTAGTCGTGGGTTCGAGAAAAATGATAAAAATTTGATAGAATAGAATAGAATAGAAACATATTTTAGGCCCCACGGTGGGTGCCATAAATATGTGTGTGAAAATTGTACCTAGCCGCAGACACAACACTTCAGTAAAACATTAGAGGTTAGCAAAATCAAAATCTGCAAATAAATGAAACTAAGCTAACCAGGTGATTTATTGCCTTCTAGTAGGTGCGAGTATGGTATTCTCATATTAGACCAAGATCAGTGACAATGCAACACCTAAATGAATGATTTAAAATGATGAAAGCAATGAAATATGAATGCAAATTAATCTTTTTTTCGAGGGATTTTTTATGTAATTAGATGAAAAACTTGATATGAAACTAATCTAGAATGAATTGAAATGATATGTAATTAATCTAACAATGCTATGAAGATGAATGCAAAAGTATTCAAAAGCTATGAAAAACTATGAAATGGTCTCACAAAATTGCCTGTCGCAAAAGCTTTGTTCTTCAGTTGTAAATTCGCCAGAGTAATTGTACAAATTTGAGAGATATCTTTGTGAAGAGTTGAGCCTTATTTTTATAGAAATTCAAGGTTTGATGATGCATAAGAAAAACCATAAATCATTCTTGATAAGCTCAGGTTGATTTTTGAGTTAACAAGAAATTAAGAATAAATAACTCATAAAATCATGCAAAAGCAGTTTTTATCTCAAAATAGAGTTTAGTTCTCTTTTTCAACTCACAATCACATGTTGAGTTTAAATTTAAAATTGGTTGTTAATTTCTAGTTGCTTGCTTTTTTGATTGTGCATGATTTATTTTGAATTAATTTAAAAATAAAGTGATTTATTCTCAACTTAACTGATTTTAAATTTAAAATAACTGATTTATGGGTTAATCAATTATTTTAATCAAACTTTTATTCAAAACTATATTATTAAATATTGACAACTTAGATTTAATCAATTAAATAAATATTTAATCAATTATTCGTAGGAGATTTGATTTATTGTCAAAATTAAATAATATAATTAGGAATAAATAGAATTAAATCTAACTAAATAATTAAGTGGCAGAATCAAATTTAATTAATTAAATATTTATCATATTCAATTAATCAAATTTAGGATAAATATGATTTATCGCCAAATAATATTTAAAATACGTTTAAAATAACTAATTTATGGGTTAATCAATTATTTTAATCAAACTTTATTCCAGAACTATATTATTAAATTTGACAATTTAATTTAATCAATTAAATAAGAATTCAACTGATTATTTTTAGCAAATTTGATTTATTGTCAAATAAAATAATATTAATTAGGAATAAATAGAATTAAATCTAATTAAATAATTAAGTGGCAGAATTAAATTAATTAATTAAATATTCATCATATTCAATTAATCAACTTTAGGATAAATAATGATATTATTGCCAAATAATATTCAATTAAAGATAATTGTGATAAATTAAGAATATTCAAGGAATATTCCCTGATGCAGAATTAAGATAATCAATTAGGTTTTTGATAAACTGATGTGCAAATGTGCTTTAGGTTAGGACTTTTGTGTCAATTTCGATCGAATTGTTGATGTAAGAGGTTAATGAACCCATAGCCCATTTTTAGGGTATTACAATAAGAAATACAAAATATTATGATAATATAGAAATAAGAAAGACAAAAATAAAATAAGAAAAATATTTGGGATACATCCATTAGAGAAACAACTGTCCACCTATTTTATTATCTAGCAAAGAGAAAATTACAATTTGATGATTTCACATCACACATTTGCTTATTTATCAAGCCTTTTGAGGTGGTTTACAATTTTGGTTATCAAAGTTAGGCGAGGATACGTGACGAGTGTATATTACTTGCATGATCAATCACCACATACCAACATTAATTACACTAACAAATTGAGATGGTTCCATTGGTTGGAGATTGTTCAAATTCTCTAATTGAAATTTAAAATGGTGATAGATGTTCTTTGTAATAGAGTTTAGAATAAGTTTTGGAAGCATTAGTTAATTTGGGGATGACTATAAGGAGAATGACATCTTCTAAATTTTTTGTTGCGGATTTAAATATATTGTTGTACTTTTGAAACAATGGTTTCTACAAATAGATTGTTGAATTGCTAATGACATTATTGTGAATGAATTAATTCAAACTCTTATTTTGATTGTGGATATCATTAGCATAATTGTGTTGTGGATGCTAAGTTAGTTAATTTGATGAATTCTCTCGTCTAGATTGCATAAATTATTGACCCTTTATCTTCTCTAAAAAGATATTGTCCTTTCAAATTCCTTAGATCGTAGAAATCCTCATGAGTACCACTTCGAGGCTTCTCATGCATCCACTCCTCTAAATCAACCTCCTCCATTGAATTCCTAAAATTAATCTTATCCCTTGATCCTACCTCCTTCAAATGCACAAATAGCTAATCATATGAGCTATGTTTTAAAAACTTATGGAATGCAATTTTATGCTATCAATTTGAGCATTTTACATTCAATATTTCATACATCAATTCATCTTAGCACATCAATCATTTGGTTGTAGATAGACACTTTTTGGTGAGGGATTTGTATGGTCTTTCACCTCTTATGTATAATATTTTGGCTCAATCTAGAGTTGGTAATTAGGTATAATTGCATTGTTTGAGTCCTCTATTTATATCATGCAATTACTTGTAATCAATATCTAAAACACATAATGTGAATAATAAACTTGGTGACCCTATTGTTAGGAATAGTCCCAAGAGATAACTGAGAGGGGAGGGGGGGGTGAATCAATTATCTACTAGTTTCAATTATTTATTCAATTAAGTATACTTAAACATAAAGCATAAACACAATGAAAGAACGCTTGAACTCAACACAATATTTTGGTTATGGGGAAACTCAAATAGGTAAAAACTCCATTGGGAATTGACACCCACTAATATTTTGCACTAGTGTATTATGATCCTTGTTAGAAGATCCTTAACCCTGTTAGGAGTTGCCTTACAATATATTTAGTACAATAGACCTGGTTAAGGGTCGGACCCTATTAGGATTCTTTTACAATAGTCCCTATTAGGGGAGAGGATGCATTGTCCAAGAGCTCACTGCTCAAAGGGGTGAAGGCTACAACCTTCTAAATGACAGATATACACTATATCTAGATCTTGGTGAACTGTGCTTAGACCTGTTGTCTGGATCAGTTCTAATGTATAGCACAAACACTTTACTTGGTCAGATAGACCTTCTTCTAATGGCTCAACACTTTGCACACTCTGCTCTGCTCTTCTTAATCAACTATGAACCACACCCAAGCAATCACAAATGACTGCCTATAAATATCTTTCCTCTAAATGATATAATCAATTCGGCCTATTAGAACCACCTTGAAATCATATTAGAGAAACCATAACACACTCCAATAACAATTCAGCTGGCTCTACTAAGCAAGCAACACATTCTGGGACCTATTTGATAAGAGAATTGTAGATGCACACTACACACTGTCGGCTCTACCAAAACAACTGGATCTTTCTCCTCAATCTGAATTACTTCATGCACTCTTAGCCAAACATTACTATCTCTCCTCTAAGCTTAAATCCAAGGGTGCATACCCAAATGATAGGCGCAACTCCATAACCAATATAATCTATGTCGGCTCTTATGAACAAACATAGGAAACTGCTACTTATGATTAGCGACTGCATAACTTCACTTATATTGATCACTAGACTCTGCATCCATGCATGTAACATCACTAAAATGTCTTCAACATATATCCAAGTGCACAAGGCTCCATGATAACTGTACGGGCAAGCATACACATAACATTGTCTATTACTCTGTCAGGAACACTGCTGACACCAGCTGCTATATAACTATCTGTACTAACAATTAACCTCTATGCCCATGATATCATGTTGATATCATGTCTATGCTACATTTACTAAAAGCTTACTACATAAGACTTCCAAGCATGCTACTTTCCATATGTTGTCATCAATGACAAACATACAGTCAGTAATGGCCTGCTGGCAAATCTCCAACAATCTCCCCCTTTAGCATTGATGGCAACATGTGGAATGAAAAACCACCACCAACCCAATGAGAAATAATTTTATAAGATTCTCCATTTCCTCAACTAAACTACCTCCAAGATTGAATACTGCTCCCCCTTAGAATACTACTCCTTTTATTTTTCATGACTTTGTATATTACTCCCCCTTTGACATCAATGGCAAAGGGTGCCATTCATTTTAAGCACCGGTACTAGTCCTAAGGTAGAGTAGTCAACCTTCCATCAATCCCTGAGGACTGATGCCTTTGCTTCTTTCTTTTAGGCAGAATCAGGGAAGGGAATTACTCCCAACTTCTCCCTGAGATACTCAAAAGTATCCTTAGGCAAGGGCTTTGTGAATATATCTACCAACTGATCTTTAGTACTCACATAGTCCAACTTGACTTCTTTCTCTGCAACTTTCTCTCTTAGGAAGTGATACTTGATCTCAATATGCTTTTTATTTGCATGCATTACAGGGTTCTTAGACATATTGATAGTGCTAGTGTTATCATAGTGAATAACTATAGGATAATGAATTTGAATACCAAAGTCCTGTATCATTTTCTTGATCCAAATAATTATAGAACAGTTCAGGGCTGCTACAATATACTTTGCTTCTATTGTTGACTAAGAAATACAATTTTGTTTCTTACTTGTCCAAGTGACAAGTCTATCACCAAGAAACACTGCTCCACCTAATGTACTCTTTCTATCATCTATGCATCTTGCCCAATCAGCATCAGTGTATACATGAAGCTCAATATTTTTTGAATTAGGATACCATAGACCATAATCTATAGTGCCCTGCAAGTATCTGAATATTCTCTTTACTACCATGAGGTGACTTTTCTTAGGTTCTACCGCAAATCTTCCAACTATGCCAACTACATTGGAAATATCAAGTCTAGTCTGAGTAAGATATATGATTTTACCAATCATAGATTTGTACAATGTTGTATCCACTGCTGGTGAGTCATCTTCTTTTGTAAGCTTGCATCCAGTGATCATAGGTGTTCCCACTAGCTTGCAATCATCCATTTTGAATTTCTTCAGTATCTCTTTCACATACTTGGATTGATTAATAAAAATTCCTTGTTTTGTCTGCTGCACATTTAGTCCCAAAAAGTATTTGATAGGACCAATCATACTCATCTCAAACTCATTCTGCATTTCTTTGGCAAATTCTACACTTAGTTTGTCATTACCTCCAAAGATAATGTCATCAACAAATATAGCTAGGGGTAGTAGACCTTCAGATGTCTCTCTAATGAATAGATTACAATTTTCTGCTCCATTCTTGAATCCAATCTTTGTTAGATATCCATCTAGTCTCTCATACCATGCTCTAGGGGCTTGCTTAAGTCCATAGAGGCCTTCTTCAATCTGCATACCATATCAGGTATGTCTGATAAAGTGAATCCTTCTAGCTACTCAATGTATACTTTTTCTTTCAAATCTCCATTCAAGAATGCTGACTTGACATCCATCTGATATACTTTGAAGTTTTTGACTGTAGCATAAGCTAGAAACAACTTAATAGCTTCTAATCTACTCACAGGTGCAAATGTGTTTGAATAGTCAATGCCTTCTCTTTGTGCATATCCCTTACATACTAACCTTGCTTTATGTCTTACTATTGTACCATCTTCATTCATCTTGTTTTTGAATATCCACTTTGTTCCAATCACATTCTTATCACTAGGTCTTGGGACTAGTTCCCAAGTGTCATTCTTAATAATCTGATCAATTTCTTCTTTCATAGCATCATACCAATTTGAATCATTACATGCTTCTTCAACACTTAAAGGTTCAATATGAGATAGTAAACATACTACTTTACTGCTAGCTAATTTATTTGCTTGTGATCTTGTTAAGACTTTTCCACTCTGATCTCTAATGATGTCTTTCTTGGAATGGTTTCTAGATGTAAACTTTGGAACCTTAGGTGATGTTGACTCATCAACCTTAGGAGTATCTTCTTCACTTGTCTCAGGTTCATTGAATAACACATCAATACTGTCATACATTTCTTCAATAACTATCTCACTAGTGGAGGGTTTGGGTTCTTCTTCAATCATGGGTAAGTAATCGTGATATCTTTCTTGAACCATAAACTTTTCATCAATCTTAACATGAGCACTTTCAATGATCTTTTTCAATCTTAAATTGAAACATCTATAATCTTTACTTTTAGTAGAGTAACCAAGAAAAATACCTTCATCACTTCTTGCATCAAACTTGCCTACTACTTCATCCCTCTTGATGTAGCACTTGCTTCCAAAGATTCTAAAGTATTTTACTGTGGGAACATTACCAAACCATAGCTCATATGGTGTTTTGTCAGCACTAGGCCTCAATTGAATTCTATTGATGGTGTAGACTGTTGTATTGACCGCATCTCTCCAATAGGTGTGTGCAACTTTTCCTTCAATCATGATGGTGCGCATTGTATCAAGAATGATCCTATTCCTTCTTTCTATAATTCCATTCTGCTAAGGGGTTCTAGGTGCCACAACCACCTGTCATCAACTTTAGCAACAAAACAACTTGCTTCTGAATTGAGTTGGAAAACATTACCTTTAGTCTTTGAGCCTGATGCAATCATAACACCATCTTTGTTGTTAATGATGCATTTGTCATCTTTGAACTCCAATTGATAACCTTTTCCAAGTAACTATCCAACACTAAGAAGGTTATGTTTCAAACCATCTACATAGAGAACATCATCAGTACTATTCTTTCCATCCAAACTGATGGCTCCTCTACCAACTATGGATTTAGGAGTGTTGTCTCCAAATCTAACCATGCCACCATTGCATTTGTCTAGATGAACAAACTTGCCTTTATCACCTGTCATGTGATGTGAACAACCACTATCTATAATCCAGTCTGTCCTTATATCAGCTTGTGAAATCAATGCTAGCTCTTGATTCTCTTTCTTATCTTCATGATCTGATTTATTGTTCATTTTCTCTATGATAGCAATAAATCCAATTTTTTCTTCAATTGAATCATCATCTAAAACTCCATCTCCAGCATAGTAACATTCCTTAGAGAATTTAGGCTTGTAGTCATTTTTGAACTTTCTAGTTCTTAGGGGACATTTAGATGCAAAGTGACCAATCTTATTACATGAAAAGCATTTAAATGGCAATTGGCCTTCCTAATTTCCTTTTCCTTTCTTTTATCTCTTAGCAATCATAGCAATGAAATCATCTAATGTTTTCTCTTCATCATCATCATCAAAATTACTAGAAGTGTTTGCAAATTTCTTACCATGAAGTGTTGCTTTGAAGGCTGTCTCGCTTTTAGGTCCTGTCTTCAATCTTAAAATCTCAAAAACTAAGATTTTGCTGACCAAGGTCTCTCTCTTAAAATTTGATGTAAGTTGCATGGTCTCATCAAGGATTTTGATCTTGCTTTCATATTTTGGAGTGAGAGTGGTCATTAACTTGTCCATAATGTCCTCCTCTGAAATCTCGTCACCATTATTTCTGATTCTAGCAACTGCTTCATTTATCCTTTTATTGTAAGCTCTGATATTTTCTTCAAGCAACATGTCTAATGCATTGTATCTTTTCTTCCATGTCTTTTTGTGCGCATCATTTGCTTGTTTGTCTCCTTCAAATATGTCTTCAAGGTGCTTCCATATTTTGTGGGTTGTATCTACCTTTTTTATTTCTGAAAACTCACCATCAGATAGGGTGCTGATAAGAGCTTCTTTGGATATTGCATTCTGATGAAATAATTCCTTTTTCTTATCAGTAGCATCATCATTTGCAAGGTTTTTCAAGGAAGGGATCTTGACTACTTTGATAGTTACATCAAAAACTTCAAAAGCAATGCACTGCAAATGGGTCACCATCTTGTTCTTGCAATCAAGATAATTCTCTCCATCAAACTTAGGACTTTCTTTTCTAAATTATTCCATCTGATCAACCTCAAGCTGTTAAAATTTCTCTCCGAGGCACTTGGCTCTGATACCAATTGTTAGGAATAGTCCCAAGAGATAACTGAGAGGGGGGGGGGGGGGGGTGAATCAATTATCTACTAGTTTCAATTCTTTATCCAATTAAGTATACTTAAACATAAAGCATAAACACAATGAAAGAACACTTGAACTCAACACAATATTATGGTTATGAGGAAAGCCAAATAGGTAAAAACTCAGTG
Source organism: Chamaecyparis obtusa (assembly GCA_027943335.1). NCBI lineage: Eukaryota > Viridiplantae > Streptophyta > Pinopsida > Cupressales > Cupressaceae > Chamaecyparis > Chamaecyparis obtusa. The sequence continues at coordinate 1,117,965 of BSBK01002368.1, forward strand.
GGAATTGACACCCACTAATATTCTGCACTAGTGTATTAGGATCCTTGTTAGAAGATCCTTAACCCTGTTAGGAGTTTCTTTACAATATATTTAGTACAGTAGACCTGGTTAAGGGTCAGACCATGTTAGGAGTCTTTTACAATAGTCCCTATTAGGGGAGAGGATGCACTATCTGAGAGCTCACTTCTCAAAGGGGTGAAGGCTACATTATTCTGAATGACAGATATACACTATATCTAGATCTTGGTGAACTGCGCTTAGACCTACTGTCTAGATCAATTCCAATGTACATCACAAACACTTTACTTGGTCACATAGGCCTTCTTCTGATGCCTCAACACTTCACACACTCTGGTATGCTCTTCTTAATCAACTATGGACCACACCCAAGCAATCACAAATGACTGCCTATAAATATCTTTCCTCTAAATGATATAATCAAGTCAGCCTATTAGAACCACCTTGAAAGCATATTAGAGAAACCATAACACACTCCAATAATAATTCAGTCAGCTCTACTAAGCACACAACACATTCTGGGACCTGTCCGATAAGATAATTGTAGATGCACGCTACACACTGTCGGCTCTACCAAAACAACTGGATCTTTCTCCTCAAGCTGAATTACTTCATGCACTCTTAGCCAAACATTACTAACTCTCCTCTAAGCTTAAATCCAAGGGTGCATACCCAAATGATAGGTGCAACTCCATAACCAATATACTCTATGTTGACTCTTATGAACAAACACAGGAAACTGCTACTTGTGAATAGCGACTACATAACTTCACTTATATTGATCACCAGACTCTACATCCATGAATGTAACATCACTAATATGTCTTCAACATATATCCAAGCACGCAAGGCTCCATGATAACTATATGGGCAACCATACACAGAACACTACCTATTACTCTGTCAAGAACACTGTTGACACCAACTGCTATATAATTATTTGTACTAATATTTAACCTCCGCGCCCATGATATCATGATGATATCATGTCCATGCTACATATACTGAAAGTTGACTACATAAGACTTCCAAGCATGCTACTTTCCATATGTTGTCATCAATGACAAACATAGTCAGTACTGGCCTGCTGGCAAATCTCCAACACCTATTTGGTCGATTATTTTGTTTAAATTTGTTAGGAAACTTATCCTAATATATTACTAATTAGGATTAAATTGGGAAAATACTAAAATCTATTTTTTTTCAATTTTGTCTATGTTTCAGTGAACTGCATTTTTTAGGGTCTTCAAAGCATTTTTGGGCTTGGATAGTGCCTGGAGGTGTCAACCTAGTGTCACATTCAAAATTTGATTTGATATTTTTTGAATACCTTTCCAACAAAGTAAACGATTCACAATTTGGAGCTAGGACTAGAAAGTTATGCCTTCTCCAAGTGGACCTAATTTTTATATATAGCTTTTTTGATAAATTTCGATAGTTCAAATAGTTTATTTGTAATAAACATTATAATGACTCTTCATTTCATTTCCAAGAGATTCTTGTGACACTTGAGATAAATCAAATTTGTATAAACTCCAATATTCAAATAGAATGGATCAATTTTTGGCTTGCAATCTTGTTGTTAATCTTCTCAGTTTTTATGTTGAATTTAACAATACTGTAGGTATCACACCACGTATTGTAATCTAGTTTCATAAATCAGATCAGTGGTATCAAAGCGGGAATGCTCCTTTATGCCAATTTACACAAGGTCTTCCTACCAAAGATTAGGATTGGATACACAAGATTTGTCAAAATATCCACCTTTGAGATGCACACGATCGAAGATGTCAGATGATGCTATTAAGAAGTTGGTGGAGGAAGCTTTAAATAAGAAACAAGAGGAGATGATGAATCAATTTTCACACCTTCTACATAATCAAAAACCCTCTAGATCAAGAACATCATTTCATGGAAATACCCCTTTCAAAGTGCAAGTCAATTTTGACATCCTGACTTTTGAAGGAAAAGTCAATTTTGAAGCTGTTGATAACTAGTTATTAAAGTTGGATAGATACTTTTCTGTAAATGATTTCTCAGATGCGAAATAAATAACATTTTCTCTCCTTAAAGCTGAAACCCATGTAAAATTAGCATAGAAAACCAAAGTAGCAAATAAAGAATGAGAATTACCTACTGAAGATAGTTTTGAAATATCTCTTGATAAGAAGCCCACATGGGGAGAATTTGTGGAATACATAAAAGAAGTTTACTTTCCTGAGGATGTATATGAACAAAAATACATAGAATGGTAGCTTCTTCAACAAAAGAGGGATCAGTCTGTGCAAGATTACACCAATACATTCCTGATGCAGGGGCATTCTAGGGTACTCTGTGAATCTGCATGGGAGGTGTATGTTTGGCCTGTGTTACTCGGTTGCAGCCTTGACCGATGGTCTCAGTCATTGAAGGAAGCTTGGTCACCGAAGGAACTTGGTAACCTCTAGCGCTTGGTGAAAGTATTACTCAATGATGCTTGCGGTGCTCGGTTAACACTGGTGCTCGGTGATGCTTGGCATGCTCGGTTATTTCACTGTTGCTCAGTAGTTCTGGTTTACCAACTGGAGTTATGTGTGATTTTTTGGGCTGACTTGGTGCATTTATTGTTGGTAGCTATTTTTATAGGTTGACATGTTGGATTAAATGTTTGTAAGGCTATTTGATGTCAACTTGTATTGCATTTAATAATTGTTTTGGGGGAGTTAATGGTTTCATCCAGCTGACTTGTGGCTGATAATTAGTATTTATAGGATGTTTGGGTAGGTGTTTAGTGAGGATTAGAAAATCATCAGGAGATCGATAGAAGTTCATGACTTGGAAGGCTTAGCGAATCAGATCTGAGGTTCTGTAAGCTGGAGTTGGTGAAGTTGTGGAAAAGATCTTGCATGATCTTGCAGATCAGATTGTTATCTGATAGTTTTTCGATGTAGAGCTGGTGGCTACACACTCGGAGACAAGGAGATTGCTTGGAGGCTTGCGAGCTCAAGTTTAGATCTACCTTAGGGTTTCCATCAGTTTCTAATTATTTCCAGAGTTGAACTAGCTAAGATTGTATTGGATCTTTGTGGATCTTGCAGAATTGTTTCTGATTGTAATTGGCCCTAACCCTGAAGGCCTTACAGTCGGGCATGTTAATGAAAATCAGAGTTAAACAATTATTTTGGTTGTTGTGTTGTTGAGTATTCCACTGTGTTATTCTGAAGCTGCAAGGTTTGGATTGTCCTTAATTAGATCCACCATCCTTGACTACGTCAATTCCATTCACTTTTAGCAAAATTCGATATTGAGGATTTAGAGAAGCATTGAATTTTGAAATATTGGAGTCGACTTTACAGGTATATTCAAATAGAGATGGAAGTTTTGAATATTGAGACATTGGCAATTGCTTATAAATATGCTACAAAAATTGAAGAGAAATTCAAGCAGAAAGGGAAGAGGGACTACTTTGCAAACAATAAGCCAAGGGTTGAAGGTGGCAATAAATTTGTAGGAAAAATAGGTGACCAAGGAACCTCATTAGAATTCACCCAAGAACACATGATGGGCTGCTAAAAAGACTCAAATAGATACATGCATGTGGTGTGAGATGCATAAGTCCCCAACCCATAATACAAAGGATTGCCGAAGTATTAAAAATTTGATGAGAAAAATACGAGAGGAAGCTGAACTTGAATCATTGCCAATAGATAACTCTGAGAAAGAGGAGAATGATTCCATCATAGAAGCAAACCCATATGTCATAGTTGGAACTACCAAAGTATTACCCCATGAAGATGAAGAGAGACTTTTTCATTCATAGATGTGGGTTGATGGAAAGCCTCTACATTTTATTGTTGACGGTGGGAGTCAAAAGAATTTGATCTCTAGGGAGACAGTCAAAAGATTAAATTTGAAAATGACAAGACAACCACAACCATACTCTATGGGATGGGTAAATGAGGGACAAGATATTCAAATAAATTAACAGTGTCATCTGCCATATTCAATCAAGCCTTTCAAGGATGAAGTGATATGTGATGTAGCACCACTAGATGTATATGATGTCTTGTTGGGGCAACCATACATGTAAAAGAGGCATGGGGTGTATGAGTCCAGGCCACGTAGTGTTACAATCAAGCTTGGTGGGAAGAGGTATCGAATACCAGATGTATGTCCAACACAAAATACTTTTTTAATTAGTGATAAACAATGTAAATGCTTGATTGCTCAAACTAGAGCTTTTGGTCTACTCATGATTCACCCTGAACAAACAAAGTCAATTGTTCTTAATACACATGCTAAGGTAACCATAATAGAAAATCAACAAAAATAGATGGATACAATTTTGAAAGAATATCATAGTGTGTTTAAACCACTAGTGGGAATACCAACACACTATCAAGTCAAGCACTCTGTTGATTTAATCCTAGGCACACCACTACCACATGAACCAATATATAGGAGGTTAGTTTTAGAAAATGATGAGATTAAGAGACAAATTCAAGAGTTGATTTAGAAAGGACACATTCAACCAAGTGCTTCACCTTGTGGCAGTCCAATTGTCCTTGCTAAAAAGAAAGATGGGACATGGAGACTTTATATTTATTATAGGGCATTGAACAAAATCTTTGTTAAGAATAGATATCCAATCCCTTGAATTGATGATTTGTTGGACCAACTTAGGGGGGCTAATTTCTTTACAAAAATTGACTTGAAGTCTGGATACCACCAAGTACCAATTGATCCAGCAGGTGTGTGGAAGACTGCATTTAAATCTAAGGAAGGTTTGTTTGAATGGTTGGTCATGCCCTTTGGCCTAACAAATGCCCCAACCACTTTTATGAGGTTGATGAATGATGTTATTAGACCATTTCATTGATTCTTTTGTGTTTATTCATTTGGATGACATACTCATCTTTAGCAAAACTTGGTCTGAGCATTTGCAACATGTTGAACAAGTGCTTTCAACTCTACAAAAACACAAACTTTATGCCAAGATTGAGAAGTGCTCTTTTGGTATGCAGAGTATTCAATACTTAGGGTATATCATTGATAATGAGGGTGTTCATATTGATCCAACAAAGATTCAAATAATCAAAGATTGGCCATCCACTAAAAATTTCACCGAGCTTCGCAACTTCTTGGGCTTAGCCAACTTCTATCACGGATTTGTGTTTGGTTTCTCACATATATCATGGCCTCTTAATCAATCACTAAGGGGTGGAGCATAAGAAAAATTTCAGTGGATAGAGGAAAAGCAATGAGCATTTGAGGAGTTAAAGAAAATATTATGTTCAGCACTAGTATTGGTCCTCCCAAATCTACAACAATCATTTGAGATAGAAACAAATGCATATTATTATGCTCTTGGTGTAGTACTCATGCAACATGGGCATCCTATTGCCTATCATAGTGAAACTTTTTATGATACAGTACATAGGTACCCCACCTATGATAAGGATTTGTATGCAATTGTTCAAGCTTACAAACAATGGAAATGTTATATACTATGAAAGGAAACTGTTATACATATAGATCATAAACCACTTCAATTCTTGCAAACACAAAGGAAGTTATAGAATGATAGACATCAAAGGTGGTTCGCTTATCTACAACAATTTCACCTCAACATTCGTCATAAAAAAGGAAGCAGTAACAAGGTGGCAAATTGTTTAAGTAGGCCTCCAATTATAGGTTTGGCAATAGTGTTGGATTCATGTGGTCATCAATCATCCACTTGGGAACAACTATATGGTACTGACCCTAATTTTTCTTACATCTATAGTAATTTGGTAGAAGGAAAGTCTGTCTTTGATTTTCACTTGCAGGATGGGTTGCTTTGCCATATTGGTCATATATGTGTACCCACCGAGGAACAGGAGAAAATGATATGGGAAGATCACTATAGTCATGTTTTAGGACATTTTGGTATTTGTAAGACTATTGTTATCCTTCAAAAGTATTTGTATTGGCCAAAAATGAAGCAAGATATGATTTCACATATACAAGCTTGTGCAACCTGTGCAATTGCAAAGCCAACAAACCATAAGTTGGGTATATACTTACTATTACCTATTCCTGATAATCCATGGCAGTTTGTTTCAATTGATTTTATGTTTGGGCTTCCAACTACCAGGCGGGGGCATGATTGTGTATATGTTGTGGTAGATAGGTTTTCTAAAATGCCTATCATGGTGGCATGTAAAAAGATGATTTTTGGAGAAGATACTACCAAGATATTTTTTGAACATGTTTGGGTTCATTTTGGTCTACCAAAAACCATTATTTCTGATAGGGATAGCAGGTTCATCAACAAATTTTGGTCTACACTATGGGCTAAAATGGACACCAAGTTGACAAAGTCCACAACATTCCATCCCCAAACAGATGGGCAGAAAGAAGTGGTGAATCAAATGATTATTTATATTTTGCAGATGTATCATTCCAAACATCCTCGCACATGGGATGAAAGCTTACCCTATGTGCAACACAGTTACAACCATGCACTCCATAGTACTATAGGGCACAGTCTATTTGAGGTTTCCCTTGGGTATAGCCATTGGAACCTATGGATTTAGCAATACCATATCTACAATCTAATAGTCCATTGAATGGTGACAAGGAGGTAGATAAAGAATAAAAATTCATTGATAAAATTAGACACCTACAACAAGAAGTTTATGAGATCTTGGAGTAGAGTAATTAGAAGTATAAGGAAAGGCATGATAAACATAGAACTCCTCATCAGTTTAAGATTGGTGACAAGGTATGGTTACATCTTCAAAAAGAGTGCCTGCACGAACCAAATAAGAAGCTTTGTCCTCTTCATTATGGCCCATATACTATTGTGAAACAAGTTGGTGAGAATGCTTTTGACCTTTAATTGCCATCCTTTTTGGGATTGCATCCAGTTTTCAAAGTGGAATTGTTCAGACCCTATTTTCCTCCTTTGTTGGATATTTCCCAAGCTACTGAACACATTCAAGCTACAAAGTTAAATCCATCTACTACAACTCTAGTCCAGTGTGACCATGTTACTGAAGTCATTTTAAAGACTTTGAGAAATCAGAACATTCCTTTGTATTGGGTGGTTCAAGCTGGTCAGCATTCTCATCAAGGCAAGTGGTTTACTAAGGAACAAAATGAAGAACAATTTCCTCATCTATTGTAGCAGATTAGTGCAATGGGGCCCATTGCCTCTTCAAGGGGGGAGGAATGATCAGGATTAAATTGGGAAAATACTAAAATCTATTTTTTTTCAAATTTGTCTATGTTTCAATAAACTGCATTTTTTAGGGTCTTCAGAGCATTTATGGGCTTGGATGGTGCCTACAAGTGTCAACATAGGGTCACCTTCTAAATTTTGATTCGAGATTTGTTGAATACATTTCCAACAAAGTAAATTGTTCGCAATTCGGAGCTAGGACTAGAAAGTTATGCCTTCTCCAAGTGGACCTAATTTTTATACATAGTTTTTTGATAAATTTTGATAGTTTGAATAGTTTATTTGTAATAAACATTATGATGACTCTTCATTTCATTTCCAAGGGATTCTTGTGACCCTTGAGATCCATCAGATTTGTATAAACTCCAATATTCAAATAGAATGGATCAATTTTTGGCTTGCAATCTTGTTAATCTTCTTAGTTTTTATGTTGAATTTAACAATACTGCAGGTATCACACCAGGTATTGTAATCTAGTTTCATAAATCAGATCAATTACGGTCCTTATAAAGAAGAGCCAAAATGTGCTAGTTTCTCAACCAATTAATTATCTGGCAGATTTTGTTAGTGGATGTGGAGGTTTTCAATATTTGTTAGTATGTCATACTTTACATATCTATTAACAAAAATAAGGCAAGTGCTTGGATATGATGGTACATCATAATATTCAATAGAAAGTATAAAAAATGTAGATGCCTTCAAAATCTAATACCATGAAAAACATTAAGTGTAACACATAATCATGCATTTTGACTTGACTAATGTGAGCCAACATTTATAGTGCACTTTCATTTGGAAAAAAGAGTAAAAATTTTGATGTTTGATAGAACTTCAATATTGTACACATTTATGCGGGATGTGGCAAGTTTGGGGTACTCAATCATATTATCATTCTTATCTTTTATCTATAATACTTTTTTTAACGATTTTTAATTCATGATGTCTATTTGGTAGTCTCATCATGAATGTTGTTGAGTACTCTAATTTATATTGTTTTGGATTCTAAACTACACTTTCTTGTGTGCTTGATATCATTTGTTAGTTCATAAAAAATGTAAATCCTTAGCCCTAATTTTTTTTTCTCTCCTTCAAGGCATAAATTTTTCATCAAGAAGGTGAAAAAATCATCAACAAATTAAGGAGGGTTAAAAGGAAAACAAATGAAAGTGGATTGTCGCCTATGTGCTTCAAGATTAACTTAGACTTTGGAGGGTATTTTGTGAGGTTTTTTTAATATGGTTTTAACCAGTTAATATATAAGATAGCTATAACATTTTATCTTATACTCAATTATACACTTAACCTTTATATTTGTCACTAAGTCAAGATGAACCCATTACAAAACCTCTTACACAACTAATAAAACACATTGCACATTCACCTACATATGATAATGATATTATTATTCAATTCAATAACTTTATTGTACATCACAACAAACATATCCAAAATTAATCCTAATCTACTCTTCCTTCTAATAAGGATGAAGGATGTTTTAATGATAAGTGGTTGAGCCTTCACTAATGTGGATTGATTCCTACTCCATTGGGAAATAGATCATGAACCAAAATGAGGAAAGAGATGTCATTAGGTAAAGTATCTACAAAACTATATTGTTAGAGGTTTGGTTGAGCAAGTTATAGATTTTTGAGGTGTGTTGACATTAATGTTTTATCATTGACGTTAACATACTATTTACTATTGCAAACAATGTGTTAAGCAGTGTTTAGTATTGGTGAAATGAATGTTTTGATTTCTACATTTAAGATCTATTGTTGTGATTCTTGTTGGAGGTTCTGAGATTTTTGTAGTTGATGCTTGTCAACTTACAAAGGTTTGCATGATTGTTTGAGTGAGTTATGGTCGAGTTACTAGTTGCTAGTGTTACAGTGTTTCTATGTGAAAAGGTTGAGTATTTGGTTCAGTATGAGTTGGATTTGATGATTTAGAGGTTGTGAAGATGGTATTATCATTGTACCTTATCATTGTGTATGCAATTACTATTGTTCATGATTCAGAGTACAACAAGATATCTTTTGGTATGATAGAGTTCGATGAGACAATGTTCTTGATGATCGGTGCTAAAGATGAGTTTGGATTTCAAGTTGGATTTGATGTGAAGGTTTTGGATGGTATTCATATTTTTTGTTCATGTTATTGGATCATATGATGATCATGTTGTTGGTCTGCATTGATTGAGGAAATTTGAATTGCTATTTTTCTAGTGTGTGGACATTTCTTCATTTGAGTCCTAGTTGACTTGATGGAGTGATGTGTTGCGATTTTTGGTGTTGTATTAGCAATGGTGTAGCATGTTCAAGGTTAAAGATTCTGGTCTTATCTAAGTCTTAGCCAACTTGATTTAAATCACATTGGTGTTTGAGCATATTATTTATATCTTTTATTGTAAATAGGTCTTAGCCGACCTAGTGGAGGATTATTCTTTGTAATCGACACGTATGAGAGATCATTTTTTAATTGAGAGAGGATAGGGAATATGAGTGAGAGGATGCATGCATATATGTGAGGATATGTGTGAAATATACTTCATTGGAATTGTATAGGCATAAGAGATGTTGTTCGTCAGTTTGGTTGTAATGGACCGCTTGTCCATTTTGATGTAATTGTAAAGAAGATTAGTGAGCCCGACTGAGGGCCAGATCTGAGATTGTATTGTGAACAATGTGATCTTGGTAGTGTTCCTACACATTTATCTATAAACCTTTGGGTGTATGTGCACCTTTTGTTCTCTACCTTCATTCTCTTAATTGGGTAGTACTTTTAAAAGAGTACATCATCTAGTGGGATAGACTCCCATCGAGTTTTTCCCTAACGGGTTTCCTCGAGAACAAATCTAGTGTTCTTGTGTTATGTGTTATGGATATTGCATTTAATATTTATCATTCAAATTTATTTATTTTTAAGAGATTTTGTGCTTCAATTGTTACAACTGATTCACCCCCCCTCCCTCTCTCACTTGTGCTTGTCTTCTTTGGGCCTAACATATATTTCATTTACATGCAAATCAAAGATCACGATTCATATTCCATGTGAGGGAAACACTTTATAATCAATCTTAGAAGTTTAATAGCTCATATGCAATAGATGAAAGACCATTAATTATAGCTAACCCTTACTAGAATCACATTATTAGCCATGATGAGTAAAAATACACAACCATGTCTATAAATTCCCTTGAATCATTATAATTTTCTATGGAGACATGCCAATAAATGGAGGTAGGTTGTTATAGATTCTTCCTACTCTTCCCTAGATGTATTCCTTCATTTTCATCTCACATATGCAATATTTGGTGCCATGGAATCCATTGTAAACCTTTTTAGCCTAAAAAATCGCTTAATTGTGAACCCCTTGAATTATAGTAAGGAAAACTCTATGACCAATGTTAGAAGGTGTATAAATATATATTGAACTTGGAAATACTTGAAGTGGTATGCTAAAAAGAACACATGTACCTCTTGGGTGTCTCCTCTCCTTGAATTAAACATAAAATAATGCTCAAACATGCTTGGATGTACTCGCAAGACATAAATGAATTTTTTTTGGGACCTGCAAATGTACTTTGCAGTATTGGTGATTGGAGTTAAAGTACTTGACATGAGAAACACTCATGAAATTTGAAGAAACAACCTTAAAAGGGTGCACACCATTACTTTTGGTAGTTATTGTCCTAGATTAGGAATGGGTAGGGAAAGAAACATAATGAGCATTTGAACTTCCCAAATTTTACAACTTGAACACAAAAGGAAAACTTATATCATTTTTTTGAATTTTGCCAATTCAATGATTATAATGAGAAGAAACATAGTACACATATATATTTGAATCTAAGGGACCATTGAAAATATCTCTAATAAGGTATAAATGATGGACAATTAGGTTAAGGGAAACAAAGAGGGGATACAAAAATAGCTAATTATGCAATTTATGAGGCTTGCAAGTTTGGGCACTAATACCACTATTTTTATTTTTAGTTTCAATAATGTTAATCATGTTTGAAATGCTTGTACTTGTATTAGAGAGTAGTTCTAAAGATGTTTCATTGATTTCAACATCTTTGTAGTGTGAACACATTTGAACTTTATATTTTAATGCTTATCTAATGTGACTTCTACTTACATATTGGTCATAATACATTCATCTAACTCTTCACTTTTGTATGGAAGATATTTTGTTATTGTTTTGATATCTTAGGGAAAGTTGATTACCAGACTATACTATTTGCATTGTCCTCCCACTAGTAGAATTTGGGCAAATAAATGACCAAGTGACTAAAAATGATCATGTTCTACCATTTTTTTAGTCACGTGACTAAAACTGATCATGTTCTACAAATATAAATGACTAAATAAATGACCAATTTGGTCATTGGGTAAAATCACAACTAAAATGACTAAATAATTAGTTACCCTAATAAAAATGACTAAATGAATGATTAATACTCCTTTACACATTAACATTTGATAATATCATATACTTATATTCTTAGAAGTTGCATTTCACCAATATTGTGTGTTTGTCAATAGACTTATTGTGCAAACATTATTCCAGCCACTATTTGCCAATATCTCTAAATGGTAACTATATTTAAAATTCATCTAAGCATTTTGCAATTAGAATTTATATAGATCAGGTGCATATACACTAGTAGAATTCGGCAAATAAATGACTACGTGACTAAAAATTTTAGCCACATGACTAGAACTAACCAAATTCTACTAATTTTTTACAACTCACAAGTATAAATGACTAATTTGGTCATCGAGTAAAAACCACAACTAAATAATTGGCCAGACAAATAGAAAGGACTAAATAAATGACTAAATAATTAGTCACTAATAATTAGTCACCCTAATACAAATAACTAAAGAAATGACTATTAATCCTTTTATACTAACATTCGATAATATCAAAGACTTATGTGCTTAGATGTTGTATTTCACCAGTAATGCTTGTTTGCCAATAGGATTATTGCATGAGAAATCCAACCACTATTCCCCAATGTCTCTAAATGGTAACTATTTCGTTAGAAGGTTGCAAAATTCATCTAAGTGTTTTACAATTAGCATTATGGAGATGCAATATATTTTCATAGACATTGCCAGGGTGAAGTGTTTAAAAATTATGATATTTCTATCAGGATTCAACTGTATAGTTTTTTGAGTCAAACTCATTGACCCATGTTTCATGAGTAGTGGTTCACATGAACCCATCTATCATGAGAATGAATGGAACATCACTTAGCACTCATTAGATCTAGGTGATGCTCAATGCAAAGTTCATGAAGCACTGAGAATTTCCAAGAGGTCAACCATCCTAGGACTACTCCAGCTCAAAAAATTATTTCAAAAATTTTAGATGTTTAAGACAAAATTAACATGCTATCTTAAAAACCTAAATTATTATTTTAATTATCTTAAATTTAAAATTAAAACTATTTTAATTGTCTTAAACTAAAACATAAAGACAAGATAAATTTAACGTCGTCTATGCATAACCTAAAATATATTATTTATTATAATTATTAATTAATCAAAAAATAAATTTATTAATTAAAAATAAAAATTAATCACTCAAAATTAAAATAGAACAAATATAATATTTTTAATTAATTTTACTCGAAGATATTACTTAAAGAGAGTCTATTCCAATGGACAACTCATATTATCAAGTATAAATAAATAAATAAGTAATGATTTTATATAGACCTTTAGATAATTTTGACTCATAATTTTAAAATACTTAGCATCCTCATCATGTAAATATATGCAAGAACTTGTATATAATAAAAGGGCTACAAGCTATAAATGTATTATAAATATAAGATTTTTATTAATTAATTAATATTAATGATAGTTAAATGGGGTACCCATATGGGGGTGTTTCGGTGCCGATATGGGGGTGTTTGGGTGTCATATATCAATGGTAAAAAAAACTTCATTTCATCTTGATGAAGCGCATAAGACAGGACAGGCAACATTATTTGGCAAAATTTGCCTTCACTGCTTCAAATTTGGCGGCATTATTTGGAGAAATTCATCTTCATTTCTTCAGAGGATTGGCGGTAAAAAGAAAAAATGAGGGTTGAAGAAATTTGTGGCATTCATTGATAGGCTAGATTGGATGAGAAATTGGATTGTAGTTGCTTTAGCACAACAGATACAGTGGCACAAAAAATCAAGTTTTCTCTTTTCTATCTTCTTATATGTTCATTTGTGTGGTTCAGACAGATTATTGTTAATATGTCGAAGCATGCTTTCTATAAGAACAAAAATATAGTTGATGTGTCTTTATAAAAGCCTATACATTTGATGGAAATGCCACTTTTCTTTTTTTAATTATACATAGAAAATAATTGAGACATGAAACAGATTTATAGAATATTACAGCAAACAATATCAATTAGGAACAAGGTTTGCAATGCAATTTTCTAGTTCATTTGTTTACATCTTTCTTCTCTTCAATAATAACTAAGATGATAACCTAAAGGTGCTTGTGTGCTTTCTAGGCCCCCTATGCTTTTGTTCATCACACCTATATAAGGCCATTTACATAGTTTACAGAGTTTTCCTTCGAAACAAGTAGCATGAGATACAAAGATACACAAAGAATCTAAGAAACTAAGTATTTAGTCGTTGACAGTGAAATATATAGATATTTTGATATAAATGGAAGAAGGGTAATTAAGGAAATGACTTACAAATATCATAGAGATACATAAAATCTTCTATAAGATCTGCAACCATGAAATTTACCTTTATATCATTATATCTATAGCTTCTCTGATATTAATTGGCCTTGTCCTTCGAATCACTTCTTCAAGAAAAAGATGATAGATGTTGAAGAGAACCCAAACTTCAAATATTTTTTTGACCCAGAACCCATGTTTGGCTTTTGTTGTGGACTTGCATTAATCATAACACACTTGGAATAGGAAAGACATCAATTGATGTTTCACCCAACATTCTTAAATAAAACATTATTGTCAATTAGCTAGAGACTGTGGAAGTTTGGTTTAATTTACTAACTTTAGATGTAGATTTTGCAGAATTTCCTGAGATTAGTCTTAAGATCATACATTGCATATTGGTTTTTTTTATTTGTTAATTAGTGTACATTACATGTTTGGATACCTAAAAAGTTAAAACCATTTTTAATGGGTTCATGAGTACCTAGGACCATACTTTCCTTGACTGGGTCCAGCTACAAGTTCGTGCCAAACACCCACTGGAAATTTATAGAGCTTAAGAAGGTCAAAAACTCTGGCTTTTTAAATGCATTTTTTGGTACCCTAATTTGGCAATTGATGTATGATGCACATTACATGTCTGGTCACTTGAAATTTAAAAGTTAATACGTACTTTAATGGGTTTGTGGGTACCCATGGCCATACCTTCCCTGAATTGGCTCAACCACAAGTATGCGTTCAACATGCTCTAGGGAATTTATAGAGCTCAAGAAGGTTAGAGATCTATTTTTTTGGTTAAATATATCTATGAAAAAAATTAGTTAAAAGATAATAGAGATTTTGACCTTCTTAAGTTGTTTAAATTTTCTTTTCATAAATGTTTTTCGATTTAAAAGTATAAGGTCTCCACGAGCTGAATGTGCCAATAGATTTGATGTTGTAGAGTCATGTTGTGCCTGGTACACTCATTGAGAAAAGAAAGGATTTCCATAGCTTGTGTGTCATGGCGACCCAACATTTTTGTAAATGTGGACCATCTTCATCATGATGTCCCTCAGGCTGCTTCATGATGTTCTCGTTCTCTTGCTTCTCTTTTCATTGAATACTTGTAAGAGAGGTCATTTTTTTCTTTCATGTTGTTAGAGAATTTTTTGAACTAAGATATTATTGCTTCAACCTATGAGTGTTAGTGGAATGACAATGTGATTAGAGGAGTGTAATATCAATTGGTGGAGTTGTATATCATTCAGAAATTGCTGATCATAGAAATGAGTGCCAACAAAGGCCTTGAGAAGGTAGCAAACCATTTGTAAAAATTGTTGAGATAGTGGCTTGAGTTGAAACTCATTCTTTTATATTTTTCACCTACATTGCATTTCTTCAAGTAATATTGTTGTCTTTTATTTCAATCCTCTCTTGTTATTATGCTCTTCCTTACATTGCTAAGCACAATTTGATTATTAGATTTGTTACCATAAGGATTTAACATAAGGTTGTTTTACTTTTCACTGTCCTTGAAACTATTTAAAATGCTTCTTGAAACAACTATGTATTCATTAAGAAAACTTACATTACTAGATTTGATATCCTAGGAATTAGTGTAGGGTTGTTTTCACAGTCCATGAAACTATGTAAGATACCCAGTTGTTACCATAGGGAATTAACATAAGGTTTTTTTCACTATACTTGAAATTATTAAAAATGATTTATGAAACAACTGTGTATTTGCTAAGCACACTTACATTACTAGATTTGATATCCTAGGAATTAGTGTAGGATAATTTTCACAGTCCATGAAACTATGTAAGATACTCGATTGTTTCAAGAAACAGTTAATGTAGATTCATGGGGACTGTTTCATTAATATAAAATACTACCCAAAATAATAAATCTAGTATGTTTCATTGCATATTTTAGTATTGTGTTTCATACAAACCATCTAATTACCCAAAGATCAAACTAATCCACTCATCAATTTCACAAATTATTTATCAAATTCAACACTTCTGGAGGCATAATCAGTTAATCAACTTCTTTAACACATTGTCTTTACCAACTCAACCTTAAGATTCTCAAACCATATGAAATCCAAATCCTTACCATCATTCACACAATTATCAATCAATTCAACTATTCAAGGTCACAGTCATAACTTAACAATCCATCAACTCTTTACCCTTCACATTTCAAGATTCCATTATTTAGTCATCTTACCACAGTACCTCACTTGTTATTGACTTTCATATCTTTAGTCCATATCACCATGATTCCTCAATGCCCTACTCTATTTGTCCATACACAACCATTAGTACACCATCATGTAATGTACATCTCAAAAAGGTCATCACATCATACTCTTTAAATAAAAATCCTATAAAAGAAAATAAACAAATAATTTATGTATTGTCCCTATCTTCTAATAACATTTCAAATACCAAGCAATCCATCCATATCTTAATTTGAGTCTTAACCATTGCTGCTCACATTATACTATCTACACATAGGCATTAATTGCAATAAAACTCCATAACAATATCAACCAACTCAAGTTTTGATCAAAGGTCATCACATCCATAGCATTGGACCAAACTTATTATTAAATGAACATGTAACTAGTGCAGGACCACCTTGGACTTGGAAGGCTACCAGGGGGTCACATAGATGACCTTAAGCATTTTGAGATTAAAATTGACCTATAAGGTCTTAAATCATTGTATTTGTGGCCATTAGTGCCTATATTATGCAATTTGAGTCAAGATAAGTTGATATGTTTCAAATTGCCAACATGAGGCAATAGGCCCTAAAAGGGTCACTATGTAATGATTTGATGGTTTAGAGTCTTAAAGGGGAATAATATATGTTTTAAGGCCATTAATGAGGCCAAATGAATGTAATGGGATAGGCTTTAAGAATTATAGATCAACAATTTGTTGAAGTTGACAATTTAGTTGTCAACTCAATAACAAAATGTTAGTAATAATATGATAACAGTCAATTAGAGTCGGTTGGGGTTAGTATTGGAGTAGTTTGTGTTGGTTCTTGGTTGGAAAGAGAGTCTTTATAAGAGGTAAAATCTTGATCATGGGGGGAGAATTAGATGTATTAACTTTGTGATTAATAAAATGTAGTTTGCTGCATAATGTTTGATTCTATCTAGTGAAAATCAGTTACTGTTTTGGTGGTTTTGGTAACTAAAATGTTGTTGTCTTGATGGCCCTGTGAGGAAAAATGATGTTGCACTGATTATCCTTAAATTTTATGTTGGTAACCCTTTAGCTCATTTATTTTTAAATTAGGAATACTAATCTTTCTACTGACTATTCCTGTACTTTATTTGGTTGATAGTTTGGTAACATAGTGAGGGTTTTTATGAAGAACTAGACTCTTCCCACTTTATGTTCTTATTGTGGCTTGTGGGATGAGTATAGGATTTTTTATTATAGTCTTTAGTATCAATTCAAATGCAATAAATGTCAAATTGTGAAGATACTGATCACAGATTAAGCAGTGTGAATGTTGAGGGTGAATGTGTGAGTCTCATAAAAAAATAGTCCTAGTGCAGGGGCCATATCTCCCAACTCAAATGTTGGATTTGGCTAAAATTGGGATATGTTGGTTATAGAAAAACTACAAAGGATCTCACCAAAGCGATCGAGATAATGTTTCCTAGTTCAAAAGTTACGGATGACTATGTATGGATCTATATGAAAGAAACCAGTGAGTTCTTATTCCACGGTGTTAATTTACAATGAAGGCTTTGATCCCAAGTAGGATAATGAAGACTAACTTAGAGAATGAGGAGGATGAAGGAAATAATTTCTTCAATTTGTAGAGGGATTTGGAAGGGTTTGAGAGCTAGAGATAAGACATAGACAAGGTATAGGAATGTCTTCAAGTTGCAACATGTTGTATTGGCATATGACTATCCTCTATGGACAAAAATCACATGCTATTGATTGCACCCTTGAGGACTATGCATGTAACTTTAGGACACAACTAAAGACTGTAGATAGTCTTTTCAACTACCATTAATTACTCTTTACCATGTAAACTATCCTCTTTCTCATCTCTTTTATTTGGTTTCTATATCACTTTCCCATTCATGATGATTTTTCACTTATTCCTCTACCTATGGCTTGACATGCATCTAAATCCACAAAAAGAGAAAACATTATCATAGATGCATCACTTTTTTGATATTTGACCAGTGTTAGTGTTCCCCTTGATTGCTTGAGTGTAAAGCTCTGTCCACACAACATAATAAAATATAAAAGAAAGAAAAAGACCATGAATATACTATTGCTATAGTCTTATTTCAAGACTTTATTGCTCAATAATAACAGATGCACATTATAATGATCTTTGCATATCAATTCAATATCTCTATCCCCCAAACATCAAGCTTTAATTTTTAGCATTATGAAGATTGTGATAAAATCTAATGTTTGTGAAGGCAAGATATTTTATTTTGGAATCTTTAGGAATTAAATAAAATTAGAAACTCAATTAGGAGGTACATATAGTTACTTGCTCCTATGAATTCATGGTTCATTACAAATTTGTGAGGCCTTAGTATGTTTTAACTTTGAAGTGGTTTGTTCCATTTTTGAAGAGAGCATAAATTATTAACATGTCTTTGACAGTAAAAACCAAGTGACACAAAGGAGCGCTGAATACATTTTGGATGAATCAGTTCCTGAGACAAACCCATTTAGTTGGGCCCATAGAGTAGATTGCAGGGTATTCAGGGTAGATTATAGGGTATTAAATTTAAGGACAGTAAGAGGAGTTAACAAAATTTTCAACAAAAGGATTTCCACCACTACAACTTTTATCATTTCGTAGAATACATACAAAATTGAAAGTGATAATTGGTAATTTCCTCAATTCATTATATTTGTTTGTTGAATAATATTTATAAGTATAGATCGAGAGCCCCTAAATTATCAATATTTATAACGTCAAATCATTTGTATGTATTTGGCTTGCTTTCACATTAAGATATTGAGCTATGACTTTTGATAGTTATTGCTTTGGATTGGCTGCTTTCGTATTTAATTGATGCATTTTTCCTCAGAATATATTGTAGCAGTTGTCTCTAGAATTTAACATGCATGATAAATTCCATGCATTGTTGTTTATTAAGATAAGATTCTGTATTAGGAGATGATATATCCATTTGCTTTTACTTTAAATCATTTTTAGGCTACTTCTGTCCATAATACTTATTACAGTTGGACTTTTTGCTTACTAGTTTATAGGACGCTCGGTCAAGAACAATGGCCTCTGCAGATTCTCAATGAGAGGGAAATATCAGTGCCTCGGCTGATTGTCAACAAGGGGAAAATACTAGTGTGGTAGGAAAACCTTCCTTTATCTGTCCTCTACTTAGAATTTTTATGTATTGTGACACTATTTTTTTTTTGGAAAATCATTGTTATATTTATCAATGTTTTGTCAATTTAATTTCTTCTCAAACAGAGAATAGCTCAACAAAAAGAATAACATAATGTACTAGCCAAGTTTTCTGTAAGGAAAAAAATACCTATCAATAAACAAATAACCATGCACTAGACATTTCATGCTGTAAAAAATGGTCTAACTAATGTACACATCTCTTAACTTGTACCTTGCACATTATTTATTAATTTCTATTTCAAATATCTATCGCTTCTTCAAAATATCACAAAACAAAAAGGATTCCCATGACAAGTCAACAACATGCATTACTAATAGAAAACAATCCAGTGTGCATTGAAAAGTAAAATACAAAAAATAAGAAATAGTTCATAGTCCAAAGGTACAATCTGTAGGTAGCTTCAAGATTTATAACTATACATAAATTGATGGTAAACTATAGTGTTAGCAGTTTTAAAAGGATTGTTTGTGCTTCAATTCTGAATGATTTGGTTCTTCTAACACTGCTCCCAAAAATATGAACAGTTGAGACAAACTTATTTTGAAATAACATACTAGTAGTTTAATCTTCATGTCTTTCTCACATTATCTTAGCTTATTATAGCTATAGACAGAAATTCATTGTTGTCGCAATAGAATTTACGTACGACCATAATATAGCATTGTTGTAGGCCCTTGAAATGGTCTAAGTGTTGACTACAGATGCAATATGGTCCATCAATGCTAGAGATGAGAGCTTTTTAAATTTGCAAAAGGTTGTTCAACTGGTTAATAATTTTCCATGTATAGAGGTCCAATTTCCATTATTCATTTGTTACAATATACCACTGCTGAGATTTTAGATAGTAGTTTTAATATTATATGATGTTGACAAACATGATGCCAACAAATCAACTCAAAAGGTTCTGATTCTCGCTTCTTCCAAAGTATTTGGCTATGTTGGATCAAAATTACATGAGGATTACAACACTTTCACTATTGAATGTAATCGTCAATCTCTTACCTTTGCACAGGGGTGTGGATCCATTGCAAGCTACTAAAACAACTTGAGGACCAACTCAAAGCACAAAAGTTGCTAATCAGAACCAAACAAGAACAAACTTCAAACAATGCATATCACAGGAAGTAATTCATTTGGAGTACTAAGTGTTTCGATTCTGCATGTTGTAGTGGCATAAAACTCGCATCAACAAGATGAAGTAAGGGAGATATGATTTACAGGCTTCCTTCTAAGTACACCACCTCAAGGGATGGAACTGGTCATAATGTTCCTGCCTCTTGTGTGCTGAGAGGTGAGTTGATTACCCCAAGGGATATAGTTGGTCATAGTTGGATGTTCCTGCCGCTTGTGGACTAATGATTGCCCCAAGGGATGAAACTAGTCTTAGTTGGATGTTCTTGCCACTTGTGGGATAAGGGATGACTTTCCATGATTGAATGATTTCTTTCTCTTGAGCTTAGTTGGGTTAGGCAGTTTACTGGTGACCTTTCAAATTTTTCCTACCGAACTAAGTTATGTTTAGTTATAAATAGTGGTGCAGGAGCACCCCTAGCTAGAAATGGGTCAAACATGTGACCAAGGGATTAAATGAAGACATTTCATTAATTTTGGATTGCTAAGTTATGTTTTTAATGTTGTGTGTGTGTGTTTAAGTTTAATGTAATAAGAGACACCAATTTGTACCTCCATGACATGGCATGGGCTATTATAACCAACATGTCATATGAGGGAGTTAAGTGTCCAATTAGATTCTAGGTAGTTAATTAGTGTTATTTTGATGTTTTAAAATGTTTGAAGTCATAAGCCAAGTTGTCAAACTCATCGAGTTCTATTTTGAGAAAAAATCCAAGATTTGATGCTTTCTTGCAAAGTTGCCAACTTTGCAAGATTGCAAGTTTGTTTTTTTGTGAAAGCTTCAGTTATGGAAGCTAAAGGGTTTTCAATAGTCATTTCTTGGCTGTAGATCGACAATATGGAAGCCAACAAGGCTAGGAGAGAGGATTTTATGCACGACATTGTATTGGCACAACTTTTCATATCACCAAATGAAGGAAAAATAGTGATTTTTTTGCCTTTTTGTGTTGTATGGCCTAGTAATGTGTTGCATGTATAGATTATTGATGTTTTTGGATGGTACTTTATTCTAAGCTTTGAATTATTTTGGTTTGAATATTTCAAGTGTTGTGGATCAAAAGTTATTCCACTTTTAGTGTTGATTGCATAGTTTTGCCTCCTTCTCCTAGGGTTTGTAGAAACTTGGTGTTTTGAGAGTCTTCCCACCATGGGAAATTAATGGCCTTGGGTGATTTCCTAGCCCCAAGGATGTACTTTAGGATTTTTCTTGTTTCAAGCATGGAATTATAGGGGTTGAAGAGTTTGGTGATGTTCTAGATGAACAATTCCATGTGTTCATCTAGCAAACTGAGACACCAGTCCACTTTATGCTTGATGGGTATTGAGCCAGAAGCTCTATCTTTGGATTTTGTTTATTTTTGGATGTCCCAAGGTGTTCCAATAGTTTTGGGATCAAGATCAGACCTCTGGTGAGGTTCTCCTTTGTTAAATGCCCCAAATTAGACCTAGTGGGACAACAATAAACTTCTTGCTGAGAGAAATTGGTTGGGTGTTAGGCCCCATGGCTTTGCATGGAGTTGATTTAACCCCAAAAACATCCTAAAAACCTTAGAAACCAACTAGTTGTGTGGGGATTTTGAGAGTTATGCCTAGATAAGCCATTTCTAAGGGTTACAAGGAATAGGGCTAGTTTGTGAAGAAACCATGAACCCAACTTGGAAGCCACCAACTTGGATGTTGGAACAAAGTTGAATGTCATAAATAGACCTTTGAGAGTCTATTGAACCATTGGATAAAGTGGTCAAGGTAGATGGGAGTTGAACTAACCGAGATCTCACATGGAACACCAAGAAGCAAGGTGACCCTTAGGGTCAAGGAGATAGATGGAAGTGTTTTCTCATCAAGCACATGTGGAGAGTTGAAGGACTGATCAAGTTAGATTATCAGAGGGAGATTTCAAAGGTGTAGAGTGTTAGTATTATCCAGATTCACCTAGGAATGATCAAACTATATAAGTCTTCCAAACACTAAGCACATGATAACATAAACTCAAGACAAAGAAGAGATAGTACCCAGAATATAATTCTGATAAATCATCCTTGGAATATTTAGTTCCTTTAGCCCACCTAGGGCTTCTCCAAGTTGTCACTAATCTATACTTGTGTGTCCTTGAATTTTCTGAAACTAAGCCCAGATCTGCCCTGCCATTAGTGCCTTCTAATATGCAATGACATTGATCAACCTTGATCAATATGAGGATCTCCACTCTGAATATGTAACTCATTGAACTCATCAATGTTAGATTGAATATCTGCTCCACTTGATCCAGAATTTGCACTTGAATGTACTGTTGGTAGGGCAGAGAGGTTGCTACTGCCTTGGACTAAGATCTACTACCTAATGGTGAATTCACAGCCTTCTAAAGGGTGTATTCACGACCTCCTCAATAGTATTTGCAGCAGCTTTAATGGTGTTCGTAGCTTCTTGATGTATAGCCGAACTGTTAGTAAATGCCAAGGAGGTTCAAGTCTTAAGGGAGGGAAGCAGATCACCAACCTAGGAAATTCGTTGCTTCGCAGAATAATGTCTGTTATAGATCGCTGCTTCCATGTTTGCTATCTAGAATAATCTCTGCTATGATTCTTGAATGGAGAGAGAGTACATTATGTTTTTGGTGCTTCTCTCCCTATAATCTGATCACCATATATATGAATTAAATTAACCAATAAGGGGGCCAACTTGGATTTATTAGGAATGATTTAAGTATCACAACCAAGAGGCCGACCTTGGGCCCCCAATAATTCAATTAATATTTATATATATTGATTTTGATAAATAATGAATAATAAATATAACCAATATTTATTATTATTATTTATCATATCGATTTGATCAAGAAGGGGATATTTGCCATAAATGCCATAAAACTTAACAAGATATCTTGTTCTTGGGAAATCCATTAGATAAAGGGAGAAATGCATGTTCTAAAGGGTAATTAGGCCCCTGTGCTTGGAGGTCTGCATCAGATAGTTAACTAGTCATAATGCTTATCATAATCCACTTATTCACTAACTGATGTATTTGTTTATTATTTCTTAAATTATAAATGATTAATCAAGTTTACTTCATTATGTTATTGTTGGAAATGTTGTTTTTGTGCACAAATGGGTCAATTCCAATTTGGGGACATTACAAAGGAATACAATTATATAACAGAGCCATAAGTGAAATGCAAGTTTGTTGAATGGAAACTAATCAACAAACTCATGGGTATCAAAGTTATATTGAATGCCAACTAAGAGCCTTGTTTAAGATAGAATTTGAGTCAATGTTAAACTACTAATGCATGGGAGGCCACCCACAACAAGAGATCCTAATGCAATGTTTTCCATAGGGTACTTTAAATTGCTAAAATGTTTTTTTTATTTTTAAAAATTTATATGTATTGTAAAATTTAAATCCTAATTTTTATCTATTGTTAACTTGGTCACCTCCTCCCTAAATCTCAGAAAAAACACGGTTTATAATTGTCTCCTTTATATTTGTATTATTAAATGTTTTTAAAATAAATTAACACTAAATACATATAAATATGCATGTATGTGAATGTTGAATATATACACATGTATATATGTGCTAATACGGTAATATAAGTACATGTGTATATATGTACATATGTGTGTGTATGTATGTATAGATAGGTATATATATAGAAGTTCATATAAATACATAAATATATATGTATTCAATTCTAAAGATTTCATAATAAATCAATTCCAAATTTTTGTAAACAACCACATTGGCTAATGAAGCCGATGCTCGAAGGGAGGGGGTGTATCATCAGGTAGAGGGTGTAAACACATGGAAGGTTGATTTTCTATCTAAGTCATATGAAGTTTGTAAGTTTATGGCATGTCTTGGATTGTCTTTGCCAAGAGTTGCGGTGTCAAGGTCGTCAAGCTCTAGACAGTTGAACCGTTAGGGTTTTTCTTCTTTAATGTGATCCTTAAGTCACGACGAGCTTTCATTTAAACCAAGTTCAATATAAGAATTGAGACTGACGATTTTATGGTAGTCATTTGCTTAAATGTTTTTAAAATAAATTAACACTAAATACATATAAATATGCATGTATGTGAATGTTGAATATATACACATGTATATATGTGCTAATACGGTAATATAAGTACATGTGTATATATGTACATGTGTGTGTATGTATGTATAGATAAGCATATATATAGATGTTCATATAAATACATAAATATATATGTATTCAATTTGAAAGATTTCATAATAAATCAATTCCAAATTTTTGTAAACAACCACATTGGCTAATGAAGCCGATGCTCGAAATATGGTAAGATGACTTTATTGTTTCAAACATTGCTTTTTGAAGGGCACCACCTTTCTCTTTTTTGGGGGAAACCTGTTTCACAACTATTTTACTGTGAGTGAAATTACATTGGAATGCATATGAAATGGTTTTTCGATATAACTGAATCTTGATTAATTGCATAATAAGAACATTTTTAGTTCTGCAGTATTACAAGTGGAAATGAAGGTATGAAGCCTAATATCTTTTTACCTTTTTCTTTCCCTGGCACTTGAAAGTGGATACCACATTTTTAGTGGGTGGAAAGAACTATGAATAGCGATATAGAAGTTTGAGATAGTAGCTGACCATGAAACACAGCTGGTAGAGATCAAGTTCGAAGCAATTGATAGTGCTTACATCTGCAACTATTGTTGAATTCCAGGCATGTAGCTCAGGTTCTTTGTCTTGAGAAGCATTTATTATTCTGAAAATAAAGAATGGTGTCCTTGTTTGAATGCTTTAGTTTTTGCATTGGTAATTTCCTTTCATGATAAGAATGGTAGTTGCCCTTGCTTCATGAAACAATAGAAACTTGAGCCAAAGAATGGTCTAGAGATGTACTGTTTATCACAAGAGTCTTGTACAACCTTCATAACCGTTGATATAATGCAGCTTAGCATGTCAAGTATGTTGACGTTTGTATCTGTGGGAGTCTCCTTGGGGGATGATTACTTCAGATACGTAATTGGTCTTTGGCCTTACATATAACAATGACTTCCTTTATTAATGAACAGATAATCTATATGTTAACAATTATGATTAAGTTTTGAAGAGACAAGATGTTAACCAGTTGGAGAATAATCCTAATGAAGAGACACGATCAAGACAACCGGTTACACATACTGATCTGTATTATAGAGATTAGTAATTTTTATGAAGAGAGGCGATTAATAGACACGTCCAAGAGACACATATGTACACTGGAGAAGCTATTTATATTGTAGATGATTGGTCACCTGAGAACCACCAAAGATATTAATATATTCCATATCGATATATACGCAGGTATATATATGTATATACTGTCGAATCAAGAGCAGATCAATATAAGGGAGATTATATATAGTTTGAGTGTAGATGGATACATATACCAGTGTAGATCGAATACATATTCACCTATAGGCATATCAAAGAGAAGGCTAATCGATATTATTGCTATATATTAATCAACATATAAGAAGATGTTGATTGATGCAGTCAAGGCATATCGATATATATTGTCTAAGGCAGATGATATATATCTGTTAAAATATGATCAGATATTTTATATATATATTTATTAATATATGATGAAGACCTTTACTTTATGATAAATCAGTAAATTGTAAATTTCAATATTTATAATGTTGTTCACTATGCTTCAAATATATCGCAAGGACTGAATAAATGTATGTGCTTGTTATTGATTTATTTCAAGCATAGGTGCAGGCTGTTTAATATATAAGGGAGCACACCATTGTGGAGGCATCTCCACGATGGTCGTGACTCCTCATGGAGTCACATCCATCGTGGAGGTGTCTCCACAATGGTGGCTGATGCAGGAGCATCCTGGGTGTAAGAGAAATCTTGCATCACCCAAAAATATTTCAAAATATTTTTGTTTTTGTATTCAATAAGGGCTATCTTGTGCAAAGTTGCTATTTATGGAAACTGGCTATTTTTAGTAAGTTGGTCTTACGATCTTGAAATGTTCTAATTTTACATGTGGAGGTTCATCTCAGTCATATCAGCCTGCCAGAAAAGTTTCATGGCTAGATCAGGTCTAGTTTTGAAGATATTGAAGATTTTTTATATTGGCAGCAGGGTACAGAAACTTCGAACTCAGTTTTGAAAGCTTTAGAGGCCCCGGATGAGATTGAAAATTTGGGTGATAGGTGTTTTACATAGGTCGAGCCTGTAGAGTGCTTCGTGGCATTTCCAGAATGGGGTTATAATAGCCAATCGGGTCAACGGGTGATGACTTATGGTCTTCAGAAGTTGGGTCACCTGAAATGGCAGAAAATAATTTTTCTTCAAAATTTCTATTTGGGTTTCAAAACTCATTTTGAGCCAACTTTGATGTAATAAATTGTAAAATAAAATAATTCTAAGTTTAGTCGGCCCTAAGAGCTAAATTTCTAGAACCTTCTCGGGCGGTGGGAATTGCCTATATAAAGAAGGTCGTAGTGTTGTCTAGGGCAGTTCTGGGTAGTAGATTTGGGTATTGATTCGAAGCTTTTTCCTATACAATATTGTAAGGGAATGCCCATGTGGCTTACATATTGTAATTCTGAAAGTTTGTAATTCCACATTTGTGGAGATAATAAGAAGCCAATTTTCTGTTCTTGCATATTATTGTTGTTGTTTCTCTATTTCTGTTATGTGTTTGTGGTATTAAGGGGAGCACCCTTCATCAAGTGGTATCAGAGCAGGAGTTCTTGAGTGTGTAAATAGATCGCCGACTGTGAGGCAGTTTGCACCAGGACCGTGGCTAGGGTTTCAGCACGCATCACGAAAATGCCTCCATGAAGAAAACATGGTGGAAGAGCTGGTGCTGTGACACCTGAGGTTAGAGAGCTGTAGAGACAAGTGCGAGCATTGTAAGAAGAGATTCGCAGAGGAATGAATCTTAATGTCAGAGACGAAAGCGAGGATGAAGCTGAAAAAGAATATCAAGGAGAAGCTGAAATTGTGAACTAGGAGGAAGAAAGACTTTTTCGGGCGATTTCGAAGATTGGAAAAAGACCTAAGATTGAGGTTCCTACATTTTCTAGAAATCTTAACCCAGAGGAATTGATCGACTGGATCAATGAATGTGAGGAGTATTTTGAGTATGAAGATGTTGAGGATCCTGATAGTGTCAAATTTGCGAAGGCCAGACTGAAAGGTCATGCGAAGATCTGGTGGCAAGAAATTCAATTGGAGCAAAATAGAAGAGGGAAAGATAAAATCACAAGATGAGATCGGATGGTGGATAAATTGAAGCGATAGTTTATTCTTGTTGATATGAGCTTGACCTACTAAAGAAAATGCAAAGTTTGAAGCAAGCAGGAAGATCTGTTCAGAAGTATACAGAAGAGTTCTATCGACTCCTCATCAGAACAAGCCATGCAGAAGTTGATGTACTATGTGATATCATCTCTATGGATGCATGTCATATGTTGTTAGGTAGACCATGGCAGTTTGATAGATGTGTTGTACATGATGGTCATGCGAATACCTATTCCCTGATAAAAGATGGAGTGCGACATAAGCTAAAGCCATTGAAGGAGACCGAAGAAAAGGTATGTGGTAATGCAAGAATAACATTTGTTGATGGAAGAAAATTTTTAGATGGTATGAGGCATGAGCATGTGTGTTTTATTTTAATTCCAAAAGTTGGTAAAGAAGAAGTAGAGGATGTACTTGTAGAGGTTGTAGATTTATTAAATGAGTTTCAGGATATTGTATCTGATAATGTACCTGATGGATTACCACCTGTAAGGAAGATCAGTCATCAGATGGATTTGATTCCAGGGGCCAGTTTGTCAAACAAGGCAGCACACAGAATGACACCAGTAGAAAGTGAAGAGTTGAACAGACAAGTATACAAGTTATTGCAGAAGGGGTTGATTCGAGAGAGTCTGAATCCCTGTGCTGTACTAGCGGTATTAGCACCAAAGAAGAATGGAGAATGGAGGATGTGTACAGATTTCAGAGCAATAAATAAGATCACAATCAAGTATAGGTTTCCATTGCCACGAATTGATGATATTATGGACTGTTTGAGTGGAGCTATGTATTTCTCAAAGATAGATCTAAAGAGTGGATATCACCAAATTTGGATTAGAGAAGGAGATGAATGGAAGACTGCCTTCAAGACAAAGGAAGGACTATATGAGTGGTTAGTCATGCCTTTTGGGCTAACCAATGCACCGAGCACTTTCATGCGGCTCATGAACGAGGTTTTGAAAGAATTTCTGGGTAAGTTTGTCATTGTTTACCTAAATGATATTTTGATTTTTAGCAAGACATTGGAGGAACATATGATGCATATTCGTATGCTGTTTGAGAAGTCGAGAGATGAGAAATTGTTGATTAATTTGAAAAAGTGCAATTTTGTGAAAAAAAAGTTAGAGTATTTAGGATTTGTAGTTTCAGCAGAAGGTCTAAAAATGGACCCAGAGAAAGTACAGGCTATCCTTGAATGGCCTACTCTAAAGAGTGCTACTGAGGTAAGATCTTTTCATGGTTTGGCTAGCTTTTACAAAAAGTTTATCATAAATTTTAGCATTATTTGTGGTCCCTTGACTGAAACAATGAGAGGGAATAGAAAAGAGTTTAAGTGGACTAATGGGGCAGAAAAGAGTTTTCAATTGTTGAAACAAAAAGTTACAAAACAACCTGTTTTAGCACTTCTAGATTTTAATAAGGTGTTTCAAGTAGATTATGATGCTAGTGGTACTGCAATAGGAGCTGTTATTAGCCAAGAAGGTAAACCTATTACTTATTTCAGTGAGAAGTTAAATGATGCCAAGAGGAAGTATTCTATTTATGATCAGGAATTTTATGCTATAGTTCATGCATTAAATAAGTGGAGACATTATCTACTTCCTAAGGAGTTTGTTTTGTATACTAATCATCAAGCTTTGCATATTCGAATAGTCAAGGAAAGTTGAATCAGAGGTATTTGAAATGGGTTGAGTTTTTGCAGAGTTATACATTTATTTTGAAACACAGAAGTGGAAAGTCTAACAAGGTTGCAGATGCTCTTAGCAGAAGGCAACTATTGCTGACAGAGATGTAGATTGAGGTGGTTGGGTTCAAGGAACTCAAGACTTTGTATCCAGAGGATCCTGATTTTGGTGAAGCTTGGAAAGCTTGTACAGAACCTGTTACTCTAGACAGGATGAAATGGCTAGATTTTATCATCCAAGATGATATGCTATTCAGAGGGAGTCACTTGTGCATTCCACGAAGTTCTATGAGGGAAAATCTCATCAAGGAGAAGCATAGTGGAGGATTGGCTGGACATTTTGGTCATGATAAAACCCTTGCTTTAGTTGGTGAGAATTATTATTGGCCACAATTGTAGCAAGATATGAAGAAGTTTGTACAGAGTTGCAGAGTATGTTAGATGGCGAAAGGAGTGAAGCAGAATACAGGGTTGTATCAGCCATTACCTATACCAGAGAAGCTTTAGGAGGATATCAGTATGGACTTTGTTCTTGGTTTACCGAGAACTCAGCGGGGACATGATTTAATTTTTGTGGTGGTTGACAAATTTTCAAAGATGGCGCATTTCATTCCTTGCAAGAAGACTAATGATGTTGTTCATGTAGCAGAATTATTTTTCAGAGAAGTGGTGAGACTACATGGTTTGCCAAAGACCATAGTTTCAGATCGAGATACTAAGTTTGTTGGATATTTCTGGTGGACATTGTGGAAGAAGTTGAAGAGAGATTTGAAGTTCAGTTAATCACATCGTCCATAGACTGATGGATAGACAGAGGTGGTGAATAGAAGTTTGAGAAATCTGTTGAGATGTTTGGTTAGAGATAAGCCAACAGGATGAGATTTGATTTTACCACAAGTAGAATTTGCATACAATAATTCTGTCAATAGAAGCACTGGTAAATCACCATTCCAGATTGTATATGGAAGTAGTCCAAGAAATGCATATGAATTGAGAAAGATAGATAAAGGAGAAATAAATAGTGCTGAAGCTGAAGATTTTGCAGAACACTTGAAGAACATCCACGAGGAGGTGAGGAAGCATATTACCAAGATGAATGCGCAATATAAGGCTAAGGCAGATGAGAGAAGGAGGCATAAGGAATTTCAAGTTACAGATGAAGTCATGGTTCATTTGCGAAAGGAGCGATTTTCGGTTGGTACATATAACAAGCTGAAAATGAAGAAGTTTGGACCATGTAAGATATTGAAGAAGCATGATTCAGGAAATGCATATGAGGTAGAATTGCCTAGTGAGCTGAATATTTCACCAGTGTTTAGCATTTCAGATTTGACAGAGTATCACGAAGGAGGTGTTGAAGATGAGGTTGCAGCAGCCCAATGGAGTATTGCAGCAACCAGTTCAGATATCAAAGAGATTGAAGACATATTGGACAGTCGTGTTGGCAGAAGCACAACAAACAGGACATATGAAAAGTATTTGGTCAAATGAAAAGGATGACCTGTTGAAGATTCATCATGGCTAACAAAGGAGAAGGTTAACCATCTTGGTTTTCCTCTGCACACCTGAGTCGTGACAGGCTCACTTCTCAAATTACCCCGGGTGTCTGATGCAGGAGCATCCTGGGTGTAAGAGCAATCTTGCATCACCCAAAATTATTTTAAAAATATTTTTGTTTTTGTATTCAATAAGGGTTATCTTGTGCAGAGTTGCTATTTATGGAAACTGGCTATTTTTAGTAAGTTGGTCTTACGATCTCGGAATGTTCTAATTTTACATGTGGAGGTTCATCTCAATCATATCAGCCTGCCAACAAAGTTTCATGGCTAGATCAGGTCTAGTTTTGAAGATATTGAAGATTTTCGGTATTGGCAGCAAGGTACAAAAACTTCAAACTCAGTTTTGAAGGCTTTAGAGGCCCCAGATGAGGTTGAAAATTCGGGTGATGGGTGCTTTGCGCGAGACAAGCTTGTAGAGCGCTTTGTGACATTTCCAGAATGGGGTTATAATAGCCAATCGGGTCAACGAGTGATGACTTATGGTCTTCGAAAGTTGGGTCACCTGAAATGGCGGAAAATAATTTTTCTTCAAAATTTCTGTTTGGTTTTCAAAACTTATTTTGAGCTGACTTTGATGTAATAAATTGTAAAATAAAATAATTCTAAGTTTGGTCGGCCCTAAGGGTTAAATTTCTAGAACCTTCTCGGGCGGTGGGAATTGCCTATATAAAGAAGGTCGTAGTGTTGTCTAGGGTAGTTCCGGGTAGTAGATCTGGGTATTGATTCGAGACTTTGTCCTACAGAATATTGTAAGGGAATGCCCATGTGGCTTACATATTGTAATTCTGAAAGTTTGTAATTTCACATTTGTGGAGATAATAAGAAGCCA
This sequence comes from Chamaecyparis obtusa, assembly GCA_027943335.1. Classification (NCBI taxonomy): domain Eukaryota; kingdom Viridiplantae; phylum Streptophyta; class Pinopsida; order Cupressales; family Cupressaceae; genus Chamaecyparis; species Chamaecyparis obtusa. The sequence goes on from BSBK01002368.1 coordinate 1,149,809, forward strand.
ATTTTCTGTTCTTGCATATTATTGTTGTTGTTTCTCTATTTTTGTTATGTGTTTGTGGTATTAAGGGGAGCACCCTTCATCAAGTGGTATCAGAGTAGAAGTTCTTGAGTAAGGGTGCTCCGCTTAATACCACAAACACATAACAAAAATAGAGAAACAACAACAATAATATGCAAGAACAGAAAATTGGCTTCTTATTATCTCCATAAATGTGGAATTACAAACTTTCAGAATTACAATATGTAAGCCACATGGGCATTCCCTTACAATATTCTGTAGGACAAAGCCACGAATCAATACCCAGATCTACTACCCGGAACTGCCCTAGACAACACTACGGCCTTCTTTATATAGGCAATTCCCACCGCCCGAGAAGGTTCTAGAAATTTAGCCCTTAGGGCCGACCAAACTTAGAATTATTTTATTTTACAATTTATTACATCAAAGTCGGCTCAAAATGAGTTTTGAAACCCAAACAGAAATTTTGAAGAAAAATTATTTTTTGCCATTTCAGGTGACCCAACTTTCAAAGACCATAAGTCATCACCCATTGACCCGATTGGCTATTATAACCCCATTCTAGAAACGCCACGAATCGCTCTACAGGCTTTAATTATGCAAAGCACCCCTCACCCAAATTTTCAATCTCATTCGGGGCCTTTAAAGACTTCAAAACTGAGTTCAAAGTTTCTATACCCTGCTGCCAATACCGAAAATCTTCAATATCTTCAAAACTAGACCTGATCTAGTCATGAAACTTAGTATCTCGATCTGAAACTATGGTCTTTGGCAAACCATGTAGTCTCACCACTTTTCTGAAAAACAATTCTGCTACATGAACAACATCATTAGTCTTCTTGCAGGGAATGAAATGCATCATCTTTAAAAATCTGTCAACCACCAAAAAAATTGAATCATGTTCTCGTTGAGTTCTCGGTAAACCAAGAACAAAGTCCATACTGATATCCTCCCAAGGCTTCTCTGGTATGGGTAATGGCTGATACAACCTTGCATTCTGCTTCACTCCTTTCGCCATCTAACATACTCTGCAACTCTGTACAAACTTCTTCACATCTTGCTGCAATTGTGGCCAATAATAATTCTCACCAACCAAAGTAAGGGTTTTATCACAACCAAAATGTCCAGCCAATCCTCCACTATGCTTCTCCTTGATGAGATTCTCCCTCATAGAACTTCGTGAAATGCACAACTGACTCCCTCTGAATAGCATATCATCTTGGATGATAAAATCTAGCCATTTTGTTCTGTCTAGAGTAACAGGTTCTGTACAAGTTTTTCAAGCTTCACCAAAATCAGGATCCTCTAGATACAAAGTCTTGAGTTCCTTGAACCCAACCACCTCAATCTGCATCTCTGTCAGCAATAGTTGCCTTCTGCTAAGAGCATCTGTAACCCTATTAGACTTTCCACTTCTGTGTTTCAAAAAAAATGTATAACTCTGCAAAAACTCAACCCATTTCAAATGCCTCTGATTCAATTTTCCTTAACTATTCAAATATTGCAAAGCTTGATGATCAGTATATAAAACAAACTCCTTAGGAAACAAATAATGTCTCCACTTCTTTAATGCCTGAACTATAGCATAAAATTCCTGATCATAAACAGAATACTTCCTCTTGGCATCATTTAACTTCTCACTGAAATAAGCAATAGGTTTACTTTCTTGGCTCATAACAACTCTTATTGCAGTACCACTAGCATCACAATCTACTTGAAACACCTTATTAAAATCTGGAAGTGTTAAAACAGGTTGTTATGTAACTTTTTGTTTCAACAATTGAAAACTATTTTCTGCCCCATTAGTCCACTTAAACTCTTTTCTATCCCTTCTCATTGTTTCAGTCAAGGGACCACAAATACTGCTAAAATTTATGATAAACTTTCTGTAAAAGCTAGCTAAATCATGAAAAGTTCTTACCTCAGTAGCACTCTTTGGAGTAGGCCATTCAAGGATAGTCTCTACCTTCTCTGGGTCCATTTTTAAACCTTCTGCTGAAACTACAAATCCCAAATACACTAACTCTTTCTTTACAAAACTGCACTTCTTCAAATTAATCAACAATTTCTCATCTCTCAACTTCTCAAACACCATACGAATATGCATCATATGTTCCTCCAATGTCTTGCTAAAAATCAAAATATCATCTAGGTAAACAATGACAAACTTACCCAAAAATTCTTTCAGAACCTCGTTCATGAGCCGCATGAAAGTGCTCGGTGCATTGGTTAGCCCAAAAGGCATGACTAACCACTCATACAGTCCTTCCTTTATCTTGAATGCAGTCTTCCATTCATCTCCTTCTCTGATCTGAATCTGGTGATATCCACTCTTTAGATCTATCTTTGAGAAATACATAGCTCCACTCAAACAGTTCATAATATCATCCATCCGTGGCAATGGAAACCTATACTTGATTGTGATCTTGTTTATTGCTCTAGAATCTATACACATCCTCCATTCTCCATTCTTGTTTGGTGCTAATACCGCTGGTACAGCACAGGGACTCAGACTCTCTCGAATCAACCCCTTCTGCAATAACTCGTGTACTTGTCTGTTCAACTCTTCACTTTCTGCTGGTGTCATTCTATGTGCTGCCTTGTTTGGCAAACTGGCCCCTGAAATCAAATCCATCTGATGACTGATCTTCCTTACCGGTGGTAATCCATCAGGTACATTATCAGATACAATATTATGAAACTCATTCAACAAATCTACAACCTCTACAGGTGCATCCTCTACTTCTTCTTTACCAACTTTTGAAATTAAAGCAAAACACACATGCTCATGCCTCATATCATTTAAGAATTTTCTTCCATCAACAAATGTTATTCTTACATTACCACATATCTTTTCTTCGGTCTCCTTCAATGGCTTTAGCTTATGTCGCACTCCATCCTTTGCAGGGAATAGGTATTCGCACGACCATCCTATATAGCACATCTGTCAAACTGTCATGGTCTACCCAACAACATATGACATGCATCCATAGAGATGATATCACATAGTACCTCATCTTGATACCCGCTAATCTTGAATTTTACTAGGCACTGTTCACTGACCATGACCTTGTGGTCATCCTGCACCTAGGCAATCCGATATGGATGTGGGTGTTTCTGTCTCTTGAGCTTCAACTTTGTCACCATCTCTTCTGATACTAAATTGTCAGTGCTTCCATTATCGATAATCACATCACAACATTTACCCTCACACTTGCATCTAGTGTGAAACAGACTCCTCCTTTGTTCAGGTTCATTCTCACCACTCAGCAAGACTCTTCTGTTAATTAGCGTTTCTCCTCTTTCAGCATCTTCAGAATTTGATGATCTAGCATCTTCATCTACATGTGCAACTCTGGCCTGACCTTCATTTCTCCTGTTTGTTCTTCCTTGGCGCTGAGGACATTCAAATACCCTATGACCTTCTTCTCCACAGTGAAAACATGTTCCACGGAAGCCTCCTCTTCCTGAACCTTGTCCTCTTCCTCTTCCCCTCTGATCTCTATTATTCTGATCTTAGAAATGATTAGAATTGTTTCCTCTCTGATTCTAGCTGCTACTGACCTCATCTTTCTTTTTTGGATCTTCATTTCGGCCACTATATGACTGTCCACCAGATCTTCCACCATGACCTATTCCATTTTGTCTGCTCTCAAACTTCTTGTTCAGCTTTTCCTCTATTTTTAGGGCAAACTGGTATGCTTCCTCAATACTGTTCATTCGAACCAGATTCAACTCCTCCTGAATGCTTGGCCTTAACCCATTAAGGTATCGGATAACTTTCTCCTTATCAGCTTCTGCATGGCCTATTCTAATGAGGAGTCGATAGAACTCCTCTGTATACTCCTGAACAGATCTTCCTGTTTGCTTCAAACTTTGCATTTTCAAACTTTGCATTTTCTTTAGTAAGTCAAGCTCATAATCAACAGGAATGAACTGTCATTTCAATTTATCCACCTTCTGATCCCATCTTGTGATTTTATCTTTCCCTCTTCTATTTCGCTCCAATTGAATTTCTTGCCACCAGATCTTCGCATGACCTTTCAGTCTGGCCTTCGCAAATTTGACCCTATCAGGATCCTCAACATCTTCATACTCAAAATACTCCTCACATTCATTGATCCAGTTGATCAATTCCTCTGGGTTAAGATTTTCATAAAATGTAGGAACCTCAATCTTAGGTCTTTTCCCAATCTTCGAAATCGCCCGAAAAAGTTTTTCTTCCTCCTGGTTCACAATTTCAGCTTCTCCTTTTTGATATTCTTCTTCGGCTTCATCCTCGCTTTCATCTTTGACATTAAGATTCATTCCTCTGCGAATCTCTTCTTGCAATGCTCGCACTTGTCTCTACAGCTCTCTAACCTCAGGTGTCACAGCACCAGCTCTTCCGCCATGTTCTCTTCGTGGAGGTATTTTCGCGATGCGCGCTGAAACCCTAACCACGGTCCTGGTGCAAACTGTCTCACAGTCAATGATCTATTTACACACTCAAGAACTCCTACTCTGATACCACTTGATGAAGGGTGCTCCCCTTAATACCACAAACACATAACAAAAATAGAGAAACAACAACAATAATATGCAAGAACAGAAAATTGACTTCTTATTATCTCCACAAATGTAAAATTACAAACTTTCAGAATTATAATATGTAAGCCACATGGGCATTCCCTTACAATATTCTATAGGACAAAGCCTCGAATCAATACCCAGATCTAGTACCCCGGAACTGCCCTAGACAACATTACGGCCTTCTTTATATAGGCAATTCCTACCGCCTGAGAAGGTTCTAGAAATTTAGCCCTTAGGGCCGACCAAACTTAGAATTATTTTATTTTACAATTTATTACATCAAAGTCGGCTCAAAATGAGTTTTGAAACCCAAACAGAAATTTTGAAGAAAAATTATTTTTCGCCATTTCAGGTGACCCAACTTTCGAAGACCATAAGTCATCACTCGTTGACCCGATTGGCTATTATAACCCCATTCTGGAAATGCCACGAAGTGCTCTACAAGCTTGATTTGCGCAAAGCACCTGTCACCCAAATTTTCAACCTCATCCGGGGCCTCTAAAGCCTTCAAAACTGAGTTCAAAGTTTCTATACCCTGCTGCCAATACCGAAAATCTTCAATATCTTCAAAACTAGACCTGATCTAGCCATGAAACTTTGCTAGCAGGCTGATATGATTGAGATGAACCTCCACATGTAAAATTAGAACATTCTGAGATCGTAAGACCAACTTACTAAAAATAGCCAGTTTCCATAAATAGCAACTCTGCACAAGATAGCCCTTATTGAATACAAAAATAAAAATATTTTGAAATATTTTTGGGTGATGCAAGATTGCTCTTACACCTAGGAAGCTCCTGCATCACATGAATAAGTTGTTATGAGATCGTCACCTTATAACAACTTTTTACAACAAGTGGAAATGATTTAAAATTCATCACTTCCAATGATATACACAAGGAACACATGATTATGAAATATCACTCATAATAAAGAATGTTTTATTTGTACAATAAAAGTTTACTGAGATAATTTCTCAGGAATTACAATCATACCAAGTTTACCTCTGAAGTGCTCTACCTTTACTTTTGCTAGAGCCTTGGTGAGAATGTATGTCAATTGTTCCTCTGTACTAATATACTTTAACTCAATAACATGCTTTTCCACCATTTCTCTAATATAGTGATAAGGTATTTCAATATGCTTGGATATGCTGTGAAATGCCGGATTTAAGGAGAGCTTTATACAACTCTGATTATCACAATGAATAATGGTAGGTTTTAAAGATTCTCCAAACAAACCAAAGATAAGTCTTCTCAACCACACTGCTTCACATGCTCCCATAGATGAGGCAATGTACTCTGCTTCTGTGGAACTATGAGCAACTAAGGATTGTTTCCTACTAAACTAGGATATCATTGTTGAACCCAAACTGAAACATCTTGAGGTACTTTTCCAATCCATAGTACTTCCGGCCTAATCTCAATCAGTAAAACCATGTAGTTGTAGCTCTACATCTTTGTACGTTAGTCCAAGATTTATTGTTCCTCGAAGATACCCTAGTAAGTGCTTAGCTGCTACCATATGAATTTGTTTTGGTTCACACATGAACTAACTGCTCGAGCATTAACTGCATAACAAATGTCTGGTTTGGTATTTACTAAGTACATTAGAGATCTAGTAATCTGTCTATATAGAGAGAAATCTGTAGGTTCTGAACTTGATGCTTCTTCTTTTAATTTAAGTAGATTTGCTTCCATAGGAGTGGACACGGGCTTACAATCCATCATTCCAAATATTTTTAGAATCTCTAAAGTGTATTTTCCTTGATTTAGAAGAATCTCATTAGCATGTTGCCAAACTTCTAAGCCTAGGAAGTAGTGTAGTAGCCCTAAATTTTTCATCTCAAATTCAGCTGCAAGATCTTCTTTACATTTATTAATTAGATGATTTTCACCTGTTATTAACAAATCATCTACATAAAGTATTAAAATCAACATATCTCCTTTTTCCACCTTAAAGTAGAGGTTAGAGTCAGCGTCATTTTTAGAGAAGCCGAGTTTAGATAGATAGTGATCTATTCGTTCATACCATACTCAAGGTGCTTGCTTAAGTCCATATAATGCCTTCTTTAGTTTACATACATGAGTTTGTTGATTGTGTGCTAGGAATCCTTCTGGTTGTTCTAGATATACTTCCTCCTCAATCACACCATTTAGAAAAGTTGTCTTTACATCCATCTGATGGATCTTCCAACCTTTGGCAGCAGCAATGGCAATAACTGTTCTTACTGAGGTATATCTTGCAACTGGAGCAAAAGTTTCTTCATAGTCAATGCCTTCCTTTTGAGAGAAACCTCTTGCAACAAATCTTGCCTTGTATTTATCAATACTTCCATTTGCAGCATGTTTAATTTTGAATAACCACTTGGAGGAGACAACTGATTTATTTTTAGGTCTAGGTACAATATCCCATACATCATTTTGTAAGATAGAATTGTATTCTTTTGTCATGGCATTCTTCTAATTTTGATGTTGAAGAGCTTCTTTTGAGTCAGAGGGTTCTAAGTTTAGAAGTTTACTCATAAGTGTGACATAACTAGAGAATTTAAGAGGTCTTTTGTTTTCTCTGATAGTCCCATTTGGAGTAGCATATCTCTCACCTTCTTCAATAACTTTTCTAGCCCAAAGAGGTCTCTTCTTTCCTACTTCAATTTCATTAGGAGTATCTAAAGGTTCATTATCTATACTTTCTTGGTTCTCCCTCTGAATCTCAGGATTTTGATCTTCTGGAGGATCATTATAGTCTTCCTTGGACCTTTTGAGTGTAGTATCCTCTTCAAATATTACATCTCTACTTAGCTCAATATTTCTTTGTCCTGGAATATAAATTTTATAGGCTTTGGAATTTTCACTATATCCCATGTAAAGATACCTTTCTTCCCTAAAGGTTCTAATTTATTTCTTTTCTCTTTAGGAATATGAATGTAGATAGGACACCCAAAAGTTTTTAAGTGACTGATATTAGGTTTACTACCTGAGAATGCTTCTTCCGGGGTTTTATTTTCAAGGGGAGAGTGAGGGCATCTATTTTGAACATAAACAACAGTATTAGAGGCTTCAGCCCAAAGATGAGTTTCCAGGTTTTGATCATGCATCATTG